>JANAVB010029218.1:1574652-1668229 GCA_029216955.1 Iris pallida | reverse complement strand
CGAGATGACAAGCATGCTATAGAATAAATTTTTTGGACTAATCGAAAGAATTTAAATAACGAGGAAGAATTGAATCACGGGTATAGTTAGAAGATACCTCATGACAACCCATCAATAACGGTTTTTGATCCATACTATCATTAAATAAAATAATAAAATGTGTAACACCTAATTAGGGAAAGTTTTCTCCGTCCAACTTACGATCAATTACTCAAATTTAACTTTCATTCGATATCGTCATAATCATCAATCCTCTTTCATATTCACTTTTATATATTTTATTAATCCTCTCAAGGTTTATAACCATCATTCCTTGAAATCTTTTTGCCTTCAACAATCACTCCACAAAAGTTTTGAGTTTCCACTATTTTAATATATCTAATCAAATATCGCAACGATAGAAATTCGATAAGTCAATACTTTTGAATTTGGTAAAAAGAATTTCTTCCAACATATCGATATACCCCCTTTTTTTTCCCGAAAACTAAAATTTAGTAATCCTTCAATCAATTTAACGAAAAATAGATTTCTATCTTTCATCAACACAGAAAGGTCAAATCCTCAATTTCATCGATTTTTTTTCAAATTTCTATCCTCAAGGTTCATTCCTTCCTCGGGGTTGAAGTTCAAAACTTTCAATCAATTTCCAAAGCCAAGTCAAATCTAAGGATTTCGTACTCATTTTTCATTGTAAAATTCTCCAAAGGCATCATGATAAATTCCTCGAACATTTTTATAATTAGCAAGTGTACTATCCTCCGAACATCCCATTTCTTCAAAAGATAATATCACCTTTTCTTAATTTCACTAAATAGCAAAATTAACCCATGTTTTCCAATCATGCAATTATTTTATTTAACTATAACAGTAATCTCTCTAATCTACTTCCTCTTTAACCGAAGGGTTCATGATTCAGTTCCATAATCGTATAAGGAAATCATATAAGAAAAGGTTGCATAACCACGTTGGAAACATAGTAAATTAAGTGAAGTAATTCAATTGAAAGGGAGAGAAGTAGGGGTTGCTAATATAAAACATGTTATGCGTCCAAGTAAATCAAATAAGACATGAAAATAAGAGGACAACGGTTAAGCAATCAAGATAAGACGCAAGGTTAAGCATGTAAGGAATTAAGTAGAACAAAATCATATATCGGGTCGAAAGAATTGAGTCGAGATCCAGGGTCGAATAATATATCGATATCACGGTAAAGATTATAGTTAGTCTTTGACCCGAAAGTCGCCCCATAAAAATATAGTACAAGGGGACGTGTTTTGGTGGGACACAATATACCTACATGAGGTGGAGTCGTCTACGTCTTGCATGTGAAATTTGTGGGAAGGAAAAGTCTAGTGTTGCGCTCCAAATTTCAAAGTCACGATAGGGAACGTCGAATGATCAAAATAGAAAGTGGGTTTTTCTAAAATGTTAAAGCACGAAATAAAGATAATTAATGGAATCACGTAGATCGAGATAAAATAAGTTAGGGACACAGTTTCTAGAAAGAAAATAGTCTCATGAATAAGGGTATGATTAAGGGAATGATTCTAATCATTTATAAGTTTCAAACAATTAGATGGTCACGAATAGCTAGAATTGAGGGAAAGTCGAGTAAGTCAAAAGATATGTTCATCGGTTTGGTCGATGACTAACTATACTTGTGTATATGCAATATCATAATCATAGTTGCCAGGGCAATCTAATGTAGAATACTTTTATCTCACTAGGGTGATCTTTCTTGCTTCTTGGTCCTCTATCAATATGATCTAATCTAAATTTCAAGTTCCTCGAAGTTTCTCAATAAAATTTTCAAGATACTCCGCCACAATTACCAATTTTAATTTAAATTTCTAATCAATCTCGAAATAGTCCTTGTATATCGTAAAATGAACATACCTTTTTTTACCAAAATTTAAATATCCATAATCAAGGCTTTAAACTCAAAATTTAAATAACACTCTAAATCATAGATCATATGACAAAATTTAAAATTTAAAATTTTTCTTCAAAGTTGCTTTCATATCCTCCAAATATTTAAACAAAATTTTACCATCATTTTTCAACTCAAAATTAAATAAACTTATGAATCATACGACTCAATTTTAAACCTCAAGCTCTCTCAAACTAAACTTTCGTCTTCTCTAGTTGCCTAAAAATCATAATTAAAACTCCTTAAATAATCTCGAGATAAACTTTATAATATTCAAATCCAAACTTTTAAAGTTAACCGTAAATCATGCGTCATAAAAACTTAAGTTATTTTTCAATCGATTTCATATCTCTAATAAATCATAACTATTTTACCATTTCAAAAAAATTTGTAAATTAAAAATTTGTTTTCTCGCTCCAGCTATCCTCTTGTGTATACCACCTTGTAATAACAAAAATATATTCTCACCATCCCTTGAAGGCGGTAATATGCTACTATCCAACTTGGAATTAACTAATCCTTAAGATCATATCTCTAGGAAAAATAATGCCTTTATACTCAAATATAACCTCAATGGATATTTATTTGTCAATATAATCCTTCTAGCCATAGGGTTGACCAATAAGTATATAGTAGTGTAGTTATCTTTCTAACCATGTTTAAGCAGGAGATGAAAGGATGATGGTAGAAAGAGTTTAAGCAAGATGTGAAAATCAAGGGAAGCCACGGGAGTCGGAATATGGAAATCAAGGAAGGTCAAGGAAGGTGATCAAGTATGTGGATGAGATTCCTAGATTCTAATCCTATATTGCAGGTCCGCTCGGTACAGTCATGTGACCAAAACGACAAACTAGACCTGCATGGGCCACCACAAAAACATGTAACGCTCCAGTCCCAAACTACGTCGGAATAGGAACGTAGACATGCCAGCCGTATAGTATATATACGTAAGCTGTGAAATGCAGTAGAACCATAACTAATCTCATCCACACAACATAAAAAGATATCATATAATGATAATAAATTTTCTTGATACAAATATGTTCGGCGTTCCCCCGCGGGGACCCGGAGGGGGGCTAGAGGAAGAAGAGAGGGGGGCTAGAGCCATCTGGTTTTCTCTCTCTCTCTCTCTCTCTCTCTCTATTATATATATATATATATATTATATATTATATTATATATATATATATTAGTGCTCTAGAACCAACCGGTTGGTTTTGCATTATGGAACCAACCTATGTTATGCACGTTGGATTGGAGTTGCATGGTTGAGATTAAATAACTTAAAAATGTGGTGGGGTCTACATCTTTTAATCTCAATCACTAAATTTCAATACAATCCGCAAAAAATAAGGTGGTTCTATAATACAAAACCATACGGCTGGTTTTGGAGCGTTTATGTGTGTGTATATATATATATATATATATATATATATATATATATATATATATATATATATATATACATATTTTATATATATTATATATATATATATATATATATATATATATATATATACTTGTCATAACCCGTGTCCATAGGGCATGGTTCATTTAAGGTATTCCCCCTCAAAATCTTGGACCCCCAATTTTAAACGAACAATAATAATTATGAGGCCCATCAAAATATTAAATCCCAACCACTGCTGGATGTGAATTTTCTTTGGATTCCCCATAAAACCCCACTCTCAATAATGCTCATCCACAACCATTATGAGTGCAAACCCCACTCTTTGGATTCCCATAAAACTCCACTCTCAATAATGCTCATTCCCCATAAAACTCCACTCTCAATAATGCTCATCTACAACCATTATGAGTGCAAACCCCACTCTTTGGATTCCCCATAAAATCCCACAACCGTTGATTCACCAAGATTAAATCCCAACCACTCCTTATCTTGGCACAGTCAGCCCTAGGATTCAAAAACTTTTGTTTTGTATAATATATATATATATATATATATATATATTATATATATATATATTTTAAACAGGAAATTTATTGACTAAAACAGGAAGCGGCCCACAACAACCAGCCCACAACAACCCAAAATGGGGCCAGACCACGACAAACCAAAACGAGCCAAGCGCTGAGCCCACAACCGAGCAGCAGCCGGTCCGAAGTCAAACAAAAAATTCGAAAGTAGAAAAGCTGATGGGGGGCACGTGGCCAACGGGAGGCAGGGGTTTGAAAAAATTCGAAATTCGAAAACCGAATTTTCAAAAAATTTTGAAACACACGGGGCCAAGGGCACAGAACCCGAGGAGATGGAGGGCACGTGTCGGTCCTGGTCCGCGCGCGAGGCCCGAGGGGACTGAACCGCGCAAAGCCCTAGTGGGGGGTCCCGAGGTCCTCGGGACTCCCAGAGCGCGGGAGCAACGCCGGGAGGCTCCGCGGCGGGGGGGAGCGGCGCCGGGCTGCTCCGCGGCGGGAGGAAGCACGTCCGGGGTCGTGCGATGGCTCAACGAGAAGGAGGCGACGCCGACGCCTGGCTGCTCCGAGGCGGGAGGAGGCGACGCCAGGGACGCCACGGCAGGAGGGGGATTTGCCACGGCAGCTGGGGGGTCACGCAGGAGGTGGCGACCAGCTCCAGGGGTTAACACCGAGGGGTGACGCACCCAGGCTTGGGAGCGACAGGAAGCGAGTGCGACGGCGTAGGAGGAACCGGCGGAGGGGACACGACTAGGGGCCCGGGGGGCCCTAGGCCCGCCGTGGGGGGTGGGGTAGCGGCGCAGGGGAACCACTCGGAGGCGGGGATGCCGGAACCATCGAAGGAGAGGGGGCCCAGTAAGGATCGGCCGGGGGCTGGGCAGGGAGGGCCGAGGCCGCCACCGAGGTCGGTTTGGGCGGGGGCAGCGACCCAGTACCCCGCAGGGTGGCTGGGTCCTGCAAGTAGACCCCGCCGAGGAGGAGAGAGTCGGGGCGGGTTGGCGACGGAAGGATGAAGGGGGCCCGAAGGGTCCTCGCCCGAGTGAAGGGCGGCGGCGCGAGGGAAAACGAGGTCACGAGAGGCTCCGAGGGGGGATCCGATGGGTCCTGAAAGGAGGCCGCCGCCAAGGAAGAGCGGGTGCGGCGGCAGGAAGGGGGCTGGGGTCCGCCGCCGATGCCTGAGGCAAGGTGTCTGCCGCAACCAAGGACGAAGGGGGGGCACGAGCTGGGAGACCGGGGAGGGAGGATGCGTCGGAGGAATAGCAGTGTCGGGGACGGAGGGCTGCAGGCCCGGCGACAGGGGTGGTCCGGGCGGATCGGGGGTAGCTCCCGAGCCACGAAGGTAGAGAACGCCGGGAGGAGGAGGGGAGGGACCGAGGCGGTAGCCATAGGAGGGGGCGGCAGGGGTCGAGCCCACAAGGGTCGCTGGTGAGAGGACGGAGACCGATAGGAGCGGCGGCCGGGGCCGAGGATGGAGGGCCTGGAGCTGTCGGGGGTCGTCGCTCGCGACGACGCCGGACACCGAGAGGGGCTGCGGCGCCGGGGAAACGAGAGGAGAGGGAAGCTCCGCCGCACGTCGGCAGACGCCGGATGGCCGCCCCAGGGGAAAGGAGACTCCCCGCGAGGGAGACGACCAGGGTGCTCCCGCTATCCGCAGGGAGCGGGGAGGCCGGAGAAGAGGGGGAGGCCACGACGGGCGGCGGGCGCCGGCGATCGACCGGCCGCGGCCAGCCCTGCGCGGGAGGGAGGGTGCTCCACCCCATGGAACCCAAGCCCAGAAGCCCTCCATCAATATATATATATATATATATATATATATATATATATATATATAATATATATATATATATTATATATGTCACGCTCCAAACCAGAATACTGGAGAGCGGGGAATGACTCAGCCAGCTACGTATTACGGTAGATGAATACCGTATAATACGATCAATGCTGTCTAAGCAGACGAGGGGGTGCATACTACATAAAAGTCTCACTATGGTCATTTTGCATCTATTGTCTCAATCATTCAAACAAGAAACAGAAATAGAGAACATGGAGAATAAGCAGTAAGGCGTCCCAAATGTTCAGTCAAATGTTCTTGAGATCTGGCTTTACAAAAATAGCCAGATGGTATAGCAAGTATACACAATTGTTATCAGCTGCTGTCTGACTTAATTACAATTATGCAAAAGTAAATACAAGACTATCCGACTAACATGTCGGTGCCAAACGGCTAAGTATAAAGTAATGACAAAACGAGCGTGAAGTAAGGAACCCACTCGAGTCCTCCTACAATCATGCCCCTAGTATTAACCATCTTGGAGGTGGAAGTACGCTGAGTCCTCAGGAACCGGCTCTAAATCTGGCCATGCAAAACCAGAGAGGTTAGACCTCTAATAGCAAGTACCACAAGGGAGCACGATATGAAGGACTAAACCAGTAAGTAAAAGAATAATATAATAATAATCTCTGCTTTCCACTAGGATTCACATAACATCATGACACTCCGAACCAACCTCCCAACCAAACAAGGACAGAAGTTAGCCCGTCATGTCCTGACGTTCTGATCATCTCAGTTAGGCAACAGAGTAGGTACAGTACAGAAACAAATCATCTTGAACGGCCAATCACCACTACGGCTTGCTATTGTGAGTCCCAAGTTATCCTGGAATTATGCAAATAGGGATTCCTCAGTTCTTACTATGCGCAAGCAAGGCTAGTCTATCCAATCAATCAATTGCACCAATCATGTAGTTAGACGAGTCCCAGCGGGACGCTCGCCGTTATAGCATGTACAATAATATAAGCAGATACCGTTCCCTGCCCGTGTGACAGATTTACCGTATCTGTGGGAACCAGCCGGCCCGTCGGGCACTTAATAGTCCCAAGGGGCTGCCATGTAAGAACTCGGGAATCCATTCTCTCCATGCCATCATTATTTTATTTAACTTAATAGTCTCTACGTTGAGTGAAGTTCCATGCCGTGGATCATGATCGTTCAATGAGTACTTTCGTACGGGGTACGATATGCGCAACTCTACAACGATACCCTGCGGCTAGGTTGTAGGTTTTACATAGTGTGATGCAACAATCAAGTCTAACCACGGAGTAATCATGCCTTGACCATAAAGTTCACATGCTTTTTTTTAAAATAGATAAATAAATAATTTGAAACCTGCATGTGCCTGTATGCCAATATTCGGGATTGGCTAATCGAGTACAATAGTTATTACATGAACGTGTCTCATTCATTTCATTCATAAGACGACTAGCCAGTCTCTTAGTTCCAACTAGGAACGCATGATCAATTTTAGTAAAGATAACCATTATTATCAATGGTATCAAGGCATGAAAGTCAATTAGTATTACATGGGGTCGAGTCTATAATTCTCAAGGTTAAGTTCCAGTCAATCGGGGTATCCATGGATCAATCCAGACACATGACCACATTCCACATAACAATCCATATTAACTATATTAACATGTCATGATTTATCAAGAAATTCACGCAAAAGGCGTAAGGATATAATAGAAGGATTATCATGCCATCATTAAATGAATAATTATAGGACAAATAAAACACCCTGGTTAAAAGTCACGCCAGCAGTCTAAGCTAAGGCCAAAAGTCACGCCAACTAGTCTAGTCGAAGTGAGCGTGAAAATGGTTCCTGTTGGCATGCACAGTGTGAGTGTGGAAAATGATAAGAAATCCACGCACTCATGGGCGTGTGCGTGACTAAAAATCCATGCACTCATGGATGTGCGTGACTGAAAATACACGCACTCATGGAGTGTGCTTGACTGAAAATCACGTACTCACGTAGAGACGTGTGCGTGACTGAAATACACGCACGCTCATGGATGTGTGCGTGACTGAAAATACACACACGTTCATGAGAACGTGAGCGTGACTGAAAATACACGCATACACGTAGAGACGTGTGCGTGACTAAAAATCACACACGTTTATGAGAACGCGAGCGTGACTGAAAATACACGCAGACACGCAGAGACGTGTGCGTGACTGAAAATACACGCACGCTCATTAGAATGTTAGCGTGACTAAGAAATATACGTAACGCGAGCGTGACTAAGAAATACACGCACGCAAACGCGAGCGTGACTAAGAATACACGCACGCAAACGCGAGCGTGACTGAAAATACACGCAGGCACGTAGAGACGTGTGCGTGACTAAAAATCCATGCAGCCACGTAAGAACGTGTGCGTGACTCAGCCTTCGTCCCAAGCCAGAAAATGAGATTCCCAGCCAGAAAACACGCTAAGTTGGGAGGTCAAAACCCATGAATAAACGAAAAATAGCAACTTAGATCTAGGAAAAACCAGCCATAGAAATCGAAAATGCCAAGTAGTAAACTCTCTCAGAATCTTGAGAGAAAGAGTAATGATCCAT
This sequence comes from Iris pallida, assembly GCA_029216955.1. Taxonomy (NCBI): domain Eukaryota; kingdom Viridiplantae; phylum Streptophyta; class Magnoliopsida; order Asparagales; family Iridaceae; genus Iris; species Iris pallida. The sequence continues at coordinate 1,659,957 of JANAVB010029218.1, read as the reverse complement.
AAAATGGATGAAGGAGAAGCAAGATTGCACTTGCCTACTGCTACTGCTGTGGGGGAGAGTGATGAGAGAAGAAGAAGAAGAGTAATGGTGAGAATGAGGTTATGAGGAGAGAGAATGGAGAGGGGCTTTAAATAGCAAGGGGGTGGTAGGTGGGAGTTAATGGGCTGGGTTTGCATTCGGGTCCAACAAGGCCAACCCGAAAAGACTAACTAAAGCAAGAATAAAATTACAGAAAAAAATACAGATAATTAATGCAGGAATAAAATTGCAGAAAATTAATCATGGAAATTAAAGAGCAGCTAAGTTAACATGAAAATTAAAGGAATTTAAATACAGGATAATGCATGATAAATACTAAATAAATACATGAGTTGTACTTGAGTAAAAATACGCATTCTGGGAACGGGAGTGACAATATATAATATATATATATATATATATATATATATATATATATATATAATCACTATATATATATATATATATATAGATATATGGAACAGGTATTTGTGTTATAGACTTCTGGCCCGAAGGCCTACAAATTCGGTCCGAAAGCCCGCATCTTGGTTTTGCATTATGGAACCAACCTATGTTTACACGTTGGATTGGAATTGCATGGTTGAGATTAAATAACTTAAAAAGGTGGTGGGGTCTACATCTTTCAATCTCAACCACTAAATTTTAATCCATCCTATATATATATATATATATATAATATATATATATATATATATATATATCTATATAATATATATATATGGAACAGGTATTTGTGTACATACTTCTGGCCCGAAGGCCTACAAACTCGGTCCGAAAGCCCGTATCCATACTTGTATCTCACCGCATCATGCTCGACCTGAAGGCCCGCACCAGCACTTATATCGCACTTCATCCGTCCCGCACTCACATTTTATATTGCTTGAACCTGTAACCTCTTGGGAGGATAGCCTCATTCTAAGCACTTGAACTAGAGGTCATTGGTGTATATATATTGCAAAAGACCTCTCGTTAGTGGTTAAAAGAGATACATGCTGCCCAAGTGGTTAGGAGATCGTTTCCCGGTGGGAGCGTTCGCGACAATTATCTTCTTTATATATATATATATATATATTTTTTTTTTAATATATATATATATATTATAATATGATATAGTATTATTTTACTGATGATGATTACATCTTACTCCTTACTTGTTTCACTGTGATTGAGAAAATTAAGATTGTTTTGACCTAGTATCGGCTGCTAGTTTATAGAGTAGCCTCCATGTCTCTACAGTCGTAATATTTCGGGTACTATGTACTCTGTTGTTGTAATCCCCCCATATTTTATATATGTATTTAACTATTTATTCTAGATTTATAGTAATTTTTAGGAATTTCATATAAAGGGGATATACAGGTGTACATATATATACAAATTATATTATATATATATATATATATATATATATATATATATATATTATATATATATATATATATATTATTTTTTTTATATATATATGATATTATTGCTTACAAATATTAGTGGAAATGATACTATTGGAATATAGGAGTATTAGAGATTTTTATTAACTTTCTTTTAACAAATTTTTGGTATTTAATTATATACATATTTATATATAGTACCATAATATATATATTATATATTTTTTTATATATATATATATATATATATATATATATATAAATTATATATATATATAAAAATATATATATATATATAATACATACTATATATTATGGAAACGATTTTATTGAAAAGGAGAATGGGCTCACAAGGAGCAATATAACCTAAGGCCGGGCCGGGCCGAACCACAAAAAAGGCCCAGAATCACGAGAGGCTAAACGTGGACCGGGTACACAAACCCAGTTCGAAACCCAAAAGGAAACAGAAAAATGGGGAGGGGGAAACCGCTGGTCCCGAAGCAGGTACGTGGACCGAGGGAAGGGCACGTGGCCCAATGGGATGGCGCAGGCCCGAGGGGCAGCACGGGGCCCGAGAGGGGGGGAGGAACCTCGGGACTCCCACGTGCATGCCAGACGAGAGGGGGTGGGGCTGACCACCGCGGCGGCTGGGAAGATCTCCACGGGGGCCGGGCTCGACCCGAGGGGGCTCGGGCTGCCACCGAGGAGGGCGGGGAGGGGGACGTCGTCGGGGCGACTCCACGGCGACGACTCCACGCGGAGAGCCGAGTCGAGGCCAGGCCCAGGGGCGACTCCACGCGGGGAGCCGTGGCTAAGACCGGAGACGGGGTTGGGCGTCGAGCCGGAAGAGGGCGGCCCGAGGATCGGCACCGGGGGAGAGTGCCCGCCGGACCTGAGCAAGGGGCGGAGACCAAAAGCCTACAGGGAGCGGAGGGGCCACGAGGCCTTTACTGCCACAAGGGCTGACAGCAGCCACAGTGGCACGCCGGCGTGAAAGGGAGGCTGGCCGCTCCGAGGGTGGAGGCCTGCCACTAAGACGCGGCGGTCTGCTCAGAGAGGGGGACCCAGAACTACTGCTGGGTGGCTGGGTCCTGGAAGTAGGCCCCCGCCTCCGCCAAGGGGAGGCAAACGCTGCAGCGGCTGGACGACTGGAGGGGAGGGGGAGCCGCGGCCAAGGAGGGAGGCTTCACGGGGGAGGGGGGAGAGGGGCCGCCATGGAGGGAAGCGCGGCAGGGGGGGCGACGGTAGCGGGGCCGGAGATAGGGGAGGTGCTGGCGGGGGACGAAGGATGGGAGAGCGGAGAACGGGGGTGGGGAGCGGAAGGGGCCGACCGGAGCAGATCTACCGCAGACCGGCAGGAGGGCTCCGGCCGAGGAAGACAGAGGGTCGACTCAGGCAGGGCGGGGGAGGGCTCCGCGATGTCGAGCGCCTGAGAGGAGGAAGGGATCTGGGGGAAAAGAGAGGAGGGATGGGCTGCGACCGACGGATGGCACCGTAGCGGCGGGACGGCGGCGGCTCCAGCGGTGGGCAGCGGAGCTGGGCCAAGGAGGGAGGTGCCGTGAAGCTCAAAGATGCCGAGTCCGGCGATGCCGTCGACGCCGTAGACGGCTCCGGCAGCTCCGCTGGCGGGGGAGGAGGGGGGAAGGCCGCCGCACCACGAGCACCGCCGGGAGACGGGGCTCCCCCCTGAAGGAAAGGCTTGGAGAAGCCCGGCCAGACGTCGAGGAGCCGAGATGGCCGGGAGAGGAGGGGCCTCACGGCGAGGCGGGAGTCGCCGGGGGGCGACCGGCCACCGCCTGGGCGCCGGAGGAATGCACGCGGGGGTGGGCGATCGGCCAGCGGGATCCATGCCCAGTACCCCTCCATTCATTTATATATATATATATTATATATATATATATATTTTATATATATATACATATATATATATTTTATATATATATATATATATTTTTTTTTTTATATTAATATATAATATTATATATATAATAATATATTACCTATTATATATATATATATAATATAATATATTATATATATATATATATATATATTATATATATATATGGGTAGAAAAAAAATTAACCGTGCCACTGTTCACCAAGTGAACTGTGCCCCTTAGTCCCGGACCCCTTATCCGCGCACACGGAGCGAGTCCCTGAGAGATTCAAAATCTCAAACTCGGTCGATATTGGATCAAATCAGTTCAATTTTTTTTGGTGTAATCTATCTATGATTCTCTACCAAATAGACTTGTCAATCCAAATCAAAAGCCTGATAGGAATTCAATTTAATAAGGTTTCAAATTTGGTATATAAACCCAACCTCCGATAGCATCTCCTCAAAACCCTAAGAAATCCGTTTGTGTGAATCGAGCGACGACCCAGGACACCCCCTGACCTGGACGAACCCCCTAGCCACCGTCGACCACCTGGAGATTGCCGGAGCACCGTCGCGACGTCAGCAACCCTCGAACAACAATCTCCTGTTCTGTAATTTTGACTTCCAGGTAGCCCTATTCCCGACCACTTTCTATTCCAATACTTGACAAAATTTCGATCTATGGACTAACCCTCTTCGAGACCCTTCATAAGGATCTCTTCATACCCCAATAGGTCGACCAAAGGCTCGACGGGAAGTCAAGCCAAAAACTGGTCAAAGAACAGAACCACCATCACCCCAAACCCTCAATTTGAGCTAGATTTCGATCTGTGTATTAGGATTTTTGGTAATCTAGTTGAAAACAGCCGATCACAACATATACGAGATTTCAGCACACTTTCTGGAAATAATTTTTCCATTATATTGGAAGTTATTTGCCAAAAAAAATCAGAAAACCTAGTATAAAACTGTAAATTCTAGAATAAACTCCCGATACGGCGTGCGCCCCGAAAACCGGGCGACGTGGTCTCGCACTATACAAATTGAAAGGCGTATGGATGTTGCCGACATGTGCGAACTGACGGAACCCAATTTTGCTGCCTGTGTGCGACGAAATCAGTACGTATCAGCCGTATCGCCTTTTGCAAACATGGCCATAACTTTGTGTACGTTCTTCGTATCGAGACAAAACTTGTGCCAACAGAACCAAATCAAAAATTTGGTCCTGTGTCATGTTTTTTTGATTCTGAGAAGGTCGACCGGAACGCCTATTTGGCGGGCACGTGACCCGCTCCAATGGGCAAAAATGTGCAAAGCCTGCAAAAATCTAACTTTGTCCATACGGTTGGGTTTATCTCCTCAAACTGGACCCATAGACATATAGTTTGATGACTTTAGAGACCGTAGGTACTGGCACGCGTTTTGGTGCAAAACGGGTCCAACGACGGACATCGTTTTGATCCAAAATTATGATTTTGTCCCTGTTTCAGAATTGGACTTTTGGACAGGCATTTCTTAGACATATCTTTTACATCGGGAACGTTCTTGATATTGTTTTAGCAACCGGGGCCGTTCGTGGATTCTGAGTTTCTTGCTTCGTCAATTTGCTGGTTTGAGCTATTGGATCCTGCTCCTTTGCACACCACCTTAGGCAAGTTACCTTGCCTTATTTACTGTTTATAATTTGTTTCATGTTCTTTATTTGATTACTACATATTTATTTCCTATTTATTTTCAGTTTGATCCATGACTTGCTGTTTATAGTTACTTTATTTGCTTTCAATTATTTTTCTTGCTTGTATTTTAATATGCATGGGGACCTAGTTTTAACGGACTACCTTTTGACAGAGACCCTTGGGAGGGTGGAGACATTTAGATGTATGGGCTACCCAAATCCAAAAGCCATAGAACTGTGTATTATGGTAGTCGTGTCGCGACGGTCACTAGCGTCGAGCTATATGGACTGATGGGTCACGTCGGCCGCTAGCCGCAAGTTATGTCGGCTGATCGTATTGGTACTTGACGTGTGTGTATTGTAAGTTAGTCGTGGGAGAGTCAGCCTTTTCCTACCCATATATTGAAATGTCTTCTAAATTGTATAGTAGAATGGTTAGTTGACCTTAGTAAATGTCATGCCACACTTCGTCCTAGTCATGGCATGGGACAGTGTTATATCACGGAATAGTGCGCTACCCCTTGTCCTTATTTGATTGTAGGGGTAGTCCACTGTTTCGATGATGGGATATTGGGCCATGTTATGGTTGGGACACTCTACTTTTACTTGTGACTTATGGTATATTTATATTAAGATTTTATGGCATATTCTTCTTGTATCTTATTACGTCCCTCTGAGGTCCTGGTGAACTCTCCAGTTATGTGTTGTGACCTTCCGCAGGTGCTCTAGCCAAGGCCATGATCTACTCTTCCTTCGAAGGTGATTGCTTCTGAATCGTCTTCTGCTTCGCTCGGCAAGTTCTTCATTGTTATGTATTCTTTTCATTTGAGTTGGTAGTGGATTTGTCTCCGTCCAACGTTATGTACAAAAGAACAAATTCATAGTTGATTTATATCATTTATTTTGTGGATGAGATTTAGTGTGTCATGGTTTACTGTATTCTAAAGCTTGTGTATACATACAAGGATTCCATATATTGGGGTATACTTCGTATGTATGCAGCTGGCATGTCTACGTACTTAGTCCTAAGTATTTTGGGACTGGGGCGTTACATGTTTTAACGATTGCTCATGCATGTCCAGTTTATCACTTTGGTTACGTTACTGTACCGATGTGAGCCTGTATATAGGATTAGAATCTAGGAATCTCACCCACAAGCTTGACCTCATTCTTTGAATCCTATTTTTTGAACTTTTGTTTGACTGCCTTGACCTGCCTCTTGCTTGATTCCTTTTTTACTATAAATTTTATTTTATTTTTCCTTCGTACTTGATAGAGAGGTTAGGAAGATGACTCATACTAGGTATACGTGTTTTAATACTCAATTACCCTACTAGTTGAACTCTTATAAGTTGGGTAGTATGTCTCATAACCTATCCCTCTATTGGTCCTTGTAACCCATGAAAGAGGATTTTAAGAAGATTACCTAGAATATAGTGCTTAAAGATCCGTAACTCATTCGTTCAACCAAGGCCTGAAAAAAGAAGATAGTAGAACGACTATGTTAGAGCGAACATCGGATCAAACGTAGATTCTTATGGAACTTAAATTATTTATATCTGGTTTTATCATTATTCAGCGTACTTATATTTTTGCACTACCTAAATTGATGTCGCTGTTACAGCCTAGCTTTGCAAGCTTATTCTTTATCGAGCTTGTTCAGGACATGTTTATTGGGGGCGCCCACTAACATATTATCTAATTATAATCGGTACATTATTGTCTGATCAATCTTAGTGCATCGGTTCGCTCTACATATGGTTAACTTATGTGGATTGAGACATAGATGAGTTTACTTTCATGTAGACATATCATGTCCTGCTAAAACATGTCCCCTTGTACTGTCCTTTTTATGATGCGACTTTCGAGTCAAAAAGGCTAGCTATAAACCTCTACCATAATACCATTGTCCGTTCTGACTTCAGCTAGAGGTCCAACCTCGACTCAAATCTTTTGACCCAATATATGGTTGTGATCTACTCGAAGCCTACTACGCACATGCCACTTAATTGAGTCTTCTTGTGCTACTTAAACACAAAAGTCACAAAAGAAGTATTCTTGGGCTTTAGGAATCTGGTTAACCATTCCGACTAAAAAATTTGCCCAATCACTTGACTTGGAACTTATATAAGACTACCCTAACCTACTAGGAATGGCTCAGATTGATTTTATAGCATCTCATCCTGTCAATATAGATTTAAAAATTATGATTCATTCAATTAAAGATCGATGTCCAATTAAGGAATCCGTTAAGATCCAGTTAAACACATTCTTGCATATCGCCATATTTGGACTATAAAAACCAAACTTGACGAAATAGATCCTTACACCTATTATGTAGTCCCCATCTCTTGGTCTACTAATTCTCTTTCCATAAATTTTGTAACCATATCTCTTGTAGCCTATGTTATGAGATGAATGGAATCATGTTGTACCAAGTTGTTCTTGGTTATGCTGGACTAAGACCTTCCTACTATCTTGGTGAAACATGGTCAATCCATGGGCAATGTTAAATGACTAATACCTAGGCTTCCCATAGAGTCCATGACTATGATCAAAAGTAAATCATATCCTCAACACCTTCTTGAAATTTGACCTTCTTAGAAACCCTTCCACTGTGCTTCCCACGATTAACCATGTTATATAAGAACCTTGAACTTAGTAAGCTCAACCCTTTAAGATGGGATGCCAAACTGGATTATGATCATAACCGTTCTTTCATCTATTTGAAAGTTGCGATGCGATCTTCGTATTGCCTCTCTACCACTTGCTCGTGTGTTTAGATAACCACGATAAAAGATCGTAACCTTGATTCTTCACATTTTGTTCTATCATAGAATCGTACCATAGTTAGAATTTTGAAATAAAATTCCTGAAGTGAATAGGCAAGCCTCTCAAAGGATTAGCAAATGATTGAGGTAGATCGATTCCACTTAGGCTAAAAATTCAGTGGTTCATAACGTCAATTTCTATTCGTACCAACTGACACACTCTACCGTGACTTTGATATTTGAAACACAACACAAATTTTTTCTTCCCAACAAATTTCACCGTCGTGAAATAGACTAGTCGAATTACACATGACAAACATGTCTCACACAAACGTACATTCTGTGCTCCATTTTAATTACGCCACATGTATGATATAGTTTTCCTTAAAACAAACCATATATACCCATTTTAGTTCCTTTTGATTTTAACCTTGACTCATTCCTTTAAACAACTAAATACCCATGATCCAAGCAAGACGCACCACCATGTGAAGTATGCATTCCACTAAAACAAACACATGCCTCCTATACGATACTAAACACAAACCGTATACTCCTGTCATTAGGACTTACACTACACCAAAAAAGACAATTAGAAACGTTTAGCATTTTAGACTTTGGAAAAGTATATATGTATTCCTAAGTGTTGGAATACATTTTATTTGTTCCAAAACAGATAAATGTTACTAAAATTATTTTTCCCTAAAGTTAAACTCTTTACATATTTTTGGAACAAATAGTAAACGTTTTAGTTTGTGTTCAAAGTCACATGCCTGCTCACGTGATTGATTAGGAAAATGTTCCAACCAAACTCTTCCTCTCTCTCATTTTATTTCTTATTCGATTCTCCCTCTCCCCCTCCCCCTCCCCCTCCCTTGACATGAAAGAACCTTGTATTAGGTTTCGAAAGATTTTACGAAAGAAATTCGACGGTGAATCCTCCTCTTTGTTTTTCGACAGCGGTTTCATGTCATCCCAAGCCACACAGACCTCCTCCTTCTACACCAAGGTTAGGGTTTTTTTTAAGTCTCTTTCAAATTAGTTCTCTTTAGGACCGAGATGCCTGAGGCGTCCTTTTACAAATTAATTTCCAAGAAATACTCCGCTAGTCCAACAAATCCTACCTCAGACTGGCAGAATGTATCTTGAAATTATTCCTCCTTGGCTAATTTCTTTAAAGTATATTATTATATACAAAATTTTTTGTTTGCTTAATGACTCTCTTCTTTCTCTTATCCCCAATGCTTTCAGACATAATGTGGCAAAACTGCTTGTTCTGTTGAATACAGAGACCACAATCTGCTTTCAGAATCAAAACTGATGTGTTTCATTTCAGCCTCACATTTGTGAATCCAACTGTAGAGCCATACTGGTTCCAACTTTGCAATTTGTGTCAACCTATTGAAGCCTGACCTAAATTTTGCATGATTATTTGCAAATGAAAACATAGGATACGCATGAAAGCAAACCTCTTTGTTAAAGTAGTAGAGGTGAATTTAGGATTCTTAAAACTAACCATAGTTCGAACTTCGGAGTAAGAGTATATAGTAAATGTCAAAGTTGTAACAAGATCCCCAGGAAACTATCTGGTAAATCTCCTTGGTATGATCCAAGGAGGAAGCAAGTAATCTCATATGGCTTGAATTTTGATCAAGAATATTGCAAAACTGGTGGGTAGAGACAAAGGGCAAATGAAGCATATTGTAACACACTGTATGCTCCAGTTTCAGTTACAACTCAACACTCACCATGAATTGTGTTGCTTTATTAACCATTAAGTAGTTCATAACATCTCCTGTTCATAATCTATATCAGAAAGCATAGGGCAATAGTCAGCCAAATAGAGCAGTACTCGAGCATTTGCTAGTCTTAGACATGCGTCTATATGAAGAGATATAGTGGCAAAATGTTTAATCTCCCACATCGAAGAATGTATGCCACAACAACTACCAAACAGAGTAATAAGAGTGGGGTATGCTTGTATGTATATTTTATCTTGTCTTTCAAGTTTTTTTAATAATGTATTGTTTTGTATTTCGTAAGACCTGCCTTGGTTGCACTAGATTGTCCAGTCATCAATGATGTTTGCCCATTTTTGGCCTATTAAAGTTTTCTGCGACTTTTCATAAGACCTACCTTATTATCTGCTCCTCAAGAATTACTGTCTTTTTTTGCTTCTCCTTGGCCACCTCCGAATTCCTTGTAAATTAGTAAATCTTTCTACTTGGGAGCGATATATTTTGTGTACAATCCCTTCTCCATTCACTTTGCTTAATGTCGTAGTTGGATAATTAGTCTAACAGAAAGCATTAGATATGATTTTGTTGATCATCCTAGAGTTTCCTTGGTCGTATGTTTATAAAATCTACTTTACCAGGTGTAGTTTCAACATTCAAAATCTACGATACATGTTATTATTTACAATATTGTACTTTAGAAGAAAGAAATATTGACTGCCAAAATTAAAGATTTTTTATTCGAGGATGCTAGATCAATATGTGATTTATAATGTGCATTAGCTTTTTTTCTTTCCATGGTGGACTAATTCTTGGGTGGATTATATCCTAGATATATGATAGTTTTTAGGTTATAATGAACTCACTCTATTCTCTTGCATATTATTACAGATATTACGAGTATGTTTACATTATGAACTAGTGGCTGGAATATTATCCTAGTTGGTTAAATATTCTTTGGATTTCTATTCACAATTCTATTTCTAGAGTTGAATGTTTACATTAAGAACTTGTGGCTGTGTATCTTATGATGGCACAAACTTGTGTTGATGGCTTTGACCATTGTTACTACAAAATATTTTATCTGGTGTAACTACTTTAAATTTTTACACCTCAAAGAGACATAACCTCCCCCGATGCCTTGTGGCTGGATATTTAAGAGGTACATTTTGAACTAATGCTGAATTTTTAAATTTTGTAATAAAATTGGCAAAGACAAGTTTTTATTTCTTAAGTTGATTTTTGTACTTTTTGTCCTAGAACAGGGGCTTTGATATAAATGTCTTAAGCAAGTATCACATGAGCTTATCACAAATTGTTTAATAGTCTAAAAGATACTTAACAAAAATTGTTGTCCCGCCAATTATGGTACTGTTACCAACATAATAATGATTGTAGGCTGAGGGAGCAAGAACATAGGGACCCTCTGGAAGGCATGAACGACCTGTTACTGAAAATATATATGGTGCGATGACAAAGGCTGACATACTGCAAGCTCAAGAACTAGAATAACAAGCTTATCAGGACAAACTTATGGAATAAAGGACAGAAGAATGCACTGTAAGCTTTTGTATACAAAGTTTGCAACAAGGTAATGCCAAATACAGTAGACTTCTCTGTTAAATTTTTTACTTTTGATCGATGGCTGAAATATTGATGTATGGTTAGCTTTTTGAGAGGTGCCGGAGCTTTACATCTAATTTTGAAAAGGAAGGGACAACTATGAACCTACAAGAAACCAAAAAGTTGTTTTATGATGATAGGAATGCTGAAACTAAAATAGTGTAAACGAGCAAACCGGAAGACTTGAAGAAGGTATATGATGACCTTGATTTTTGTTTATTTGTAGGGTCTTTATTTTTGTCCAGTCCATTGCTTTTTTGGACATTTTAGAAAGGTATATGAATTTATAAATCTCTCAGTGACCGTCTTGATGTTCAGTCACAAAAACTAAAATGGTGTACACGAGCAAACCGGAAGACTTGAAGAAGGTATATGATGACCTTGATTTTTGTTTATTTGTAGGGTCTTTATTTTTGTCCAGCACATTGGTATGGGTTCGTCGTCTATCTAGTAGTCTCAGAGTTCATAAGGTTCGATAAAGAGAGTTGTTCCAATTCATATTGTTAGTGTCAAAATGAAGATCTCTGAAATTAACTTTGCAACTTTGTTCAAGATAAACACAACAGAAGGTGCTGAAAAATAACAAAAATAAAGCAGTAATCTTTATTCCTTTAAAAATTTTGGAACTTTAATATAGGGGTCAATATAATTTGGAATCTCTGCTAAGATTGCCTCCCTGCTCACACACAAAAAAACAACAACAATGTTCCTATTGTCATGAGGAACAGAACATGGCCTAGAAATAAGAGCAGACTGGTCTTCCTTACCTGTTCTCAAATGCCTCTGGTGTGTCTTCTCTCAGGTCCGCAGAAGCTCCAGTATCTGTGGCAATAGAGTCAGATGTTAGACCAGATACTTGGCAATTATATTGTGAATATATGACGAGATTATAGTGTGAAGCAAATAGTTGAATCCTTAATATATTTATGCTTACGAAAATAACATATTAGCAAGTACAAGTAGAGTATCTTCCAGTTTTTAGCAACTGCAACAAACTCATCATCATACCCCCTTCCAGCCCAACCCACCCACACCACACACATGCAACAAATTGTAAGGATTTTGAGCCCCCATGTCGATGAGTGCTTATATCAATTGTGATAATCGGGACTTGTTCAGCACATCCTCCAAGTGTCTAAGGAATACGAATTACAGCAACTTTAAATTAGAGTATCAGATTTCTGAACTTCAAAAAAATAAGAGTAAACCTTAAATTTTAAACATAATTTCACAGTCATTTATGAAGCTGTGTTGCTTTAGGTACCAAATTGCATGATCAAATTAGTTTTATGAAACTGTAACATTATATGTAGATAGCTCATCATATATATAGTTTTTGAGGTTTGGAAATCGACTTTTAGCGAATGAAAGTAAAATCAACATCAAGTACACATTGGCCTATCTTGGCAAAATTTTAAAACTTATAACCTTCGACTTTCTTTCAGGAAGCACTAGAACATATATGCTTATTATGGATATGGTAAAGCATCAAGTTCTCTTTGAATGGTGTAATCATGCATCATAATGAATTACTGACTGCTAGATGACCACAGTTTAAGTTGTAGTCTAGGTGAAGGTCCATATCCCATTTTCTCATTACTTGCACATTTCAAGATATCTTTTTTTTCGGCAAGAGTTATGGTCAATGTTTTTGCATGCACTCTTTAGCATATGAAGACTAAAGCATATATAATGCGTAGATCTATAGGTTTATGAGAAAATGTAGTATGGCTAAAATAGTCAAAGACTAGTAGTAATTTCTTATCTCAAATAAGGCAAGAGCATAAACTTGGATAATTCATGCATCTAGGCCATCCTAACAGATTTTGTTCTGAAATGTATCTTTATCAAAGCCGTTATAGTGATTAGTACCTCGCCATTTTTCGTCACATATGTCCAGTTCTCTGAATATGTTCCCCAATTGAGAATGGGCAAAGGATCGATGTGGTAGGCTAATGTTGTAGTACCTTCGCTCTGTCATTCTTGTTCATCTTCAATATGAGTTCACTAATAATTTTGTTACTTCTACAGTGGTTTGGCATTTTTGATCAGATGCTTCTTCATGAAGGAGATGGTGCTTGTATGAATCAACTACTTTCTTCATCAGGTTTGGAGTTTCTCCAAGTGGAAGCTAGTTTTTGTTGTTCATAACACTGAAATAGAACAATTTTATCAACTTTATAGTAAAAATTATTATGTACGTAGCTTAGTGTAAAATGTATCAATCGAATTCCATGTTCAATTAAGCAGCCATATAACATGAATTTACTTGGATTAACAACTTCTACTTTGTAATATTTGTTTAATTAAGTGACAGAAAGGAAGTTCTATCATTTCTATGGTTGTTTTGTGCTAGATTTGGCATCTCCTATGTATACATTGACTGCAATGGTCACGAAATTGCTAATTATGACGATGATCAGCATATCTATAGATAATCTTGACACGATTAAGGCCCCTGATGATTGCATAGTACTTGAGGTTTTAAGTGATTGGTCATACTAGTTGATTTATACAATGTGAAAGCGCTTATAATCATCAATTTTGGACTGTCCTACTTGTGGTATGTTTCAAAGAGAACGATTTAGGATAACGGGGTATCATTTCTGTAGAAAATGTTGTACGATCTCAAATCGGCACAAATAGATATATTAACAACAAAATCTTATTAAGTTGCCTTAAAACCATGTAAAACAACTTAAGCATCATAACACACAGTAGCAATAAACCCCTATTGATCAATTAAAATTACTCTTTAAGGTCTCAAGATAATTTATGACCTGCATATCTTCTAATCTTCTCTTAGAATCTGAATTGTAGCTGCTTATGTGGCCATGGTATTCTTGAATCTCAATTTGGATACAACAATCTGTTACTATAGGTCAACCCAGGCATGTATATCAGTTTCTAGGGACCTTCAAGTTATGCTTACTTGTAATGAGGAGTCCTTTATTAGATTGAAATGTATCCTTAAGAGTCCTTCAGTTTACAGGTTGGCTGTGATATGGAATATTTTGCTAATAGTTTTATTTGATTTCATGGCATTAAAGTAGACCATGCCTTTCTTATAAGTGCTGGTTCCTTATTGAAGTCTCCCTAGAAGTATGTATTGTTCTTTAGTAAATTAATCAGAAGTCTAGTTCTGGATTACATGTAGATACTTGTCAGAAGATTGGGTTGTATCCTGACCGACTCTTATGCAAGTTGAAATCCGATCCTCCGTCACCCTCTCTTCCACCCTTCGCTCTCCTCCTCCCCACCCTTGGCCTCCTCTCCTTCCTACCCCTCTCCTCTCCTTTACTGTTGTTTGCCTACATTAAATTTGCGTACTGTAAGCATTATATTAAAACATAATTTCAATCATAAAGGAGAACATGATACCCATTCTAAAATGCTTCAAATGGGTCTATACTGTTTTAGGACCATAAGGAAGAACACTTGAGAAGTGTGTTGGATTCTCAACTAGTATCCTTAGTTTCAAGAACAACAGTCCTGTTTTAGTGGTCCCCGTATCCAAAAACAGTTCTTTCCTATTGTATATTGTTCTTCTACTTGGAGTTTGAACTTGAAAAATGAATATATGACACTACATTAAAATCCTTGATTCAAATTGCAGATTTATGTTGTTCTGGTTGGTTCGAAGGTTACTTCATGCTTTAGGGCCGGTTATACATCACTACACGTTGCACATCCTTTTTGTATGTCTATATGTAATAATATACCATCCTAGGTGACTAAAACTAAATCATACATGGTATTTTTATCTAAGGTACAGAGAATGTTATCATACACATGATACTTTATATAAAGTACAACCGTAGAGGGAATGTTGCTCCAGTATCCTCAACTGCAAAAATGTTTGGAAATGTAGAAAGAGGATAGATACAATTTCTAATTGCTCTCAGTAATTAGATGGAGATTCTTGTATGGATATCATTCACCTTAGTCCAGATTGGATAGAGAAAATTATTACTAGAAGATGAGTTTGAAAATCATATTCGCTCATATTTAAGTTTTTGGAAAGGTATATGAGAACTGGAAAGAGTTTCGAAGAGACTGAATAATAGAGTAGGAAAGAACTATTTTTGGCTCAGGATGAGGGGGTCACCATAACGTGTTTTGGTTTTTATTTTGAGTTGTTTCTGGGCAGTGAGACTGAATTATACATGTCTATTAATTGTCCAATTTCTTGAATATAGTTGTTTGGTTTTTATTTTGAGTATTTTATTATCCAATATCCTAATTTTTTAACTTAAACTTGTTTTAATATTGCATGCAGGTGTTGTCAGTTGCTGCTAGCATTATTCAAATCTCAATCATTCTATTGGATTAAAAAACTTGTTGAATTATGTCTAATTTTGTAAATAGATATCTTTTATGGTTGAGCTAGATTTGATATAGTATTAATTTGTAACTTACTTTATATATACTCTTGATGATGTTTTATAAAGCTTTAACTTTTGGGATATGTTATTGGTTGTTTAATTTATATTAAGTTGATTACTTTGGTTAATTTAATGGCTCTCTTGGATGTTGATTGAGGCAATGTATGAAGATATTGCACCATTTATTATTTGTTTTATGCTCAGTTTATGAATTATATTTGTGGTTAAAAATAAAAATTAGCTACAAAATTTTAATTAGAAAAATATACCGGAACGTTCATAAAGTGTTTCAAATTTAGCCACAAGAATAATGTAAAAACTATTGCAAATTATATATAGGAACGAATGCAAGACGTTTCAGAGTTAGGAACGTTTGAAAGACGTCCCAAAAAATACTTTAGGAACGTATTTTATGTGTTTCAAAAGTGAGTTTTAGAAACACTTCAAAGACGTCCCAGATAGATTTTAGGAACACATTACTAGTGTTCCAAATTCTAATATAGGAACACCTTCTAACCGTTCCAAACGAAAATTAGAAACACTTTATAAGTGTTCCAATAATTGCAATGCCACTTTTAGGAACGGTTTGTATATGTTCCTAAAAATATTAGGAACATTAAAAAAATTGTTCCTAAATGCCTTTTTTGGTGTAGTGTTAAAGGTTCCAAACCCTTACCTAATCATATTCTATGGCCAGATTTTTGTACTTATCATAGATTCTCATCACTTGGCAAAAAAAATAATATCCCTTTCACAATTCTTCTAATGACGATTTTTACGTGTAGCCAACTTCTATAAGTTGGGTAGGACATTGAACCATAAATACATCCTTTTATAGGATATGGATGACAGCATGGATTACTTTTACAACTACCTCCCTCTTTTCGAAAACTGAGTGACGACATGACGTACCTTCCCTCCCTTGAAGCTCGTTAATGTTATATTTTCAGAGATTAAGATTATTTTAATTTCGAGGACGAAATTTTTATAAGTTGGGTAGGATGTAATCCTCCTATATTTTCTATATATATTTAACTAATTTATTCTAGATTTGTAGTAATTTTTAGGAATTTTCTACAAAGGGGATATACAGGTGTATACATACATACATATATATATATATATATATATATATATATATATATATATATAAGAAAAACCCCTCCTTTTATTAAAGACGGTAACTAGACCGCACATCCAAACCGTATACAAGGCACAAAATGACGAAGCCTATACAGTAAAACCACAAAAAGAAGGAGGGGAAGGAGAAGCAATCGCCTAGGGCTACAGGGGTAGCACCGACCAAAATGCTCTCGGGCTGTGGGAACACAGGGTGCTCCGCTTACGGCATTGACGGGCTATCTCCCGAAAGAGCTGGTTAGCAGAGAATTGGAGGCCTTCGTATCTCGCTTTGTTACGGTTCTTTCAAATGACCCAAGTGGCGGCCGCTGCGACGATTTGGTGGCCGTTGAAAGCAGAGCCCCAGGAAGTCAGAAGATCGTGGAAGCGTCCGCCGCCCTGCTCCAATCTGAAAAGCTGGTTAAGGGTCGTCCAGGTCCTGTCCGGCAGAGCTCCTTGTCTAAATATGTGATCGATGGTTTCCGTCTAGTGGTCGGAGCAGCAGGAGCAAGCTGATGCTAAGCTAATCCCGATGGTATTAAGGATGTTATCAGTTGGCAGCTTCTTTCTAAGGACTCTCCACAAAAGGAAGGACCACTTCTTAGGGATGCAGGAATGCCAGTAGTGTGGGCCATGAGGAGGAACGGCTGACCGGGTTTCCGGATCGCAGATCTCGCTGATCGCACAGAGAATACCCAGACGCCTCGGGGGACCATCTTAACACATCCGCCCCGTCGCCGATTCGAATCCCCCGCTCCCTGATGCTGTTTGCCGCTTCGTTACCTGACCACTCACGAATCTGGTCCCACTTTCAGTCGTCTGTGGTGGGGTTCCACATGTCTCTGATCCTACAATCCTGCAAGGATGCAGTAAAACCTGGGATCATGCAGTCGCCCGCCCATCGCTCAAGGAATGGGTTGGACTCGCCTGCTCCCAACTGTAGTCTCATCGTCGGCTCGGCAAGGTCGCGGCCAGTGAGGATGCGGCGCCAGGCCGCTGAGGATCTGATGTTCGTAATGGCCATGGAGGGGTGGATATGTTTAAAGTATCTAGCTTTCAAGAACCTGCTCCATAAGTTGTTGTTCGTACGGAGGTTCCACCATAGTTTCATCGGGAAAGCTTTAACAATGTGAGTGAGTTTAGTAAATCCCAGACCCCCCCCTCACTAGTCGGGATAGCCATAGATTCCCAGCTGGCCCAGTGACGCTTATCTAGGCCATTGCTGTGCCCCCAGAAGAAGTTACAAAAGATCTGCTCTATTGATGAAAGAACTTTAATAAGTGGAGAACATGCGGCTAGGGTGTGGATGGGGATGGAGGAAAGCACGTGCTTGATGATGATCATCTTGCCACCTGGGGATAAAGTGGCATTATTCTACCCTTCCAGCTTCTTCCTGATTCTGGAGGTCAATTCCTGGAAGATGCTGACGTTGGATTTCCCATACACTAATGGGCACCCGAGATAGGTGAACGGGGGTTTGGCCACCGAAAAGGAAGTTAGGTTGGAGAGGTTATTGGTGTGCTCTCTGTTGGTGTTGTGGTGGGCGTAGATGACGCTCTTGGAGTGATTGATTTTCTGGCCGGATCATCTGGAGTACCTCGTCAGGGTGTTGTGAACCACCACCACCGCGCCTTCCTACCCCGAGGAGAAGATGAGTAAGTCGTCTGCGAATGCTAGATGGGTAATGATAGTGCAGCCACTAGAAGTGTGATAGTGCTGGAAGTTGGGGGTGTTGACCATATTATTGAGGTTCCTGCTCAGGACGTCTGCTGCAATGATGAACACAGTTGAGGATAGGGGTCACCCTGTCTCACACCTCGGTGAGATTTAAAAAATCCTTCAGCGTGGTCGTTGATGACCGTAGAGAACTAGGAGTTGCTGATGGATCTCCATACGATGTTGGTCCAAGTTTCCGAGAATCCGAAAGCTCTGAAAACCCAGATCATGAATTGCCAGTCAAGTCTGTCATAAGCTTTCTCCATGTCGATTTTAACGGCAATGTTGCCACCCCTCACTGGAAATTTCATGCATGTGATTAACTCCTGGGCCAGCATAAAATTGTCCTGGATGTTCCTTTCACGAACGAATCCGCTTTGCTCCTCTGAGATAATCTTGGGGAGAAGACCAGCCATTCTGGTGGCAATAACTTTGGATATGATCTTGTTGGTGAAGTTACAAAGTCTAATCGGCCGAAAGTCGCGGAATGACTCCGGGTTGTCTTTTTTAGGGATAAGGATCAGGTTGGTGCTCGTGATAGCTTTAGGATAAGTAGCACCCTCGAAGAAAGCGATTGCCGCTTCGGTGATGTCTTGCTTGATTATATCCCAGCAGGTGCAGAAAAATACACCCGAGAACCCATCCGGGCCAGGCGCACTGTGCTCGTTCAGGGCCCACACAGCATCTTTAACTTCCTGAGCCGAAGAAGGAAGATTCAACATGGCGTTGTTTGTGTCGTTAATGAGGTGGGGGATTTGATCAATGAATGGTCTATCTTTGGGGACAGTTTCTTTGGAAAAAAGTTTGGAATAAAATTCCGTTGTTGCCTCTTGGATGCTCTTCTGGTCGGTAATGATGTTCCCATTGGCATCGGCTGTCCCATGGATCGAGAGCTTCTGTCTGCGCCCGTTAACGCAGGCATGGAAGTATTTTAAATTTTTGTCGCCCTCGCTGTCCCATTTCAACCTCACTTTCTGCTTCCAGAAATTGGTCTCCACTCTGATTCTGAACTTGAGCATGGCCTTGGTGAGGTTGAGGGCTCTTCTAGCTGTGGACGAGCGATCCGTGACTACCAGGGCTTCGGCGTGGGTGACGTCGTCCTCGGCTACACGGACGGCTTGGAAGATGTCCCCGTAGGCTCGCTTGCTCCAAACGGACAGGGCTTTCCTGGTGGCCTTAAGCTTGTTGCACACCCTGATAAGGGGGTTGGGGGAGTCCTCGTTGTTCCAAGCTTCCGCAACGATGCCCAGAAACTGGGGGTGTCTAGTCCAGAAGTCGAGGAATTGGAAATTCTTTTTGAAAGAAGTTATCTTATTTTTGATCTCGACCAACAGGGGGTTGTGATCTGATTCAGTAGAGTTGAGGTGGGTCAGATTGGTGGAGATCCCCATTTCGTGCCAGCTGTCGTTCGAGAGGGCAGCCTAGAGTATTGACGACGGTCGCCGTCCTGCATGTTGTACCAGGTGAATGCATTGCCAGTGACCTGGATAGGGGTTAGGTGGGCATTGAAGATGAAGTTGTTGAAATCAAACATGGCCGGAACGGGGGGAGGACGACCTCCTGCTTTATCGGCGCTACAGGTGATCGCGTTGAAGTCCCCAATGCATAGCCAAGGGGACCTGGTGTGAAGGTGGTGGATGTCAAGGAGGTCGTTCCAGAGTTGTTTTCTCTCCGTAATGTCGCAGCTGCCGTATATCATGTCTGCCAGCTATGGCCGTAGGAAGGCCGAGAAGAAGTTGAGTAGACTTTAGTCTTTTGGGGGGGATTTTAGGTTCGATAATAATGTAGAATACAAGTGTGTATATATATATATATATATATATATATATATATATAGAGAGAGAGAGAGTCGTGGTGTACTAGTAAGACCACCGTGCACCGGAGGTGAGGACCGGGTTCGAGCCCTCCCTCCCACGGAGGTGGCTGGGTGGCGGTGGCCACGGCCTCCGGGCCAAGGTCGGGTGGAGTCGTCCACCGGCTTTGGTTTTTTGAAAAAAAAAAGAAAAAGAAAAAAAAAAAAATATATATATATATATATATATATATATATATATATATATTGATAGAAATTTTTATAAACTCAATTTTAGAAATCTCCATTGGAGCGAGTACAACATCATCTCAAATGGGGGGGGAGTAAACAAATGATATCTTTCCTACAAATACAGAGAGCTCTTTTGTTGTAGACTGGCAATTGGAAGTTGCAGTCCACAAAATCAGTTATTGCTCATATTCTCTCTTTTTTTCCTCATACTCCCCCTCCTCGTCGGTCGTGGCATCCTGGTACTGCTGGTACTCTGACACCAGATCGTTCATGTTGCTCTCCGCCTCGGTGAACACCATCTCATCCATCCCTTCTCCTGTGTACCAGTACAAGAAGGCCTTCCTCCGAAACATGGCGGTGAACGACTCGCTCACCCTCTGGAACATCTCCTGTATCGAGGTCGAGTTCCCAATAAACTTCGACGCCATCTTCAGCCCCGTTGGCAGGATGTCGCACACCGTCGACTTCATGTTGTTCCGGATCCACTCCACAAAATAGGACGAGTTCTTGTTCTGTACATTGATTATCTGCTCGTCCACCTCCTTGGTGCTCATATGCCTGTGGAACATCACGGAAGCGGTCAGGTACCTCCCGTGCCTGGGATCCGCGGCACGCATCATGTTCTTAGAGTCCCACATCTGCTGGGTGAGCTCAGGGACCTGAAGGCGCGGTACTGCTGCGACCCCCGGGAGGTCAGGGGCGCGAATTCGACCATGAAGAAGTGGAGCCTCGGGAAGGGGATCGGGTTGAATGTGAGCTTCCGCAGATCGGAGTTCAGCTGTACGGGGAAACTCTGGCAGCAGGTCATGCCCGACATCGTTACCAATATCAGATGGTTCAAATCGTAAAAGCTGAGAGTGGTGAGCTTGAGATTTTGGAAGCAGATGTCATAGAGGGCCTCGTTGTCGAGGACCATGCACTCATCGACGTTCTCGACCAGTTGGTACACCGACAGGGTTGCATTGTAGGGCTCGACGACGGTGTCGGAGAACTTGGGAGAAGGGAAGAAGAAGAAGATGAGCATCATGCGGTCGGGGTACTCCTCCCTGATCTTGGATATCATAAGGGTACCTATTCCTGAGCTAGTCCCTGCTTCCAGGGAGTGACATACCTGGAAGCCATGCAAGCAATCACAGTTTTTGGCCTCCTTCTACACGACGTCGAGCACAGAGTCGATGAGCTCCGTGCCCTCCGTGTAGTGGCCCTTGGCCCAGTTGTTGTCGGTACTGGACTGGCCGAAGACGATGTTGTCGGGGCAAAAGATGGCGTCGTAGGGGCCCGACCGGATGCTATCCATGGTGCCCGGCTCCAGGTCCATGAGCATGCCCCGGGGCACGAAGCGGCCGCATGGGGCCTCATTGTAGTAGACATTGGTCCTCTCGAGCTAGAGCTCGGAGTCCCCAATGTACTACCTGGTAGTGTCGATGCCGTGCTCGGCGCAGACTACCTCCCGGAACTTGGCGCCGATCTGGTTGCCGCACTGGCCTCCCTGGATGTGGAGGATCTCACGCATTTTCGGTAGATTTATGTTTCGTGGAGCCTAAAAAGAAAATTCTACGGAGGATATATACATATATATATATATATATATATATATATATATATATATATATATATATATATATATATTTTGAGAGAGAGTGAGAATATATATATATATATATATATATATATATATATATATATATATATATATATAATATATATATATATATATATATATATATGATATTGCTTACAAATATTAGTGGAAATGATACTATTGGAACATAGGGGTATTAGAGATTTTTACAAACTTTCTTTTATAAATTTTTGGTATTTAATTATATACATATTTATGTGTATAGTACCTTATATATGAGTATATGTATATATATATATATATATATATATATATATATATATATATATATATATATATATATATATATATATATATATATATATATATATTTTATATATATATATATATATATATATATATATATATATATATATATATATATATATATATATATATAAGTGGGTAAAAAGGGAAAAAATAAAACCGTGCCACTGTTCACCAAGTGAACAGTGACCCTTAGTCCTCGACCCCTTATCCGCGCATACAGAGCCGAGTCCCTGAGAGATTCGAAATCTCAAACTCGGTCGATATTGGATCAAATCAGTTCAAATTTTTTTGGTGTGATCTATCTACGATTCTCTACCAAATAGACTCGTCAATCCAAATCAAAAGACTGATAAGAATTCGAATTTAATAAGGTTTCAAATTCGATATATAAACCCAACCTCCGATAGCATCTCATCATAACCCTAAGAAGATCCGTCTGTGTGAATCGAGCAACGACCCAAGACACCCCTTGACCTAGGCGAACCCCTAGCCACCGTCGACCACTTGGAGATTGCCAGAGTACCGCCGCCGACGTCAGCAACCCGCGAACAACAATCCCCTGTTCTACAATTTTGACTTCTAGGTAACCCTATTCCCGACCACTTTCCTATTCCAATACTTGATGAAATTTTGATCTATAGACTATTATAGAAAGCCTGCATAACCCTCTTTGAGACCCTTCAGAAGGATCTCGTCATACCCCAATAGTTCGATCATAGGCTCGACGCAAAGTCAAGCCCAAAAGTGGTCAAAGAACAGAACCACCGTCATCCCAAACCCTCAACTTGGGAGCCAGATTTTGATCTGTGTATTAGGACTATTGGTAATCTAGTTGAAAACAGTCGACCACAACATATACGAGATTGCAATGCACTTTCTGGAAGTAATTTTCATCCATTATATAGGAAGCTATTTGCCAAAAAATTCAGGAAAAACCTTGTTCAAAAACTGTAAATTCTATAGTAAACTTTCCAATACGGCGTACGCCCCGAACAACCGAACGACGTGGTCACACACTATACACATCGAAAGGCGCGTATGGATGTTGCCAACATGTGGGAAATGACGGAACCCGATTTTGCTACCTGTGTGCGACAAAATCAGTGCGTATCCGTCGAGATACCCCCGTATCGACCCTTAGCAAACTTGGCCAGAACTTCGTGTATGTTCGTCGTATCGATAAAAAACTTGCGCCAATAGAAACAAATCAAAATTTTGGTCCTATGTACCAAGTTTGGTCCGATTCTGAGAAGGTCGACCGGAACGCCTATTTGGCGGGCCTGCGACCCGCTCCAACGAGAGAAATTGTGCACAGTCTGCCGGAATCCAATTTTGGACATACGGTTGGATTTGTCTTCTCAAACCGGAACAGTAGACATATAGTTTGACGAGTTTATAGACCATAGGTACTAGCACGCATTTCAGTGCAAAACGGGTCCAACGACGGACATTATTTTGATCCGAAATTACGATTTTGTCTCTGTTCCATAATTAGACTTTTGGACATGCATTTCCTACACATATCTTTTACACTGGGAACGTTCTTGATGTTTGTTTTAGCATCGGGGGCCGTTAGTGGATTCTGACTTTCTTGCTTTGTCAATTTGCTGGTTTGAGCTATTGGATCCTGCTCCTTTGCACACCACCTCAGGCAAGATACCTTGCCTTATTTACTGTTTATAATTAGTTGCATGTTCTTTATTTGATTACTGCATATTTATTTCCTGTTTATTTTCAGTTGGATCCATGACTTGTTGTTTATAGTTACTTTATTTTGCTTTCAATTATTTTTCTTGCTTGTATTTTAATATGCATGGGGACCTAGTTTTAGTGGACTATCTTTTGACAGAGACCCTTGAAAGGGTGAAGGAAGTTAGATGTATGGGCTACCCAAATCCAAAAGCCACTGCAACTGCGTATTACGGTAGTCATGTCACGACGGTCACTACCCTCGAGCTATGTGGACTGATGGGTCACGTGGGCCGCTAGCCTCGAATTATGCCGGCTGATAGTATTGGTACTTGATGTGTGTATTGTGAGTTATTATTTAGTCATAGGGGAGTCAGCCTTTTCCTGTTCATAGATTGAAATGTCTTTTAGATTGCATACTAGAATGGTTAGTTGACCTTAGTAAATGTCATGCTAGACTTTGTCCTAGTCATGGCATGGGACAATATTATATCACGGAATAGTGCGCTACCCCTTGTCCTTGTTTGGTTATAGAGGTAGTCCACTGTTTTGATGATGGGATATTGGGCCGTGTTATGGTTGGTACACTCTACTTTTACTTGTGACTTATGGCATATTTATATTCAATTTTTATGGCATGTTCTTCTTGTATCTTGTTACGTCCCTCTGAGGACCTAGTGAACTCTCCAGGTGTGTGTTTGTGACCTTATGCAGGTGCTCTAGCCAAGGCCATGATCTACTCTTCCTTCGAAGGTGATTGCTCTTGAATCGTCTTCTGCTTCGCTCGACAAGTTCTTCATTGTTATGTATTCTTTTCATTTGAGTTGGTAGTGGATTTGTCTCCGCCCAACGTTATGTACAAAAGAACAAATTCATAGTTGATTTATATCATTTATTTTATGGATGGGATTTTGTGTGTCAAGGTTTACTGCATTCTACAGCTTATGTATACATACAAGGATTCCATATATTGGGGTATACTTCGTATGTATGCAGCTGACATGTCTACGTACTTAGTCCTAAGTATTTTGGGACTGGGGCGTTACAGTAGTACATGGCTGGCATGGTATTATCCTTGCTCTCCAGTATTCTATTTCTGGATAGTGACAATGTACCGACGATATAATGCTGACATGTCGTCTGTATATTTTACTCTCAGGGTCAGAGAATAGATCAGATTTAAGGATCTAGATTACTCGTGGCTTGGCTAAACCAAGGAGAGCCATAAAAGTGGTTTCTAAAATGCTATATGGTTTTATTGAGAGCTTGAGGTATTTGAGCAAAAATGAGGCTTTCCTTGGTAATTTGATAAGGAAGTCTTAAGGGAATCTAGAAAGAGAAGAAGGGAACTTGTCGGGGATGTTGTAATCGAGGGTTTCACATTGTGGTTATTGGTGTTTTTCCTTAGAGACTTGAAAGATAGTCCCACATTGCCTAGGCGAAATGAATTATATTTCTATATAAATCTTTGCTTGTGTTGAGAGAATCACATGAGGTGTGGAGAGGCACATGGGTGCCATGTGGGGGTATTTTTCTAGAGGAAAGAAGGCTAAATACACAAGAAAGTATTCATGCGTTTTGTCATGCTCATGGGATTATTTTACTATGGAGCTAAGCCTGACTCGGACTCGGGCTCAAGGGCACAAAGTGGTGCTATGTTGGCATACTTTGTACTTAGTACATCAGCATCGGCACATGGCACCTTCTGCACTTATGGTGCGCTCATCTTATGCACGAGTCGTACGTATCGGCGCGGCACAGGAGCATGCGCAAGGCCGCAAGGGCTTAGAGAGCTATACGCGCATGCGGAGCTGCACGTTGCGCTGCTATGATGCTGCACTGCTGCGTACTGCGCTGATGTGATACGTTGTTGTACTGAGCATCTGTGCAGCTGTGCAGTTGTGCGCAGGCGCAGGCGCATGGGCTAACGTATTGAATAGGCATTGGTGCGCAATTGGCATATGATGTGGCAAGATTGAGTCATTTATTCATATCCATATTTTGAGGTATTTGAATTTAAATCATCCAAATATTTCCATTATTTGCTCCTATCTTTTCATAATCAGTTTCGACCAGGATTAGGGTTTGTGTTTCGGCAATTCTCTATAAATACTCTCTTCGTGCCTTCATTAAGGTGATATTGAAAAAAGGTTACGAAGAGAGCTGTGCCGCCTCTGCCATTCGAGTTCATCAGAGTTCTTCGAGTTCGTGAGAGGATGTGACAGCGAGCGTTCCAGAAGTTCTTTCGAACTTGCTGGTTTCTGGAAGAAGATCGTAATTGGGAGAATCTTGCTTTGAGCAACGATGATCTTCATCACCGCAGCAAAGTTGCCTTCATCAACACTGGTTCTCATAAAGAGACCTTCACTTCAACTCGCGTTCTCATTAGAGACCTAGTCATCAACCTCATATCTCACAAAGAGAACGAGTATTCATCTCCATGTCTCACTAAGAGATCGAAATTTCCATCTAACGATCCGTTACGGGAATAACAATCTCAAAGCAAGATTCAAATCTGATGGAGAACAACCATGCACAACTTCTCGACAAATTTTTTAACAAACTTGAGAAGTTTGACAGGGAGCATTACAACATTTTGAAGGAAAAGGTCAGCCTTAATTTTTCACTCGTTAGTGTCGACTACGTGTTGACTGATCCTGAGCCTTTGATTCTAAAAGGTAAAAATGATCGAAGGATTGTTGAAGCCATGACTTTGCAGTCGAAGTAGAGGCGGGATAACAACCTCTGTAAGTTGTTGATCTTGAACTCTATGGAGGACTCTCTGGCGGAGTCATACAGTAAGACAATCAATATAAAAGACGTCTGGGAGTCTGTAGAGAATCTCTACAAGACATATGAGAATAGAAACAAGGTGCACGTGACCAAAAAGGTCTAGAGGATGCGGTTTGAGGACAAAAAAACCATGTTACCTCAAGTTAATGATTTTTTCAAGTTACGTCAGAAGTTGGCTGATAACGGCATGCCCTTGGTCGATGCTTTTATCGTCGGGGGTATTATCGCCAAGCTCCCAACTGGGTGGAGCAATTTCATCATGGATATGCACCGCAAGAATAGAGAAGTAGATCTGGAATGCCTCTTGTACTGGATACATGTTGAAGATAAGTTGAGGGCTCAACTCAAAGTGGACACATTATCCAAACAGATTGCCAAGGCCAACATGGTGCAAGGAGAAAATTCTAAAGGAAAGCAGAAGGCTCCCTACCAAACGAAGAAATACGTTCACCATCTGAAGGTGAAGTCGGCTCACCTTAAGCCCAAGTCCAAAGAACCTGAGACTTATTTCAACTGTGGCAAGAAAGGCCACTGGAAGAGGGACTGCAAAGAAAAACTAAAACAAAAAGAGCAAGGTGAGGCTAACTTTGTTGCTATGATTATGCAGGTTGACTCAGCTAGAATTGACACGGACTAGTGGATATACATTGGGGCTTCGTGTCATATCTGCTAAAAGAAGGAGTGGTTCACCACGTACCAACCTATTTCTGAGAAGGTTATGGTGGCAAACCAGACACAAGCTGAAGTACTTGGTATCAGGACGGTGGTACTGCAAATGACTTCGAAGAAGTCGCTGATACTTCAAAAGGTGAAGCATGTACCCACTATAGCCAAGAACCTGGTCTCAGGAAGTCTGCTCTATAATGCAGGCTTGAGGATGGACATAAATGCTGGTCAGATCGTTATGTCATATAAAGGAACATACTTCGGAAAGGCTTTCTGTATCGAATGTATGTTCAAACTTTAACTTATAACTCCTATGGAGATAGTTAATACAATTTCTTCTTCTAGTTACTCTCTTGAGTTGTGGCATACTAGACTAGGACATGTTCATTGTAAAAGAATAAACAAAATGTCTAGTCTAGGGCTTATCTCCAAATATCGGGGTAAGAAGTTGGAGAAGTGTGAGGTCTATGCACATACAAAGATCACGATAAAACTGTTCAAGCGGGTAAATCGAAGTACATATCTTCTGGAGTTCGTGCACTCAAATATCTGTGACTTTAAACAGTTCTCCACAAAGGCCAGGATGAGGTATTTTATTACCATCATCGATAACTTCTGAAAGTACGCATTTGTTTATCTGCTCAAGTCTATAGATGAAGTGTTTGAGAAGTTTAAGGACTTCAAGGCTGAAGCCGAGCGTCAAACCGGATAACAACTTAAGAGACTCAGAAGTGATCGAGATGGTGAGTATAGGTTTTGTAAATTCGCATCCTTCTGCAGAGAATAAAGAATTATCAACGAGACAACTGCTCCATACCCCTCTCAATCAAATAGCGATGCAGAAAGGAAGAACATAACATTAACAGATATAATGAACTCGATGTTGTTGACTGCGGGTCTTCCAAATTGCTTCTGGGGTGAAGCAGTGCTTACGGCTACGTTCATATTGAACAGAGTGTCGCATGCTACTTCGGAAGTCACTCTTCATGAGCTGGGAACGAGGACTACGAAGACTATATTCCTGGATTATGCTAACAAGAGTGATGCTCGGAGGTTCCTTGATGTTAAGTCAAATCATATCATTGAATCTCGCAATGCAGATTTTTATTGAATCTCGTAATGCAGATTTCATTGAAGATAAATTTGCAAGGTACAAGAACATTGTTCTTGTCGACATTCTGGAGAACAGTGTGAGTGTACAGGAAGCTCAAGTTCCTTATGAATAGATAGTCCAAGAAGAAGTTGATGCTACAGATATAACTGTTGAACTTGAACTTATAGAACTAGTGCCTAAGCGAGTAAGGAGACAGAAGGACTTTAGAGAGGATTTTGTCACCTATCGTGGAGACAGAAGAACTTTAGTAAAAATTTTGTCATCTATCATATGAAAGCAGACCCGCTTACCTATGATGAGGCGATGAAGACCATGTTGGCCCATTGGTCATGGTCAAACCGGATTTTAATAATTGATCAAACTCTGTCTCGATATAAATACAAGTCAACTCAGATGTTTATCTACGACGTTTTGGACACTGCTCAACAATGGATATCAACAATGTTCAAGACTGAAGCTGTTTGCCATTCAGAATGTACTTCCTGTTATTGTAACGCCCCAGTCCCAAAATACGTATGTAACCCCTTTTCTCGGATTTCTAAAATTATTACTTTATTCATTTTATTTTTATATTTCGTCAAAAACTTCACGAAATGTACTTTGGGAGTAAATGGTATTAAAGAACTAATTTTTTTAAAATTACATATTTGGAAAGTACTAAGTTATTGTAATAAAAATATTTTACTGAATTGCATTATTAAGAATTATAAGGGATGTTGGATATCATTTTGAATTTCCAACATAGCATTCTTTAAAACAATAATATTAATAAATATTTTCGTACCATAAAAAGATTTTGTCCATTTATGTAGAGATTTAGATATGTCTTAAATATATAGATATTAATTGATATTTGAATTTGTCTGTTTAAAATTATTTGATAAATATTAAATATTATTATTTTTAAATTATTGTGTTGGATTTAAATTTATAGGATTTGAATGTGATTTGAATATTATTGATAATATAGAATAGTTGTTTAAATAAATATTATTATAAGTTGTAGAATTAAAGGTTTTTTTTCTAAAAGATATATCATTTGATTTAAATAAAATAAGGTTTTATCTATTAGAAATCTTCCACCTTATCTAATTAGGAATTTTTTCTCATATTTAAGGATTTCTATTTTCTCAAAGCCAATTCCCAAAACCAAGCATCACCACCACAGCAACCCTGCTACACCCATCCAACCACGACCACTATTGTCTCCACACCAGCAGCGCCATGGCCACCCTCGACAACACTACCACGTAAACACCATCACCCTGACCTTGGCAAGCAGCCATCACCACCCACAAAAAAAAACCACCACCACAATTATCGTATCCAGCCTCGAATCTGACCCGGGGCATCCATGTCCGTATACTTATCCCGTTCTTTACAGCAGAACACAATATTGTGTCCAAATCAGGACGCAAATACAGAAAACCAACTCAATATGTGTCCAAACCTCCGGACACAATACAGATGCAAAGAAAAATCAAAACCCTTGCCTCTATCCCGGATCCGACCCGGTGCCGCAACCGCTGTCCTTCACGGCCATCGCACGCATCTGCGCCGCCAGCTTCGAGGCTGCCGTTTCGATCTCCTTCGGGCCCGCGCTCTGACTACCGCCCTTGACCTCGGCCTTCGCGGCGACCGATCCCGGACCAGCAACGGACAGAGCCGCCACGACCGTTCCGGTGACCCCAGTCCAGCGCCACAGTTATCACGCCGCCCTAGATCCGGAGTGCCGAACAACAGTGCGTATGCATCCACCGGCAGGCTTGTGCCTCCGCACCTCCGCATCTTCCTCCATCGCCGTATGCTCCCGGCGGTGACCCCTCCGTGTCGCGCCTCAATACGTGCGGAGCCATCTCCCCCAGCAGCTTTCTTCACGAGCCATCGCTAGTAGCGACTTTCGCGCTGCCACCGCGCAGTGGCCGCACTCGACCGAGACGATCGAGGCCCTTTCTCTGTAAGCTTCTTGCCACTCTCCTTTCTTTCTCTATCTTAGTAAAAAAAGTTTATTTGACTTCTTTTATTACTTCTTAATGAAAAGAGGAGTAGGCTCAAAACTGCTGCCAGCAGTAGGGGTATAGGAGAATAGCATTAATGTACATTAATGACGTTTTCTTTTCTCTGTGAACCATTAATATCATTAATGATTGGTGATTGTGAGAAAAGTATTTTTTTTTGTTATTATTATGAGTCATTGGTTACATACATCTAATTACTATTAGTATAAATTATCCTTTTATTATTAGTCAGCAGTATGTATAAGTTTATTATTTATAAGGAAGTACAGAATGTAGATATGTATATATTATTATGTCTATAATTATTATTTACTACTATCATAGTTAATAAATATATTTTTATATTTTATAAAGGTTATTATGCCTATAAAATGATTTCTAAAATATATATATATTTGGGCTTTTTGTTTTGGGTTCAAGCCCAATATTAAATACATTAGAATTTTAATATATTATGGTTTTAAATATTATGTGGGATTTGGGCTCTAAAGGGTAATTTGATTATACATATAAATATATATATAAATGTGGGTTTTAAGTATATATTCTAAAACTAAGATTTTATATGTTGTTGTAAGTAGAAATATTGGGGGACTTAGTAAATTCTATTGGGCTCCCTTATTCTTTTAGGAGAAAATATCATTTTTGATTTGGGCCTAAATGTTAAT
This sequence comes from Iris pallida, assembly GCA_029216955.1. NCBI lineage: Eukaryota > Viridiplantae > Streptophyta > Magnoliopsida > Asparagales > Iridaceae > Iris > Iris pallida. The sequence goes on along the minus strand of JANAVB010029218.1, from coordinate 1,628,741 downwards.
TCCAAATTAATGCTTGGGGACTTAACCAATATTTGGCACTATTTGGGTTTTGAATTATTTGGCTTTAAATGTGGGCTCTAGTATATTTATTCTCACATATATCCATAAAAGTAATATTGGGCTTATAAATAAATACTTTTGGGCTTTTATATTTTCTAAATAAACTTTCTAAATTATATATATATATATATATATATATATATATATATATATATATATATATATATATATATATATATATATATATAGTTTTCAAATCATATCGTAATTTTCAAAAATAGTATAATTATTATTTACGTAAATTCCTTCGATCATAAATCCTTGACCGTGACTAATCAAATTCCTATTTCCTTTGCCAAATCTGAATTTATGCATATCGATCCTAGCAAATTGGACTAATCCGGACACAATGGGAATATCGGTTCCCCCAACTAAGGACCACAGGCGAGTACAATTTATTGTCTACATTTCGATATTGATCTTTACTATATTTTATTGCTTAGCCATTGGTTATGTGATTTTATACTCTATTATAAATTGTTGAGTCGGAAATGAGAACTACCAAGGATGTGTGATCCGACCGTAAACAGTGTTTATTTTTATGCAGTAGCCATCGTAGACAGTGCTTATTTTTCTGCAAGTAGACATCGTAGACAGTGCTTATTTTTCTACAAGTAGACATCGTGGACAGTGCTTATTTTTCTGCAAGTAGACATCGTAGACAGTGCTTATTTTTCTGCAAGTAGACCTCGTAGATATTGCTTATTTTTCATGCAAGTAGACCTCGTAGACCGTGCGGTGTAGTGTCCCAGAGTGATCACATATCAAAGGTACTTCCAACAGTTGGGAATGTATTTTAGTTTATTTACTTGTTATTGATTTTTCATCATTTCTCGCGTCCTTTTTCTGTTTATTTTTCAAAACATGTAATTGATGCCTAACCTCTGTTGTATAGTCATTTTCAATTATTGAAACTGCATTCAGTGAATTGTACTCGTTCTATTCCTGACTGGAAACCAAAATTTTACAGATTAGTCGCGGCTGCCTTAGCATCGGAATCGGGAGACGGGTATATGCAGAGGCCAAACCAAGAAGCTAGTGAAATAGTTTAGTATTCATGTAGTTATCCTTAATTTTGTGAGACATTGTACCTTGTGTTTAAATGTAAACTTGTGAATAATCTAAATTAAATTAATTTTGTGAATGAGTACTATTTGTGATTTTGAACATTATGGCTATACAACGTTCTACCGCCGACACTGCGGCATAGGCTGGCTTGGACACGCGCTCGCATCCGAAAAAAGAAAAAGAAAATGGGTGCGGGTCATGATAGATTTTTGTGGTGGCCCATGCAGGTCAGTTTTCACAAATTGTGTGAACTCGTGGTAGTACCATATTAGTTGTACTACTGCGAGCCTGCGACTAGAAAATGCTCATTCACCACTAGGAGTAAGCCAATTTTAGGAGAATGGTCAGGACTAGGAGTCCCTATTTTAGTTTGACCGATTGGGTAGTTAATGTTGCTACATAGGTCTCATTGAATTCTAAACTCTATTAGATGACTTTCGTACAAGGAGGTACTATTGTAATTTGATAAGATGGTATAACCTAAGATATGTAAGTCTACTTTTTTGACTTTTTGAAAATTTTCTACTTATTTTATTTTGTTTTAAGTATTTTCTAGTTAGAGAACAACTTCCATTTCTATTTCCATTTTAGATATTTTGAAAGAAAGGAGGTTTCCAAATTTTAGAAAAGAATTTTTCCTAGGATTAACTGATTATTATCAAGTGTTATTATTAGATTTAAATTATTGCTATATTATTTTAGAAGATATTGTATTTATGATAAATGTACATCTATAAATATTTAAATTACTCCTAACAATATTTTGATGATTGAATCTATTTTAAAGACAAGTTAATAATATAGGATAATATTTTGTGCTTGATTTGGAATAAGGTTGGATCAAACCCAATTTAATTCAGGGGAGGATTTGTTTCATAGATTTGATCCTTCCTATTTAGGGCTTCCCACCTCCTATATATAGGGGAGGGTTTCCTTTGTTTTCTCCCTAACCCTCTTCTCGAAATTTTAAAAATATTCTCTCTACTTATTTGAATTAAACTATAATTTTTAGAATTTTATAAATATTTAAGGATGCCTTAGTCATAGTTAAATTTTGGAGTGCCAAATTACTAGAAGTGATGGCACGAATAGTGCAAGGGCGTGCCTTGACCAGTGTATTAGCTATGATAGGGAAGACCGAGCCATAAGAGTGTCTAAACTAGAAAAACCAGGCAAAGTTGTGACTTGATCCTTATAAATAATTTAATTTTTTATTTAACAATAATACGACTTATAGAAGGCTCGGTTGTTCCAAACTAGCCCGAAACCAACCCAATCCCTGGTAGTCATGTAAAGAGACCAATGACGTCCATGTAGATATATAGATGTGTATTGCTAGTCCATTTTTGTCTCGTTATTAATTTCTATAAATTTTATTTCGAATATAATATATGTATTATTGCTATTTAAATTTATATTTTACTTGGAAATAGTATAATTTTCCCTTAGATTGATTTTTGGGATTTTGCGAATTTGTTTAGGATATGCATATATACTTGCGTGTAATGTATATTCATAACAGGTATACGTAGTGCTTTATACATATATTTTTTTCTCAATCTTGAATATTAGAGAAAACAAAAATTAAAGTTTGTATTTCTCCTATCTTCGATCACTCCTTTCCTAATCAATCGTCTGATTTTAGAACAGATACTTTCACTTCAAGGACAGACACGTACACTTACCTATCATGATCAATTTATTCAAATTTTTAGCTTCCTCCATCATAGTCAATTTGTTTAAAAATTTTAGAAGCCCCTTTGAAATGGTATGTATATAGTTAAAAGAATGATCGGTGACTTACAATGACAAGACAGAAGGGCACTGTCGTCATTTACTTGACTTATGGAAACCGTTGGTTCACTGCAGCTAGCAGCGCACTGGCGAGGCATGACCCTAAGTTGAAATAATTTCAGGTAAGCGTGAGTTATTAAATATCATTAAAGCTATATCTTAATTGTCCTATTTTTATCGTTGAGTTGTTATGTCAAGATTAGATAGAGTTGATAGGGTATTCGTTACCGTATTATTGCTTGAGTTGTGGAACCAAGAGTTTATTGCAGCTAGATGTACACTAGCGAGGCATAAATTTTTGGTAAAGTGACTTCGGATATGATTACGAGTTTCGAATACCCTAGCGACAACGTCTTTTATTGGCATATGATTATTAAGTTTCTAAATTGGCTGATGCCTTATTCCTAGTTACCATCTTCTCAATAAACTGGTAGTTCTTTCTTTCTCCTTATCCTTCTATTTTTGAAACGTCATCTTTTCAACCCATTTTGATTACCTTCTACTAGACTCTTATACGTATCTAGATTTTGATTCTATGATCATGCCTACACAATTGATTATGTTAAATCAATTTCCTTGGTCATCCTTAAAATAAAATCGTGACCAAATCATTTGAAATATTTTAATAATGCCAAAGCGCGTTTCTTTTTGAGGTTTTGATTCTACCGCGATTACGCTTATTTACTTCCGATTATGATTCGTATCATTTTTATATTCTTAGTAGTGCGTAGTCCTATCTTCAAAATTTCGTGCAAGAAAATTTTCTAAGGTGGGTAGGATCGTTAGTCCACTCCCCAAAATTTTATTTTTGTATTAAATTTTATTATTATTTTATTTACTCTATTATGAATGTTTTTGAAACAAAAGGAGTTTTATCGAATATTTTTGTAGAATTTTTAATATTTACGAAAATAGACCTTTAAGGATTATAGATTATTATCAATTTCTACAGTTTCAATTTATAAATATACTTGAATGATATCAAATATTACTTTATATTCTTATAGTAACAAAATATTAGATAAATGTTTATTAATTAGTTTTGATCTATGAAAGTATATTATTTGATAATACTTAGTAACTGTTTAAATTTTATTACTATTTTCAAGAATTATGTTGAGATTTGGTCAAAGTTATCTACTAAATAGGCTTAATAAAATCTAGAATTATTTTTTGAATCATTTTGGATTGATTCTGAGTTATTGGAATTCATTATTTAAACCCTAGAAAGATCTGATCATCCTAGTCCTTTCCTATTTGGGATTCCCTGTCTCCTATATAGAGGAGGTCCTCTGATTTATCTCCACAATTTCTAATTCCCAATTCCCAAATCCAATCCCAAATCCCTAGTTCCCAAAATTCCTAATCATCCAAATTCCTAAACCAATTTTCTAATCATGTACCTTAACCCTAGTGCCTAATTCTTGAAACCCTAATCCTAACCTAAAATTTTTCTTTTTCTTTTCACATATTAGATTAATCTTTCTTATCATAACAGTTTCTATATTTATTTTTGTTGTTTGTTTTTCCGGATCAACCAAGTCTACCTATCCTAGTAGCCCTTAAATTCGAGGACGAATTTATTTCTAAGGTGGGTAGATTTGTAACCCCTTTTCTCGGATTTCTAAAATTATTACTTTATTCATTTTATTTTTATACTTCGTCAAAAACTTCACGAAATGTACTTTGGGAGTAAATGGTATTAAAGAACTAATTTTTTTAAATTACATATTTGGAAAGTACTAAGTTATTGTAATAAAAATATTTTACTGAATTGCATTATTGAGAATTATAAGAGATGTTGGATATCATTTTGAATTTCCAACATAGCATTCTTTAAAAAATAATATTAATAAATATTTTCGTACCATAAAAAGATTTTTTCCATTTATGTAGAGATTTAGATGTCTTAAATATATAGATATTAATTGATATTTGAATTTGTCTGTTTAAAATTATTTGATAAATATTAAATATTATTATTTTAAATTATTGTGTTGGATTTAAATTTATAGGATTTGAATTTGATTGATAATATAGAATAGTTGTTTAAATAAATATTATTATAAGTTGTAGAATTAAAGGTTTTCTTCTAAAAGATATATCATTTGATTTAAATAAAATAAGGTTTTATCTATTAGAAATCTTCCACCTTATCTAATTAGGAATTTTTTCTCATATTTAAGGATTTCTATTTACTCAAAGCCAATTCCCAAAACCAAGCATCACCACCACAGCAACCCTGCTACACCCATCCAACCACGACCACCATTGTCTCCATACCAACAGCGCCATGGCCACCCTCGACAGCACCACCACGTAAACACCATCACCCCGACCTTGGTAAGCAGCCATCACCACCCACAAAAAAAAACCACCACCACAATTATCGTGTCCAACCTCGGATCCGACCCCGGGCATCCGTGTCCGTATCCTTATTGTCACTGCCACTTTTCTAGCTTGAGGGTATTTTGGTCATTTTCAAAATTTTGGAATTATTTTGGGTTTTTATTATTAAATATAATTAATATGATTTTTAGTGATTTTTGGTGATTTTTGGTAGAATTGTTTTGACCCTATATTTGACTTTGACTCATGTTGACTAGGAGACTGTCCTATTAGCTAACCTAGGTCAAGACACTTTGGTTAGGTTAAGAAACCCTAGTGTGACCTAAGTTATTCATTTCAAGTTCATTAGAATTGGTTTGGGGTGATTAGGAGCTAGTTTGGCCTAAGAATGGCTTGTGAAGTCACAAGTCAAATCATGACTTAAACTAATTAGGACTCAACCAACTAGCCAAAACCCTAGATCTAAACCCTATGGCCAGCCACATGACAGCCCCCCTCTCTATAAATACTCTCCTAGGGATTAGGGCTAGCCTCTCTCTTAGGGTTCATCAAGTTTTAGAAAGAGGTAATGTTCCATCTTCATAAATTCATATTAAATCCAAATTAAGTCCTTTTTCCTTCAAACAAATTCCTATAGGCTCTAAATATTGTGCTCTTGCTGTTGGAAATAAATTTTGACAGGAAAGGAACAATCTGGAAGAGTTTTGGTGGGTTGAGAAATCCTTCTCTTTGAAGCTTTTTGGGAGTTTGTACACCTATAGGTATAATCCTCTCTAATCTATTATAAATTCTGTAAAAATCATTTCTAGGTTGCCCTAACCCTAGCCAAACTGTAGGAATAGGGTTTCCTAAATTTTCGTGTCATTTCGTGTCCGTTCTGGACACGTATCAGTGCACACTGCTAGGTGTTTGATGAAATGCCCCAATGGGCATTTCTTGTGGTTTTTGGTGTTTGGTTTGAATAGGAATTTATGATTGGGTCTCGCTTACACATTTCTGTGGTTTTTGTCGTGTCTTAGTATTGTGTCGAGTCCACAAGGACACGCGAACACGTGGTCGCGCGTGCGCGTGCACAGGCACTGTGCGTGCCCTGCTGCTCGGGCATGATTGCGACACGGACACGGCTCCTCGACACGCCAAATTTGACGTGTAGCTAGGGGCTGACACTGACACGGGGCTCCCCAATTTTTAGAGCCCCACGTGTCGTGTCGACACACACGAACACGTGCACCAATTTGTGCACTATGCAGTCGGCTGTCCTTTTGGGCACTGACACGCGTGTCTCGTGTCGTGTACACGCGACTTGGACACGATTCAGGGTGTCCAGTCGATAGACCTAGTCTAGGTGAACACGTGGACCATTTCTCGTGAGTCGTGTCGCTGTGTGTCGTGCACACGATCGACACGAACACGTGCACGACGATTATTTTCCTGTGTTGTGCAGTTCACTGTTTTTGGGATTTAATTGTTGGACACGTTTGTGTCCACTTCTGTGGACACAAACACATCATGTAGCATGTGTACAATGTGTTTAATTGTTACCAACCATTAAATTCTATTTTAAATTGATTTTTCATTGATAATTCTCGATTTCCCATTTTAGTCAAAAACTATGTATCAGAAAAATACCTATTTCTGTCCAGTTTTCAAATCTGAGTTTAAGCAAGCATTTAAACCTATTAGACACCCTTAAATACTTGGTATTAAGACTCTAACATGTTCTCCTATGTATATTCTAATAGTATGTCGGTTTTGGGACTGTTTTGTTGATGTTTGGGTCTCAAAACTGAGATATCATGAGGGGAACTGTTAAATAATTTTATCACTGATCTTGAGCTTTTTTTTGAACTATTGTTTCAACACTGAAAATCTGAGTGAGTTGGTTAACTGTTATGATATGGGGGGAAGGTTACCAAAAACCTGGAATTGGAGATTCTTGAACCTGGTTTAGCTTGTGTATGGTTCTCTTTGAATTGAATTGCTTCCCCTTTGGTATTGACTGATTTGTAGGTTAACTAGTAACTGATATCTGAGTTGGGGATCTTATATATATGTTGGTTTGTTTCCTTCTTTTTGGGATCATTAAAAATCTGAAATGTTAATGTTAAAAATCTGAGTTTTAGTTCAATCAAACCTGAGATTCAAGCTATATATTTCACTGAGTTATATGTTAAAACCTGAAATGAATAGTTGTTCAATTTCCAGATTTCACATTGTAAATAGCTCATTGATTTTACCTTATTTCCTGCACTAATAACCTTCACTGTAGAACTAAAAATCTGAGAATTTCCTTTAGTATTTCCTTGTTCACTGTTTTAACTGAATTGAGGATTCACTATTGGACTGTTATGTGGGGTATTCACTGTTAAAACCTGTGAGTTAACTTCTTTCACTGTGTAGGCTGAAACCTGGGAATTAATCCCTATTTTTCCAGTTTGTTGTTAGTACACACACCCCTCACACCACTGCCATGATTCCCTACACGCACACCTATGTATAACCCTCTCACACTCACATGCCATTGCACACACACCCCTACACTTGTGTTTCCCCTTTACTCTTTTTATATATAAATATGTGTAGGTTCCTGCATATAGGAATGTGTGTTTTGTGCATGGGTATATATATAATATAAATGTGCCTTGTGATGTTTTAGTCCTATACATATGTATTAGTTAGATATATTGTAAAACCCCTTAATTTTCAAAATTTTATTTATTAAATAATATTACATGATTTAATTGATTTTCTATAATTATATATAGGAATTATTTATATGTGTGACTATATATTGGGTTGTGTGTTTGCCCCTGGTTTTTCTTAGACCTTAATCCTTAAACCAAACCCTAATCTATTTTTTTTTAGTCTCTATTTAATTAAGAAATAATTTTACATGTTTATACATATAGAATGCTAATTAATTACTTATTCAAACCTTAACCCATTCCCTAACCAATGAATTTCGGTTACCACTAAATGTGGATCTCTTAACCAAATGTTACTCTCTTCTTCCCTCTCCCTTAGCCGACCTAATCCTGCCCATATTGGCCGACCCCCCCTCCTTGATTCACCACCTATCCGCCGGCCATTACCCGGAAGTTTTTCCCCCTCGGCCTCGTGTGCTCACGCGTCAGCGTTCCGCCGCCGCCGTCGCTGTGTTAGCCTCCCTCTTCCCTAGCGACCGCTGTTGCGAGTGGGAAGAACTCCTCCGTAGCATAGCCCCGACTCCCTGCAGTCGGCAGGTACGACCCCGAGCCTCCACGTGGCTCTGCCACGTGGATATCCCCCTTGCAACTTAGAACCCTAATTTCTATATAATTTTCTGTTTTATTCATTGATTAATGATTTGATTAAGGAAGAATTAATGATTATTAATTAGTATTATTAATGTTAAATGATTGTTAACAAAGTGTAGATTCTGTAATAAATTGTAGAGAATTTATTATGAATTATTATGATTTTATTTGAATTAATTAATGACTGTGAATTAATTATTTTGTGGGATTATGGCTGTGTGATTAATTAATTAATGATTAATTGATAGTAAATAGTATCTAAATTATTAGCCTAAAGATTAGACTCATTAGTGTAGATCCTATACTAATTATGTCAGATTTTTATATAATTTATTAGTATTTATTAAGCATTTAAAGGATTGTATTAATGCAGTTTTTTATGTAATTTCCACATTATTATATATGCTGTTTTTGATTTTTAGAATTTAATCCATTAGGAATCACACGTTATGATCTATACATAAATTGTAGGTAATTATGTAATCTAATTACTGTTAAATTTTCAAGATTTAATAAATAGTTTAAATATTTTATTTATATTTTAAACTGTGAATTACTGATTCTAAATGACTGTTTATTTACACTGTTTGGATTTTTATTAATTAATTCATTAAGAATTAATTAATGAGTTTTATACAAAACTGAGAGATAATAATTATACCTATTTACTGTAAAATTTTCAAAAGAGAATAATTATGTTTAATATTTATTTGGCATTAAACCAGAGTTAAATATATTTGATTATGTAATTAGTTCAATACTAGTTTTAATTTATAATAATTATAAATTATTATTGGTAATGCTCATAAATGTATAGTCACTGTTAGAAATGTTATTTTCTGTGATTTATGATTTTTCCCAATTTATTAGTGAATTTTTAACATTTAATTCTATTTATAATAGCTAAATTGGTAATTTCTATATATTAGTAGTTAAATGTTTTTAATTACTTATAAATTAGGTAAAAAATATTAAAAATATTATTTCCAGTGGGATTTCATGGAAAAGTGTTTTCTAACCAAATTTAGACGTGCCATTATTTATTAATTAGTATTTATAATTAATGAGAATTTGTGAATGCATGTGTTTCTTAATTGTTTAACTAATTAGTTGTAAGTAATTTATTAATTATTAAATTATTAATTGTATTAATAATTTCAGAATATAAAAGTATAATAATAAGTGCTTCATACTTATTATTGTATGATATTATTCATATCAATTAGTAATGAATTAGGGTTAATGTTATTGTAGGATTATTCGTTTCTCGGAACTTGGACTCGATACCAGACTCGGACTTTCAGCTATTGGACACAGGCAAGTACACCTTGCTTGACTTTACTACGCAGTTTTACATTTGACCATTTATTACAGTTGTGTGCACTCGTCACCATTTATGACTACCCTGTCAATAGTTAGTATAACTTGACACATCTCAGACACGCATCACATATGAGTGAGTTGAGTGCAGAGATTTTGTGTTGATTGGCCATTAACATGTGATCTTGAGTTGTAGCAGTGGTTAGTTACATTATATGTATATTGCCGTCTTGCATATTATTTGTACCGTGTATACGGTACAGGTATTCATTGGGTGGGGAGAGTCTACTAGTGGTGTATGAGAAGTCTGTTTCCAATGTACGCTGGATGCTCGTAGCCCCTCGTTCTCAAACCGTAGAACGCTTGGTGGACGTTTCTTCTTCTTCTCCCCCTCTCATGTGCCACTAGAGATGTCTCAAAATGCATTTACACTTAGATGGTTAGAACACCTTTAATTGTGTACTACGTATTTCCTGTCCTTGTTTGGTTAAGGAATTACTTAGTAGCATTTTTATTTAGTTACTTTTACTTTACTGCTCAGTATTATCTTGCATGTCATATTTCCTGTGTACTTGTTATGTCCCTCTGAGGACCTGGTATCTTTTCCAGAGCTTGACGAGGATTCCTACCCGACTGATTACGGAGTAGCTGGATTAGACGACGACCTTGAGGTGGAGCCACAGCCTTGATCCTTTGGAGGCTAGCTTTATCTTCTGATATGGGTTCATTTCCTGTATTCAGTTATTTCCTACTTTCCATTTTATTTCATTCCAGATGTACTGTTCAGTGTTTGGTCTTTCTTTTGACATTTATTGTGACTCTGGGAACTCTCTTTACAGTTAGCTATTATTTGTTTCATGGATGAGACTAGATTTTACCTGCCTGTGTTGTTAATATTATTAGTCTTACTTCAGCATACTACGACTAGCCATAGTCCATTAAATTGGGTTAACTATGTCTGATCGTACAGCTGGCATGCCACGTGTTCCCGATCCGATTATTTGGAACTGGGGCGTGACATGTTTTAGTGGTGGCCCATGCAGGTCTCCAAATTTGTTTGGTTACGTCACTGTACCAGACAAGCCTGCAAATTAGGTTTAGAATATAGGGTCTCATCCATACTTGATTATATCATTCTTGATTATTCTTGAACAAAATCCTTTGCATCTCGATTGTTTCTGTCCTATTCTCAATTCCTTCTATCTTATCTCTGCAGAATTATGAATTTGAGGAGTGGACGTACCGCTGCCGGTGGAGACAACCAGTCATCTGGTACGGATGAACAGTCCGCAAGGGTAGTTCCAACTCACCCTTTGCTTCCAGGGCAGACGTCTCAGCCAGTTGGTGCACAACCGACTGGGGTACCACCACCTCCCCCGCAGAACCCTCAGATACCATTTGGAGTGCCCCCGGCTGTGCCACAAGACAGTCAGGCACAGATGTTTCAGTTCATGCACATGATGATGCAAGAACAGAGGCAAGAAGCAGCTGAGCAGAGGCGGGAAGCTGCTGAGATGAGGCAGGGATTCCTGGCAGCTATGGAGAGGATGACAGCACCTGCACCAGCTCCGACACAAGCTCCCGCGAGACCAGCGCGGGTAGGTTCAGTGAAGGACTACGTGCAGATGGACCCCAAACCTTACAAAGGGAATGAGACTCCGGAGGAGACCACTAATTGGATCGCCAGCACCAAGAAGAAATTGCAGGCATCTCAGTTGTCAGAAGATTTATGGATGACTGGCGTAAGAACTCAGCTGGAGGGGAATGCCCATCACTGGTGGGATTCTATGGAGCGTCAGTTGGGTACCCATCAGTCGTGGGAACAGTTTCTGGAGTTCTTTGATAAGAAGTACTTTTCTGCTACAGTGAAGAATGCTTTATACAACCAGTTCCTGCACTTGGAGCAGGGAAACAAGACAGTGGATGAGTACGACTCGGAGTTTAGTCGTCTCAGCAAATATGGAGAGGTGCTGATCCCCACCGATCTGGAGAAAGCTAAGAGGTTCCACAACGGACTGAGACAGGAGTTACAACAATTTACCAGCACTCAGTCCCGAGTCTCTTATTCTGAGGTACTGACGGAGGCCAGAATCCAAGAGTCAATTGTCAAGGGGAGGCAACACCAGCAGAGGAGCCAGCAAGTACAGCAGAAGACGCAGCAAGGAGGTCCTATTCGGCGACCTATGGGACATCAGCAGCATTAGAGGACTGGACTCTATCAGTCGAAGGAGCTCCCAACTTGTCATTACTGTGGCAAGAAGGGTCACTTGGAGAGAGAGTGCAGAAGGAGGCTGGGTACTTGCTTAGCCTGTGGTTCGGGTCAGCATCAGGCTCGAGATTGCCCGGTTCGGGGAGCTATTGTGCCAGCAGGAGGACAGAAGCCACCAGTATCAGGAGGTCAGCAGAGAGGACCTATACTCCCTTCCCAGTCAGCACAGTTTGAGAAGGCCAAGCAGCAGGCAGGAAATAAGAAGCAGGGTCAGATCTTTGCTCTCACTCAGGGAGAGGAAGAAGCAGTAGGAGAGGCTATCACAGGTACTATCTTAGTAGGTTCATTGCCTGCTACAGTATTATTTGATTCTGGTGCTACCCTGTCTTTCATATCATCTAGATTTGTAGCTGTGCATACGATAGCTACTTCTACTATGCCTAAGAGTTGGAATATTGTTACTGGTGGGGGTTTAGTACCTGTAAATAGTTCGTGTAGAGCCTGTTCGGTAGTTATTTGTGGCAGGGAGATGAGAGCTCGACTTTTGGTATTTCCTATGCCAACTTATGACGTAGTTCTGGGTATGGATTGGCTTAGTCAATATCATGCGATATTGGACTGCCACAAGGGTTGTGCTATATTTAGACCGCCAGGCCAGCCGGAGTTTGAATTTCAGAGAGGAAGCATTGAGAAGGGAGTCTCTCAGTATCAAGGAGCCTGCATGGCGATGGAGGTGGCCCCGCCACCGATCATTGATGAGTTTTCTGATGTCTTTCCTGATGATCTGCCGGGACTACCACCCGACAGAGAGGTTGAGTTCACCATTGAGCTCATACCAGGAGCGGCACCAATCTCTTCAAATGTCTATCGATTGGCGAAGAAGGAGCTGGATGAAATGAAGGTACAGTTGCAGGAGTTGCAAGACAAAGGATTTATCAGACCAAGTGCATCACCATGGGGAGCCCCAGTCTTGTTTGTGCCAAAGAAAGATGGAACAGTTCGTATGTGCATTGATTATAGGGCTCTTAATGCTGTGACAATCAAGAACAAGTATCCCCTGCCCAGAATTGATGATCTATTTGACCAGCTGACAGGAGCCCAGGTATTCTCGAAGATTGATCTGAGATCGGGATACCATCAAGTGAAAGTTCGGAGGGAAGACATCCAGAAGACGGCATTCAGGACTCGGTATGGTCATTACGAGTTCTTAGTAATGCCCTTTGGTTTGACTAATGTACCTGCTTGTTCATGAATTTAATGAACAGAGTATTCCATGAATATCTTGACAAATTTGTCGTAGTATTTATCGACGACATTTTGGTGTATTCAAAGAACCATGAAGAGCATGAGGATCACTTGAGGAAGGTGCTGGAGGTCTTGAGGCATCAGAAGTTATATGCGAAGCTGAGTAAGTGTGAATTTTTGCTAGATCATGTTTCATTTCTTGGACATGTTATCTCAGGGAAAGGCATAGAAGTGGATCCGACGAAGATATTAGCAGTGGAGTCGTGGCCAACTCCAACCGATGTTTCAGAGATACGAAGTTTTCTAGGGCTTGCCGGATATTACCGGAGGTTCGTAGAGAATTTTGCAAGGATTGCGGAGCCCATGACCAAGTTGACCCGCAAGGACCAGAAGTTCGAATGGATGGAAGAATGCCAAGCTGCCTTTGATGAATTGAAGAGGCGCCTTACCACTGCACCAGTTTTGACCATACCATCGGGACCAGGAGGTTTTGTCATCTATAGCGATGCATCCGGAAAGGGATTAGGATGCGTCTTGATGCAACATGGGAAGGTAGTGGCATATGGTTCTCGGCAGTTGAGGACCCATGAGAAGAATTATCCCACGCACGACTTAGAGCTTGCGACGGTGATATTTGCCCTGAAGCTTTGGAGACATTATCTGTATGGAGAAACGGTGGAGGTATATACAGATCATAAGAGCCTCAAGTATGTCTTTACTCAGAAAGATTTAAATTTGAGGCAGAGGCGTTGGCTTGAGTTGATGGCAGATTTTGATATAGAGTTACAGTACCATCCAGGGAAGGCTAATTCGGTAGCAGATGCATTGAGCCGGAAACCTATGGCGCACTTCTTGACATCACAAAAGGAGTTGCTATACGATTTGGAGAAGATGGGCATTGAAGTTGTTAGACCTGGAGGAGTTGCGCAGATGATGAATATTCAGGTTCAGTCTTCATTAGTAGAGAGGATCAAGGCGACTTTGCCTACAGATGCCAGATATCAGAAGCTTCGACAGAGGACAGAGCAGGGACTGCAGACTGGATTGAGGATTCACGAAGATGGGACCTTGAGGTGTGGAGATCGCCTCTATGTTCCTAATGGTGAGATCAGGCAGGAGCTGATGGCAGAGGCTCATAGCTCGATTTATTCTATTCATCCAGGAGGTACGAAGATGTACAGGGACCTGAGACAGCACTACTGGTGGCATGGAATGAAACGTGAGATAGCACGTTTCGTGGCGAAGTGTTTGGTGTGTCAGCAAGTCAAAGCTGAACATCAGAGATCCGCAGGATTGTTGCAACCGCTTTCGATACCTGAGTGGAAGTGGGAGCACATCACTATGGATTTCGTTACGGGATTTCCGAGGAGCCCAGCTGGACGAGATGCAGTTTGGGTGATTGTGGACAGATTATCGAAGTCTGCTCATTTCATACCATTTCGAGTGGGGCAATCTACAGAGGTATTGGCAGACTTATATATGAAGGAGATAGTGCGATTACATGGAGTACCAGTCAGTATAGTCTCTGATCGAGATACAAGATTCACATCGCACTTCTGGAAGAGCATGCAGGAAAGTCTGGGCACAAGACTGAAGTTCAGCACAGCTTATCACCCTCAGACGGACGGGCAGTCAGAGCGTACCATTCAGACGTTGGAGGACATGTTGAGAGCTTGCATGTTGGATTTTGGTGGATCCTGGGAGGATCACTTGCACTTGGTAGAATTCTCTTACAACAATAGCTACCAGGCAAGTATCCAGATGGCCCCTTTTGAAGCATTGTACGGAAGGAAGTGTCGATCGCCAGCATGTTGGGGTGATGTAGGCGAGAGACAGATATTGGGACCAGAGTTGGTGACTCGTACAGTAGATACAGTCAAGAAGATTCAGGGACATCTACGAGCAGCACAGGACCGGCAGAAACAGTGGGCAGACACTCATAGGCGACCTCTTGAGTTCAAGGAAGGAGATCATGTGTTCTTGAGAATCTCCCCGACTAGAGGTACGATCAGATTTGGAGTCAAAGGAAAGCTCAGCCCAAGGTACATCGGACCATTCGATGTGTTGGAGAAAGTTGGCGAGGTTGCATACAGATTGGCACTTCCGCAGTCATTGGAAGGCGTCCATGATGTATTTCATGTCTCCCAGTTGAGGAAGTATGTGGCAGACCCTAACCACATACTTGATCATTCAGAGATCACCGTGGGACCGACCTTGTCCTACGAGGAGCAGCCTGTGGAGATCCTAGACCGCAGAGAGAAAGTGTTGAAGGGGAAGACCATTCGACTAGTCCGAGTTGCGTGGAAACACCATTCTCCGGGCGAATCGACTTGGGAGCGGGAAGATTCTATCCTGGAGCGTTTTCCATACCTTCATGAGGCGTCTAGTATGACTAAATTCTGTTAATAATTGCTCTATAGATTCTGCTTAATTTAGTTTGTAAATTGCCTAGAATTAGAATTGTGATTGTGTGATTCTTTTACCCTAGCTTGTTTCAATTTCGAGGACGAAATTTTAATAAGTTGGGGAGAATGTAAAACCCCTTAATTTTCAAAATTTTATTTATTAAATAATATTACATGATTTAATTGATTTTCTATAATTATATATAGGAATTATTTATATGTGTGACTATATATTGGGTTGTGTGTTTGCCCCTGGTTTTTCTTAGACCTTAATCCTTAAACCAAACCCTAATCTATTTTTTTTAGTCTCTATTTAATTAAGAAATAATTTTACATGTTTATACATATAGAATGCTAATTAATTACTTATTCAAACCTTAACCCATTCCCTAACCAATGAATTTCGGTTACCACTAAATGTGGATCTCTTAACCAAATGTTACTCTCTTCTTCCCTCTCCCTTAGCCGACCTAATCCTGCCCATATTGGCCGACCCCCCCTCCTTGATTCACCACCTATCCGCCGGCCATTACCCGGAAGTTTTTCCCCCTCGGCCTCGTGTGCTCACGCGTCAGCGTTCCGCCGCCGCCGTCGCTGTGTTAGCCTCCCTCTTCCCTAGCGACCGCTGTTGCAAGTGGGAAGAACTCCTCCGTAGCATAGCCCCGACTCCCTGCAGTCGGCAGGTACGACCCCGAGCCTCCACGTGGCTCTGCCACGTGGATATCCCCCTTGCAACTTAGAACCCTAATTTCTATATAATTTCCTGTTTTATTCATTGATTAATGATTTGATTAAGGAAGAATTAATGATTATTAATTAGTATTATTAATGTTAAATGATTGTTAACAAAGTGTAGATTCTGTAATAAATTGTAGAGAATTTATTATGAATTATTATGATTTTATTTGAATTAATTAATGACTGTGAATTAATTATTTTGTGGGATTATGGCTGTGTGATTAATTAATTAATGATTAATTGATAGTAAATAGTATCTAAATTATTAGACTAAAGATTAGAATCATTAGTGTAGATCCTATACTAATTATGTCAGATTTTTATATAATTTATTAGTATTTATTAAGCATTTAAAGGATTGTATTAATGCAGTTTTTTATGTAATTTCCACATTATTATATATGCTGTTTTTGATTTTTAGAATTTAATCCATTAGGAATCACACGTTATGATCTATACATAAATTGTAGGTAATTATTTAATCTAATTACTGTTAAATTTTCAAGATTTAATAAATAGTTTAGATATTTTATTTATATTTTAAACTGTGAATTACTGATTCTAAATGACTGTTTATTTACACTGTTTGGATTTTTATTAATTAATTCATTAAGAAATAATTAATGAGTTTTATACAAAACTGAGAGATAATAATTATACCTATTTACTGTAAAATTTTCAAAAGAGAATAATTATGTTTAGTATTTATTTGGCATTAAACCAGAGTTAAATATATTTGATTATGTAATTAGTTCAATACTAGTTTTAATTTATAATAATTATAAATTATTATTGGTAATGCTCATAAATGTATAGTCACTGTTAGAAATGTTATTTTCTGTGATTTATGATTTTTCCCAATTTATTAGTGAATTTTTAACATTTAATTCTATTTATAATAGCTAAATTGGTAATTTCTATATATTAGTAGTTAAATGTTTTTAATTACTTATAAATTAGGTAAAAAATATTAAAAATATTATTTCCAGTGGGATTTCATGGAAAAGTGTTTTCTAACCAAATTTAGACGTGCCATTATTTATTAATTAGTATTTATAATTAATGGGAATTTGTGAATGCATGTGTTTCTTAATTGTTTAACTAATTAGTTGTAAGTAATTTATTAATTATTAAATTATTAATTGTATTAATAATTTCAGAATATAAAAGTATAATAATAAGTGCTTCATACTTATTATTGTATGATATTATTCATATCAATTAGTAATGAATTAGGGTTAATGTTATTGTAGGATTATTCGTTTCTCGGAACTTGGACTCGATACCAGACTCGGACTTTCAGCTATTGGACACAGGCAAGTACACCTTGCTTGACTTTACTACGCAGTTTTACATTTGACCATTTATTACAGTTGTGTGCACTCGTCACCATTTATGACTACCCTGTCAATAGTTAGTATAACTTGACACATCTCAGACACGCATCACATATGAGTGAGTTGAGTGCAGAGATTTTGTGTTGATTGGCCATTAACATGTGATCTTGAGTTGTAGCAGTGGTTAGTTACATTATATGTATATTGCCGTCTTGCATATTATTTGTACCGTGTATACGGTACAGGTATTCATTGGGTGGGAAGAGTCTACTAGTGGTGTATGAGAAGTCTGTTTCCAATGTACGCTGGATGCTCGTAGCCCCTCGTTCTCAAACCGTAGAACGCTTGGTGGACGTTTCTTCTTCTTCTCCCCCTCTCATGTGCCACTAGGGATGTCTCAAAATGCATTTACACTTAGATGGTTAGAACACCTTTAATTGTGTACTACGTATTTCCTGTCCTTGTTTGGTTAAGGAATTACTTAGTAGCATTTTTATTTAGTTACTTTTACTTTACTGCTCAGTATTATCTTGCATGTCATATTTCCTGTGTACTTGTTATGTCCCTCTGAGGACCTGGTATCTTTTCCAGAGCTTGACGAGGATTCCTACCCGACTGATTACGGAGTAGCTGGATTAGACGACGACCTTGAGGTGGAGCCACAGCCTTGATCCTTTGGAGGCTAGCTTTATCTTCTGATGTGGGTTCATTTCCTGTATTCAGTTATTTCCTACTTTCCATTTTATTTCATTCCAGATGTACTGTTCAGTGTTTGGTCTTTCTTTTGACATTTATTGTGACTCTGGGAACTCTCTTTACAGTTATCTATTATTTGTTTCATGGATGAGACTAGATTTTACCTGCCTGTGTTGTTAATATTATTAGTCTTACTTCAGCGTACTACGACTAGCCATAGTCCATTAAATTGGGTTAACTATGTCTGATCGTACAGCTGGCATGCCACGTGTTCCCGATCCGATTATTTGGAACTGGGGCGTGACATATATAATGTGTGATATGTGTATAGGCATAGATTGACATGGTGTAGTCTAGTTAGGTCATAATATAACCTAGAATAGTTAGGTATTGCCTAGATTAGTCTAGAAAGCCTAGAATAGTCTTGCTAGACATAGTTTAGACTAGTTTGACCTAAATTAGACTTGGTTGACCTAGTTTGACTTCTAGGGTTGACCAGAGTTGACCAAAAGTTGACTTTGGTCTAGATTGACCTAGATTCATGTAGAACTCATTGTAGTGCATTACATTTCTATTCTGGACTTGTTGTGACTCGTACTGTTCTAAATAGGAGCCAGACACCACTCCTCGGACAGTACTTTTATCTCGAACTTTCAGATAGCAGGCGAGTACATTCTCTGATCTTTTCATACCTGTCTGGATATATTCATGCTCTAGATTACTCTACATGATGCTGACCCGTATCTTCACGGATTAGTACTATATGGATCCCTTCCTGAGATGTTATCCCTCTACGGGTGCATCGGGTATTTCATGTTCATGTACTTTATCATGTGCATCAGGTACTCCTTGTACTCGTACTAGTTCATATTTTTACATGTTCTCATGTTCTTCATGTGCTCATGTGCTTATCATGTGCTCATGTACTACTCATTTCATGAGTTCACGTATCTTAGTTGTATTCATGTGCTTATGACATAACTTGAACGGATCCTTGTGTATTGATTGGGGCGGGGTGAGTAGAATTGGTTATGTGGACACAATCCCTAGTAGGTATTCATGTGCTCCTTATTTGTATTTATGTGCCCCCAAGCCGTTTACATAACCATATTGTGCTCTAAATCACGTAGTCACTTACAGTCTTTACTATCATGTATCTATTTCCAGTTACAAATATCTCATATTTTACTTGTACTTCCATTCAGCACTTCCTGTATTTTACTCTATTGCAATGATTTATACTCCTAACCTGATATAAACTGTTGAGAGATATGTGCTCGTTTCCGTCCTGACTGGACCTGTTGAAATATTACAGAGGATGAGGCTGAGGCGTTCTACCGCCGACACTGCGGCGTAGGCTGGACGTACCCACGTCTCGTGCCCTTACTCTAGGGTGCGGGTCGTGACACGTTTTTAGTGGTGGCCCATGCAGGTCTAGATTAGAAATGTAGTGGTGTTCGAACTAGAATACCGCTGCAGCCTGCAGTAGAAATTAGTAAAAAAAAAATTTCTGAAGGTACTCAATCACACTAGAAAAACTCCTTATCAGATTCCGTATATCTATTTTGCTGCTTATTGTCTTCCTTAGAATTTTAAACTGTCCTCCTTTGATTATTTTGACTCATTCTCAGTAATTTCTTCTTGTTTGATCTGTGTCTCCAGGATGGTTGAGACGCGATCGCATCGCCCCGTGATCGGAGAGGCTGAAGAGGGGTCTGCCACCTCTCATGTCCAGCATCCAGCTCCCGGTGCCACAGGGCCAATGCAGCCCTTAGGAGTTGGTGCCTCGACAGCCTTTGGAGGAGCACCTCCACCAGTTGGGAGGCCGAGCTTGGTGCTTCCAGAGATTCTTCCCACGCAGCAGCCTCCGCCTGCGGGGATGGTTGATGCTGCCCATCTCTTCTCCTTCGTGGAGAGGATTTTGGAGTCCTCGCACCAGCGCAGTCAGAGGCAGACAACAGATTTCAGGCAGGGGATTCATGAGGCGCACCAGCTCGTACGCACGACTGTTGAGATGGTGACTGGTCAGGGGGCCCAGCAGCAGCCCCGTCGGAGAGAGAGAGAGATATCCAGGACTTCCAGAAGATGCACCCTCGGGAGTTCTTGGGTACAGAGGGCATTCACTATGCCGATGACTGGATTGAGCACATAGAGGAGATCTTCCGACTGGCGGAGATACCAATTCGGCTTCACATTGAGGCAGCGGGCAGCCAGATGCAGGATTTGGCCCGTACATGGTACCAGACTGATCCCAGAGTGGGGGTGGAGGGCCAAACTTGGGCCCAGTTCAAGGAGCTGTTCAAGGAGCAGTTCTTTCCCGATGTAGCCTTGGGTGGGATCGAGGCGCAGTTCGAGGCTCTGGTTCAGGGGAACCAGACTGTTGCTGAGTATGCCGGGGAGTTCTGCCGACTGGCCCGGTTTATTGATGATCTGACGGAGAAGACCAAGGCGAGGAAGTTTCGTCGAGGGTTGACTAGGAAGATTCGGTCGCTGACCAAGAGCGACCGGAATGCTACTTTTGCTGAGATTTATTCTGGGGCCATGGCGGCAGAGAACGACCTGGGACTGAGGCAGAAGAGAGGTCGCGACTTTCAGTCAGGCAGTAGCAGTCAGGGGCAGGCCAAGAGGCCTCATTTCCAGCAGCAGTTTCAGCAGCAGAGGCCAGTGCAGCAGTTTCAGCAGCAGGGTCGTGCCCCCTTTCAGCAGCAGCACCAGCAGCAGAGAGGACAGCAGGCACCTCGTCAGTTAGTCATTTGTGCCTTCTGCAAGAAGCCGGGGCACATGATCCACGAGTGCAGGAAGAAGCTAGGCAAGTGCCTACTTTGTGGTGCTGGAGATCACCAGTTGAGGGACTGCCCAGGGGCTTTTGGACGAGGACAGCAGGGAGGTGAAGCCAAGGCTCCAGCAGGCCAGCAGAGGGGACCAGCCCTACAGACCCAGCAGCAGAGGTTCCAGCAGCACCAGCAGCAGGCACGGGGTGGACAGCAGGGGCGAGCTTTCGCCATGGCAGCTGAGGATGCTGAGGTCATCGGTGAGCTGATAGCAGGTTCGGTTCTTCTCGACTCCCTTCCAGCATTCGCATTGTTTGATTTCGGGGCTTTCCACAGCTTTGTGTCTGTATCGTATGCTATTAGACACAGTTTGATTTCTGAACCATTGCCTAGGACCTGCAAGATCACGACCGGGGGTGGGGTCATCCTCGTGAGTGATGTTTGCAGAGGGCGGAGTGTTATATTGGGAGGCCGAGAGTTGGGAGTGAGTTTACTCATCATGCCATTACCGAACTACGATATAGTATTAGGTATGGACTGGCTGAGTAGACACCACGCCCGCATTGATTGCCGTGGGGGTAGAGTTTTGTTCGGGGCACTAGGAGAGCCAGAGTTTGAGTACACCCGACGGCAGGTAGAGCAGGACGGCGGAGTCTTCTGTGGAGCATCAGTCGAGGAGCAGGTGGCTCCGCATCCCTTGATCGCAGAGTTTATGGACGTATTTGTTTGCCATTGATTGTAAAAGTACAGAATAATTATCGGAGGACTGAACTTAGACTCACAATACAAACTCGCTCGTACAAAGAAAGCCTAGGGACGAAAACCTAGGTACAGCAGTCTAAGTACGATTGTTTATTTTAGATTCTGGGGGGTGACGATAGAGGCTCGGGAAAGCGACGGTCGCTCTGCCTTACTCCTTGGACGATCGGTACACAGCCTTGACTCGGGAAAGATCTGCTTGGTCGTTGACAAAGAAATGCCTTCTTGCTCTCTCTCTGATTGCTCTCCTGGCTTCTCTCTCTCTGTGTATATTCTCTCTCTGACTATGGAGGAAGTCTCTCTGTGTATACGTATTCTTCTCTGGTTTTTTTTTGTATATTACTCTATCTATTACAAGGGAATGGCACCTTGCTATTTATAATAGTGGGATGTGATCACTAGGGTTGCCAATGATTAGCTCTTGGAGATGGCGGCGGCCTGGGGATTGATCAATCCAGGCCGTTCGTTTCTGATTGTGACGAATCAGAACCATTAAGGGTAGATTACACCAAATCCCCATTAGCAATTAATGCTGATTGGCATAAATCTTCCTTATAATGATTCTTTAATATCTGCGAATAAATCAAATTTATTCTCCTGCCACGTGCCCCAGATCATTGGGATTCGACCCGATCTTGGATTGCCATAAATCTGAAAGATTGATCGGCTGAGGACACGTGTCCTGAGAGCCAATGGTGAGACTGGAACCGCATACAGATTGGGCCGCATGAGATTTGGGACGCATGAATTTTGGGCCGCATAAGACTTGGGACACGTGTCAGGGCTGTCTGGGCAGTGGCCCCCTCCTTCAGACTTCTGAACCATATGATGAGCCGCATGAACCGCATAATGGTGTGTCTGCTTGAGCCGCATGGGCATGATCTTCTTGAGCCGCATAGGGATGATTCCACTCGAGCCGCATGGGACAGCTTCACTCTGAACCGCATGGAAAGTCTTCACTTCGAGCCGCATAAGCACACCCACGTGGCAGGGCCACGTGGCATTTTGTTGCTCTCGGGGGATCGTGTCAGAGATTTCTTTCTCTTCCCTAGAGATTCATCATCATGACATAGTCATAATTACCTGCTTTGGTGTCAGGTCTGTCAACTTTTCAGAGGGGTCAGCCGTCAAAGCAATTAATGCAGCATGGATCGGAGGGGAGCACTGTCACGCCACATGTCTTCTGAGCCGCATGGAATGCCTCCGGCCGCATAGCTCCTTATGCCGCATGACTCCCTGAGCCGCATGCGTTTTCTGAGCCGCATGGGTCTTTCTCTAGTATTTTCCATGCTTCTACAGGACCCCCTTCAAAGTTTTCAATTTGCAAAATTAAAATACTTTGAATAAGAAGCATGGCTGGATATTCTTCTGGCCGCGCATGGATATCTTGGCCGCATGGAATGTTCTGTCGCAGGGGCGTCTCAGCCGCATGGATGGCCCAGCCGCATAGAAATTTCTGCCTCCTGACCATCTGAGTCGCATAGTTGCTATCAACCGCATGGTCATTTGAACCGCATAAGCTCTTTGCCACGTTATTATGCCATGCGTGTGGATCTTTCTGGGACAGGATCCCAAGAGCTCAGTCTTTAAATGGCTGGTTTGGCTCAATAACCGAAGAGCTGATCGCGTTTGTACGAGGCGTCGGTCCACAGTTCTCTGTCAATAAATAGAAGGGCATTTGGACGGTCTTCTCTCTTAGACTATTCTTGACTCAGATTTTTGTCGTATTTTCTTCCTCTGATCATCAGACAACAATGGCACCCAGGGCTTCTAAGGTTGTAAAGAAGGCTATGGCGAGGAGTAAGAAATCGGCTTCGCCCTCGACTGTTGTGCCCCCCGTTCGTTTTGATGTTCATATTGCCATCGAAGGTAAGGATTAGGTAGTCGATTTGAAACCCTAGCAAAGCCTGCTTCACTGCATGCTTCATGTACACGACTTTGACGTGAACTTCTCAAACTACATGATCCGCATACGCGTCTCATGACTGAGCCGCATGAGACTTGTCTAAAATGAGCCGCATGAATATTTCTAACTGTTTTTATTTTCTTCGTCTTTGGTTCTCGCAGTATCTCCACCGAATGCAGAGACTGCGGCGTTAGAGGAGCCGCAGCCTCCTGTCATCAGCCAGGGATCTTCCTCTGTTAAGGAGGAAGTGAAGAAAGAAGAACCTGCGCCTGAGGGGAACGGCAACTCTCCAAATATCGAGACTGTTGAGGGTGGCAGCGCTGGGAACCCTGTTTCTCCTATTCTGGACGAGGATGCTCTTCACTTGCATCCTTCATATGTGAGATGGTTGAGGGAATGGTACATGCGCTCCTGTAACTAGGATGTAGGGGCTTCTCGTGGATGTTTGTCTGTAGTCTTTTATTTTGTTTCGCCTTTCTTCTTGTCTTCATGAAGAACTCTTTTGACTTGCTTGCAATCGTGTGGATGTAACCGATTTCTGAATGAATGGAATATATATATATTTGCTTCACTCTTTTGCTTTGTAATAATCCTCTTATTGGGACATTTTGCGTGGACCCATTGTCCCTAATGTACCCTGGTTTTGGATACGGACAACAAGTTTAAAAAGAAAGGAACCAATCATACTGACTCAGAGGTGCTGAGGACATGGTGAGCATGAGGGTTTCTTTGACGGGGGGGTACATAGAATAATTCTGAGGTAATGAGGACATGGCAATTCTATGTAGAGGGGTGATTTATTTTTGGCGGAAATGGGACGACTCAGAGGTGATGAGGACATGGTCGTCTTGGAAATTTGTGGATCCGTTACCTTTGTTGTGCACTTGGAGTGCAGGTATTAGATCATGAGGGAGGATCTCTTATAGGAAGAAAGTTCAGCGGTATGATTATACATGACTTTCTTTCAAAAGTGTGACCGGGATGTAAGTTCAGGGGTACCGATGGACACATAACTCGACAATCCATGAATGTTGGAATCAAAGTGTAAGTTCAGAGGTACCAGCAGGTACATGACTTGGGAATTTGGGATATGAGTTCAGCGGTACAAGAGGGTACGTGACTCGATAAGTTGGAAAATTAGGAGGTTGAGTTCAGTGGTACCAGTGGGCACATAACTCGACAATCCATGAATGTTGGAATCAAAGTGTAAGTTCAGAGGTACCAGCAGGTACATGACTTGGGAATTTGGGATATGAGTTCAGCGGTACAAGAGGGTACGTGACTCGATAAGTTGGAAAATTAGGGGGTTGAGTTCAGTGGTACCAGCGGGCACACAACTCGAAACTCTGGAAAATGTTGTTTAAACATAGTATTTCTTCAGGAACTTGCCGTTGACGGGCAACATGAGCAAGTCTTCGTTCTGCTTGGCGAGGCGGTAAGCACCATTGGAGAACACGGCCTCGATGATAAATGGGCCTTCCCATTTTGGCTGGAACTTGCTGGTGGTCTTGTGAGTCATGACCATTGGCCTCCTGACTGCCAAAACAAGATCGCCCACTTGGAATGTTCTGACTTTGACCTTTTTGTTGAAGGCTCCTGAGATGCGTGCTTGGTATAATTCGATCCTTTGCTGAGCTAGGAGGCATTTTTCATCTAAGACCTCTAACTCTTGTAGTCGATGTCGGTAGTTATCATCCGTTGTCAATTGATAAGTGAGGGCGACTCGGAGTGAGGGAATCTGAGTCTCTAATGGAAGAACTGCCTCACTTCCGTACACCAGAGAGAATGGTGTATTCCCGGTGGCTGTTCGAACCGTGGTGCGATAAGCCCATAAGCACTCGCCGAGCTTCTCGTTCCAGTCGTGTTTGTTGGAGGAGACAAACTTCTTGAGGAGTTTGATGATTGTTTTGTTGAATGCCTCTGCTAACCCATTTGCTGCCGGGTTGTATGGTGTCGAAGCGACATTCTGAATGCGGTGTTTGTCGCAGAATCGGTAGAATGCGTGGCTTATAAACTGCGAACCATTATCATGGATAATCTTTCGGGGCAGTCCAAAGCGGTAGATAACGTGGTGCTTCAGGAAGCTGAACACGTTTGAAGTCTTGACTTCGGCGAGTGGGACAGCTTCTGCCCACTTTGAGAAGTAATCAGTGATCGCAAGTATGAAGCGATGTCCTCGGGAGGAAGGTGGGGTGATTGGACCAATGATATCCATTCCCCATGCTTCGAATGGCCAGGACGCCACTGTCGGATGTAGAAATTTGGATGGTTGGTGAATGAAGTCTGCGTGGACTTGGCAGGTCTTACATTTTCGGGCATAATCTATTGCATCAGCCACCATCGTGGGCCAGTAGTAGCCTATCCGGCGAAGGCGGTCTTGCAGCTTAGGGCCAGGCTGATGGGCCCCGCAGACACCGTCATGAGCCTCTCGTACGGCTTCTTTGGCTTCTGCGTTCGACAAGCACCGAAGTAGTAATCCGTCGTAGGAGTGGCGATACAGCATTTTCGTCTCTGTATCGTAGAAGAATCTGAGAGAACGCCGTCTGATAGACGTAGCCTCCTTCGGGTTCTCGGGCAGGATGTCGTAGACCACGAAGACTATGAATGGTTGTCTCCAGTCTGGCGCTTCGTCGATCATCTGAGCAGAATAACTCGCCATGGCTTGAACGTTGTTCTTGGGGCAGACCAGCTCATGGCCGATTACATCGACCGAATGATGAGAGTGGTTTGGCACTGCTAGGGAAGCAGCCAGGCCTGCTAGGGCATCAGCTTCGATATTTTGGAGTCTAGGGACATATTCGATGAAGAATCCCTCGAATGATGAGATAATGTTGATCGCTATTTGGTGGTAGGGGATCATGTCTTCATGGCAGACTTCGTACGTCCCTCGAATCTGGTTGACGATTAATTGCGAATCGCCGTATGCTTCAAGGTATTCTACCCCCAGTTCTCTTGCGAGTTGGAGGCCAATGACCAAAGCGTTGTACTCGGCCACATTGTTAGAGCAGGGTTCCGTGAGAGAGTAGGCGCGATTGATCTCTAGCCCGGTAGGAGAGACCAATACTACTCCGACTCCGACGACGATGTTTCTCTTGGGTCTGGTTCTTGAAGCGCCATCGAAGAACATCCGCCATATGTTATCGTGGGTGGTTGTATTTGAATCGGCGACCTCATCTGGGATTTCTTCGTATATTCTGGATGATTCCGATCCTGGATGGGCCGCCAAAAAGTCTGCCAGGGCTTGACCTTTGACAGCCTTCTGCGGGACGAAGATCACATGATAAGGGGACAGTAATATCGCCCATGTAGCGAGGCGGTAGCTGAGTGCCCCTGGTTTGGTTATGAGGACCCTGAGAGGGTTGATTCGTGAGATCACATGTATGGTTTGCCCCGTGACATAGTGCCGCGTCTTTTGAATGGCGAATACCAGGGCGAGGCATTCTTTCTCCACAGCGGTGTATCGGTGTTCGGGCCCGACCATCATTCGGCTGAGATAGTAAATGGCCTGCGTCATTGTTTTGTGCCAGCAGGGCACCGAGGGAGTGTTCCATTGCTCGTACATAGAGGAGGAATGGTTTTCCAGGGACCGGGGCCACCAGGACTGGAGGATTTGATAAATATTCTTCGTTGTCATCGAAAGCGCGCTGGCATTCCTCGTCCCATACGAATGAGACTCCCTTCTTCATGAGGTGGGTGAACAGTCAGCATCGCCCGGAGAGGTTGGAAATGAACCTCCTGATATAAGCTAGCCTCCCTTGGAGGCCTCTAAGTTCACGGAGATTTCTCGGGGGACCCATCTCCATGATTGCCCTCGTTTTCTCGGGGTCTACATGGATACCCCGTGCAGTGATGATGAAGCCCAAGAACTTCCCGCTGGATACACCCATGAACGATTTTGTAGGGTTCATCTTCAGATTGTGGGCTCGCATTAAGTTGAACACCGTTTTCAGGTCTTGCAGATGATCTTCTTTACGGCGACTCTTGACGGCGATGTCGTCGACATAGCATTCCACTGTCTTGCACAAATGTTCTCAGAAAATGATACTCATGGCTCGCTGATATGTAGTGCCAGCATTCTTTAGACCGAATGGCATGACTGTGTAGCAGTATGTGCCAATCGGGGTTCGGAATGATGTGTGCTTTTCGTCGTCGGGAGACATCTTGATTTGATTGTACCCCGAAAATCCATCTATGAATGACATACGTTCAAAGCCGCATGTATTGTCGATCATGATGTCTGTGATAGGAAGGGGAAATTCATCTTTGGGGCATGCCTCATTCAGGTTGCGGAAGTCGATGCAGATTCGAATCTTCCCATTCTTCTTGAGGACGATTACTATATTGGCGACCCAATCAGGATGTTGCTCTTCACGAATGAAGCCGCTGGCTATTAGCTTGTTGACTTTGGCTTCGATCGCGTCTAGGACGCCTGGGCGGAAGCGTCGTTGTTGCTGCTTGACTAGCTTTGCATCTGGCCGTATATTGAGTTTGTGGAGAGCGATGTCAGGATTTAACCCCGACATGTCTTCATAGCTACAGGCGAACACATCAATGTATTCTCTGACAAGTTCTAACAGCGACTCTCGTTCTTCGTCAGTTAGGCTTTTACTGATAAAGATCGGTTTTGGAGAAGATTCGCTGCCGAGATCCACTTGTATGACCTCATCTTCAGTAGGAGGTTCTCTCAGTTCGAACCGCTTTTCCCATTGTGCGTCTAATTGCTGGGCCCATGGCTCTAGCTCAAGGATTTCGGGGATGTCTTCGTCTTCCTCATAAG
The DNA here is from genome assembly GCA_029216955.1 of Iris pallida. Taxonomy (NCBI): domain Eukaryota; kingdom Viridiplantae; phylum Streptophyta; class Magnoliopsida; order Asparagales; family Iridaceae; genus Iris; species Iris pallida. The sequence goes on along the minus strand of JANAVB010029218.1, from coordinate 1,600,011 downwards.
CGTCGGTGAATGCCATGTTGACTGACATGACTTGTCTGAACACATCTCCGATGCTGGTATCTGAGTCGAAAGTCGGTGATCTGGTTGAATGTGACTGCCAGTCGCATTCTTCATCTGAGCTTTCAGGGGTCGTAGTAGGCGTTACATACCCTAAACCGCATCGAGTTTTGTTATAGTAGTTCCGTGGTTTGCCCGCCGGGGCTGGCGTCTTCAAAGGTAATCGTCGTCCAGTGCCGTAGTTCAGTCCTGGCGTTGTCTCTAGATCATACCCCTGTTTCTGCATGAGATATTTGGATTGAGGGCTATAGAGATACAGAGGCAGTCTTCCAGCATCTGACCCGAAGTCGACTTCTTCCATGGCGAGGGGATGCGGGTTGTTCGTCCGGCCGAAGATGATTGGGTGGTCCCCTCCCTCGATTATTCGGTAAGCATCTTCTACTGGAGTAAGTTGGATAGCGGTGTACACATTTATCACCTGTGTATGTAGGTGAGTGCCTATACCGTGTTCCATAGCATACATTGTACATAGCATATTGAGCTCGGTGTAGTCCAAAGATAACCCTTTATTGATGAAGTAAGGTATCTTTTCTAGAGGGATTACATCATCTGCGGAGGGAGCGTCAGTGTGGGCAGCCACATACTTGGCTAGCTCTGGTTCCTCTTCGGCTACCCCCTGTGTGAATGAAGATTGAGAGGGCGTCCTAGTCAGCTTGATCTTCAGAGGTTCAACTGACGGAGCGGAGCGTGGGGTTGTCGGTAGACTATCAACCCCCAGTTTGGCACTTGATGTGGAGCGAGGGGTGGCTGGTTCGCTTGAAGTGTCAGACCTCGCATCGGGGTGACGACCTTTCTTAGGCAGGCGTATCGTCAGGTCTATCGGAGGGATTGAGCTTCTCTGTTTGGGATTGACCGACTCTCGGCAATCTGATGGTAAGTGGCCCTGTCGTGGGTCTCGGTACCTGGTCGGACCTTGGCAGCCGGATTCTCAACTGCTCTTCCTGTGCCGAGAGGCTGATCGCGTCCTTACGCAGCGTGGCCGTAAGGGATGCAAAATTGCCTGGTTTGCGAGCCTGGAGGTGGATTGTCAGAGGTTCTTCGGATCCCGTGGTTGCTTCAACATCAGTTTGTTTATTTCCTCCTTCAAGGTGCATCTTCGACTTTTCGTATAGGCAGGAGTCCGAGTAATAAGATTCGACCCCTTTGAAGGGATCGATGTCAGCAAATTCTGTCCAAACGAACCCGTGCTTGTCGATATATTTGAAGCATTGGTGTAGCGTAGAAGGCACGATCATGTAATCGTGTATCCAAGGGCGCCCCAAAAGGATGTTGTATGAAGTGTCAGCGTCTATGACGTAGCAAGTGACTTCTGATTGGAGATCGCCAATCTGATATTTCAGACGGATCTTTCCGATTGGGTAGCTCCTGCCTGAATTGAACCCGCTGATGGCGGTATTTGTAGGGGTCAGGCGATGCATCGGGATACGAAGATGATGCAGTAGTCCTTTTGGAATGATGCTTATGGAAGACCCAGGGTCAATGTGCATCCGGTCCACCTTTATGTCGCCGATGTAGCCTGTGTAGTATAATGGGCGATCGTGTAGATTAGTCTTGATGAACATGTCTTATGGAGTAAAGATGATGTTGGGTATTGTTCCCGTACAGGCACTGTCTTGGAGGTCTGCGGGCTGATTTTCTCCCGTGAGGTTGACCTGAGCCAGGTACGCGTCGGCATTTTGAAGTGCATCGCTCAAAGCTGTGCGGACATCCTTCGAGAGCCTCAGGAGTTCATATAAGGACAATTTGGCCGGTGTATTGGCCAATTGTGCCAAGATGTCGAAGTTGTAGGGCCTCTCCAGCCCCTGAGATGTTTCCTTTCGGAGGGATTTGTCGAAGCGAGTCTCCTTCGGCCTAGGCTTGTCGGTCGTCGAAGGCTGAGCCGGTCCCGGAGCATCCGTGGTAGTGGGCGGATGATCATCAGTTAAGTTTTCAGCCACAGGTTGAGATTGTGCTCCGGATCGAGTAACAACGGCCGTGACTTCCTATTCATCTGCTGAGGTGGTACGGCAGGATCTGACTTTTCTACTTTTCTTTTTAGAAGATGGAGTGGACTGAGTTACCTCGTGGACTAGGTCCGGATGGACCCACATAATTTCCCCTCGTGATGTGGTGAGGGGTACTAGACCAGCAGCTTGAGCAGACGGGAGATTAGCAATCTCTATCGTTGCCAGAGGGATGGGTATAATCCCGTCCTGGGTCTCTGTTGGAGGGAAGCTGCCGAATTGTACGGACACCATGTTGGCTGCCACGGTTACCTCCTCGAAATCGATGGCCAGAGCGTTCGAATCGATGAGGTTTTGGATATATCGTTTCAGTTGGTAGCAGTCGTGCGTAGCATGGTGGACGTAGCGGTGGTAATGGCAGAACTTTGGGTTCTCCAGATCAGCCGGCCGAGGCTCCCGTCTTGGTGGAGGAAGCTGAATCCTATCTCCTTGTATGAGCATATCCAAGATAGGCTTGACGTGACCGTCTTCAAAAGAGTAAGTGATTTGAGGCCATTATTTGTCCGCAGGTTGCGACTCAGGCTTCTGGGCTGTATCGGCCACCATAGCCTGCTTGCCTCTGTTGTCCCGGTTGTTGGAGGGGCTACCCCCATTGTCGTTGGTGGTGCTGGGACGCTTGCCCTTGTTCTCTCCCTCTGAGATATGTAATCCCAGTTGGCGAGCCTTCTTTAATCGTTCTTCGGCACTTGTAGCACTAATGATAAAAGCCTTCCAGTCCTTGAATTGACTCTCGCCCATCCAGAGACTGATTGTTGGGAGTAGTCTCTTTTGGCAAATTTCGATCAAGGAGGAGTCCGGGTTGCCAGATGGTAACTTCATTGCGGTTTGACGAAACCGTTCAATGTAATTCCTCGTCAGCTCTTTCTCTCCTTGAATGACGTCCATGAAGGTAGACATCGTGACGTCCTGCCCTACCTCATAGAACCTCTCCAAGAACAGGCGTTTGAAGCCAGTGAAGGAATGGACGCAATTGTCCGGCAGGTTGCGGTACCAATCGAAGGCGACTCCTTCCAATGCCCCAATGAATAACCGCGTGAGGATAGCATCATCATGGGGCAGATGGTCGGTAGTGACCTTAAAGTAAGTGATGTACCGACTTGCTGAAGTCTTGCCATCATATGGGTTGATATTGAACGGCTTATATCTTGGTGGAAAGGGAACATCCCTCCATTCAGCAGGATATGGTTGCCGTATCCTGAGGTCTTGAGAGTTTTCTCGGGCATGGAACATTGTTCGGAGCTCCTGAACCTCTCTTCTTACTTCTCGGGCCTCATCTGTCGCGGTAGGGGCCGTTATCTCGGGAGGATTGTTGCCCGGGTTCGGTGCTGCTGAATTTGAATCTACGTTGATTGCGGGACCCGTGCTTGTCTGGCCAGGTGTCACCCCCTACAGATTAGGAAGCGCCGCTTTGATCTCGTCTACAGACTTGACCAAGTCGTGCAATATAGCCTCCAAAGTGTCGATACGCTGGCGATCATCGGAACCGCCTTGATTGCTGTCTGTCATGAACACCGTCTTCACATGAGGAGTGACGGAAGGAGTGGTAGAGGATGTACCCTCCGAGTCGTACCCGTGCATCGAGAAATCATCAGGATATGTGGGGATGTTCTCTTCAGGTTCGGACTCGGAAGGAACACTACCCCAGCTTCGGAGATTGCTTCGTCTAGGATGTCCTTGGGGACGTCGGTATCTGTTGTATCCTTCGGAGGATTTGCTTCCTCCAGTCCGTATTCCTGGAATGTCGGATTGTCGTGGATGTTTGGAGGAGTGCTACCCCCAGTTTCGACGACCCCAATGTTGCAGACGACGAACTTCCTACTGCAGCAGTTTTCGTCTTCGAACGGGTGTGTTAAAATACTCCAGTGGAGGATAACCCTTTAGACGACGGTTTCTTAGCTGCAGTAGTTGACACCTTTGGGCTGGAGATGCTCGTTTTCTTCCCTCTTCCCTTGGCGAGAACTTTCTGTGCGGACTTGCAGGAGACAACAGGAGGTGCCTCGTCTTCTGAGCTCAGGTGATGTAGTCTTTGGAAGACGGATGGCCGGTCTTCCGTCACCGCCGCGTTGCTGCAACAGCAGTTGACGATGATCTGGGTGCATTGATGTCCGTATGAGGGCTCTTTACACCCCGAAGCTCCTTCTTTTTCCTTGCGTTTGTGGAGGATAACCTCACGCAGGTCAGAGGAACCACTTTGTCTGTTTACCGTCGGGGGCTGGACTTGAGTGGTTTTATACAACTTCCCATCAGAGGCCCGCATGATAATCAGCGGGATGCCCCGATAGTCAGAGGTTGGGGCAGTCGTCTGGACTTGATGAGCCCGTGCTGCCCTAGACTTCCTCCTTTTAGCACTTGTGGGTGCGTAATAGGAGGAGTCTAAGTCGAATACCACAGAGTCTGGATTATCATCCAGAGAATGATCAGAGTCAGGACCGCATGAAAGCCGGTCGAAGACTGATCGAGAGAAGCGTGGGACGGACGCTATGCAGCTAGCATTGGGTACCGTGCAGGCTGTCTGCATGCGGCTGTCTTTTATTGTAGGATGAGTCTTTATGCGGCTAGGAGTCACGATCGTGCAGGCTGACCGCATGCGGTTGGCATCTGTGGCCGCATGGGTTTTCTGCAAGCGATTGACTTTAATAACCGCATGAGTCTCATCCGTGCGGTTGGCAACTGTAGTCGCATAAGTTATGCGGCTGACAGATGTGGCCGCATGAGTTTTCTTTATGCGGTCGGCGGTTGTAGCCACATGGGCTTTCTCCCTCCGGCTAATACTCTTCTGCGGCTCGGACCGCGTAGAGTTCCTCTTTGCCCCTGCAAGTCCAGCATCATAGTGTTTTCTTCTGCCGTACTTGGGGACAGCAGAGTTGTCTACGGTCTGAAGTGGGGCCGCAGGGGAGTCTTTCTCGCCATCTTGAGCAATAGAGAGCACCCCATCAAGGGCTTGCGGAGGAGCAAATGATTTTGGCCTCCACTCTTTGCGAGCCTTTATGGTGCGGGTGCGCTTCTGGACCGGGCCAGTGCTACCTTCAAAGAGCATCTCTTCGAACGCCTGTTGGTCGAAGCGTACAACCATCTTCTGTTGTATAGAGCCAAGTTTGGCTGCGTCCGATTGCGTCACCAACTCCTCAGCCGTGGAGAAGTTATTCCCCAGCAGAGTCGCCATCGTGTTTGCCATTGATTGTAAAAGTACAGAACAATTATCGGAGGACTGAACTTAGACTCACAATACAAACTCGCTCGTACAAAGAAAGCCTAGGGACGAAAACCTAGGTACAGCAGTCTAAGTACGATTGTTTATTTTAGATTCTGGGGGGTGATGATAGAGGCTCAGGAAAGCGACGGCCGCTCTGCCTTACTCCTTGGACGATCGGTACGCAGCCTTGACTCGGGGAAGATCTGCTTGGTCGTTGACGAAGAAATGCCTTCTTGCTCTCTCTCTGATTGCTCTCCTGGCTTCTCTCTCTCTGTGTATATTCTCTCTCTGACTATGGGGGAAGTCTCTCTGTGTATACGTATTCTTCTTTGGTTTTTTTTTTGTATATCTCTCTATCTATTACAAGGGAATGGCACCTTGCTATTTATAATAGTGGGATGTGATCACTAGGGTTGCCAATGATTAGCTCTTGGAGATGGCGGCGGCCTGGGGATTGATCAATCCAGGCCGTTCGTTTCTGATTGTGACGAATCAGAACCATTAAGGGTAGATTACACCAAATCCCTATTAGCAATTAATGATGATTGGCATAAATCTTCCTTATAATGATTCTCTAATATCTGCGAATAAATCAAATTTATTCTCCTGCCACGTGCCCCAGATCATTGGGATTCGACCCGATCTTGGATTGCCATAAATCTGGGAGATTGATCGGCTGAGGACACGTGTCCTGAGAGCCAATGGTGAGACTGGAACCGCATGCAGATTGGACCGCATGAGATTTGGACCGCATGAATTTTGGGCCACATAAGACTTGGGACACGTGTCAGGGCTGTCTGGGCAGTGGCCCCCTCCTTCAGACTTCTGAACCATATGATGAGCCGCATGAACCGCATAATGGTGTGTCTGCTTGAGCCGCATGGGCATGATCTTCTTGAGCCTTATAGGGATGATTCCACTCGAGCCGCATGGGACAGCTTCACTCTGAACCGCATGGGAAGTCTTCACTTCGAGCCACATAAGCACACCCACGTGGCAGGGCCACGTGGCATTTTGTTGCTCTCGGGGGATCGTGTCAGAGATTTTTTTCTCTTCCCTAGAGATTTATCATCATGACAGAGTCATAATTACCTGCTTTGGTGTCAGGTCTGTCAACTTTTCAGAGGGGTCAGCCGTCAAAGCAATTAATGCAGCATGGATCGGAGGGGAGCACTGTCACGCCACATGTCTTCTGAGCCGCATGGAATGCCTCCGGCCGCATAGCTCCTTATGCCGCATGACTCCCTGAGCCGCATGCGTTTTTTGAGCCGCATGGGTCTTTCTCTAGTATTTTCCTTGCTTCTACAGTATTCCCAGAGGAGTTGCCAGGGCTTCCACTGGACAGAGATATGGAGTTCTCGATAGACTTGGTTCCCGGTGCGGAACCGATCTCCCAGCATGTCTATCGAGTGAACAACAGCGAGTTGGTGGAGCTGAAGAAGCAGGTGGATGAGCTGCAGGACAAGGGCTTCATTCGCTCGAGTTCTTCACCTTGGGGTGCACCGGTACTCTTCGTACCGAAGAAGGATGGGTCGGTACGTATGTGTATCGACTACAGGGCACTCAACAACCTGACAATCAAGAACAGATACCCACTGCCGCGGATCGATGATCTGTTTGATCAGTTGAGCGGAGCTCGGGTGTTCTCTAAGATTGATTTGAGGTCGGGTTATCACCAGGTGAAGGTGAAGAGGGAGGATATTCCCAAGACCGCCTTCAGGACGCGGTACGGGCAGTTAGAGTTTTTGGTTATGCCGTTTGGGCTAACCAATGCACCAGCAGTATTTATGAATCTAATGAACAAGGTGTTCCACCAGTACTTGGACAAGTTCGTGGTGGTGTTCATTGATGATATCTTGATATATTCCAAGACAGAGGAGGAGCACGAGGAGCATCTGCGGATAGTGCTAGAGACTCTCAGGCGGGAGCAGCTATATGGGAAACTCTCCAAGTGTGAGTTTTTCTTGGACCAGGTGGACTTCTTGGGGCATGTGGTGACTGGAGATGGTATCTCAGTTGACCCCAAGAAGATTGTAGCAGTTGAGGCTTGGACAGCGCCGACTTCAGTGGTAGAGATCAGGAGTTTCCTGGGGCTGGCAGGATACTATAGAAGATTTGTGCAGGATTTCTCCCGGGTTGCAGAGCCGTTGACACTGTTGACCCGGAAGGATACTGAGTATGTTTGGTCAGAGGAGTGTCAGGCAGCTTTTGATGAGTTGAAGAAGCGGCTTACGACAGCTCCGATTCTGACATTGCCTTCAGGATCGGGTGGTTTCACTATTTATAGTGATGCTTCAGGGAAGGGGCTGGGTTGCGTCTTGCAGCAGCATGGGAAGGTGATTGCCTATGCTTCCAGGCAATTACGTCCTCATGAGAAGAACTACCCTACCCATGACCTGGAGCCGGCGGCGGTGATTTTTGCTTTGAAGTTATGGAAGCACTATCTGTATGGCGAGAGGGTGGAGATCTTCACAGACCACAAGAGCTTGAAGTACATATTCACTCAGAAGGAGTTGAACATGAGGCAGCGCAGGTGGCTTGAGCTGATGAAGGACTTTGATATCGCACTCCAGTATCACCCGGGGAAGGCCAACGTGGTTGCCGATGCTTTGAGTAGGTATCCGACAGCCATGTGTTTGACTATGGATCGGCACCTGCTTGCAGATTTGGAGAGTCTTAAGATTGAGGTGATCGTGCCCGGAGTGCAGATACAGTTATGGGGCCTGCAGATACAGTCAGACTTGATGGACAGGATCAAGGCGGCACAGTTTGATGATGTGGCTCTGCGGAGTATCCGAGAGCAGATCAGTATGGGAGTGCAGGATATTGAGTTCTCACTTGCAGAGGATGGTACCCTGAGGCACGGTGCCAGGTTATGTGTGCCTAGTGGGGAGCTCAGAGAGCAGATTATGCAGGAGGCTCACAGATCGTAGTACTCTATACATCCTGGTGCCAACAAGATGTACAGGGATCTGCGAGAGCATGTCTGGTGGTACGGGATGAAGAGGGAGGTGTCCAACTTCGTAGCTAGATGCTTGATCTGTCAGCAGGTCAAGGCTGAGAGGCAGAGGCCTGGAGGATTATTGCAGCCGCTGCCCATTCCAGAGTGGAAGTGGGAGCACATTACCATGGACTTTGTATCATGATTTCCCCATACACCAGGAGGAAAAGACGCGATTTGGGTCATCGTTGACAGGTTGACCAAATCGGCCCACTTCTTGCCCTTCAAGGTGGGTACGTCTACAGAGAGGCTGGCGGAGTTGTATATGAGACAGATAGTCAGGATTCACGGAGTTCCCGTCAGCATAGTCTCAGATCGGGATAGCCGCTTTACTTCCCATTTTTGGAGGAGTCTGCAGACTAGCTTGGGCACTCAGCTCAAGTTTAGTACTGCATACCACCCCAGACGGACGAACAGTCAGAGAGGACTATTCAGACCCTTGAGGATATGCTGCGGACGTGCGTCCTGGATTTTGGAGGTTCCTGGGAGGATCACCTGCATTTGGTGGAGTTTGCTTACAACAACAGTTTTCAGGCCAGCATAGAGATGTCACCGTTTGAGGCTCTGTACGGGCGTAGGTGTCGTACACCCTTATCTTGGGATGATATTGGAGAGCGAGCTTTACTGGGACCAGAGATGGTTGTTGACGCAGCCGAGAAGGTAAAGCTCATCAGGGACAGACTTTGCGTGGCGCAGGACAGACATCGGCACTGGGCCGATAGCCACCGGAGGCCGCTGGAGTATGAGGTACAGATGTAGAGTATGATTAGAATTAGGTTGTATTTAGTTTTGTTTGATTGATTGTGTTTGATTTTTAGTAACTTGAGACCTTGCTTGTGATTAGGTTGGAGACATGGTTTTTCTGCGGATATCTCCGACTCGTGGTACGATACATTTTGGTGGAGGTGGGAAGCTTAGCCCGCGCTTCATCGGCCCTTTCGTCATCAGCGGGAGAGTCGGTGACGTGGCACACAGGCTAGACTTGCCACCTGCACTAGTGGGCGTCCACAACGTATTCCACGTATCACAGCTGAGACGGTACGTGGCTGACCCTAGCCATGTGCTCGATCACTCGGAGATAGAGGTTGGACCTACTCTCAGTTATCCAGAGCAGCCTGTGAAGATTCTGGATCGCCGAGAGAAGATATTGAGGAACCAGGTGATACCCTTGGTACGCGTCGCATGGAGGCATCATTCTCCAGGAGAGTCGACCTGGGAGCGGGAGGATGAGATGCACGAGCGGTACCCCTATTTTTTTGGACCTTGAGGTATACTTTCTATCCTTCTCAGCAGTTTAGTTTCGCCTTTAATTTCGAGGACGAAATTATTTTAAGGGGGGTAGATTTGTCACTGCCACTTTTCTAGCTTGAGGGTATTTTGGTCATTTTCAAAATTTTGGAATTATTTTGGGATTTTTATTATTAAATATAATTAATATGATTTTTAGTGATTTTTGGTAGAATTGTTTTGACCCTATATTTGACTTTGACTCATGTTGACTAGGAGACTGTCCTATTAGCTAACCTAGGTCAAGACACTTTGGTTAGGTTAAGAAACCCTAGTGTGACCTAAGTTATTCATTTCAAGTTCATTAGAATTGGTTTGGGGTGATTAGGAGCTAGTTTGGCCTAAGAATGGCTTGTGAAGTCACAAGTCAAATCATGACTTAAACTAATTAGGACTCAACCAACTAGCCAAAACCCTAGATCTAAACCCTATGGCCAGCCACATGACAGCCCCCCTCTCTATAAATACTCTCCTAGGGATTAGGGCTAGCCTCTCTCTTAGGGTTCATCAAGTTTTAGAAAGAGGTAATGTTCCATCTTCATAAATTTATATTAAATCCAAATTAAGTCCTTTTTCCTTCAAACAAATTCCTATAGGCTCTAAATATTGTGCTCTCGCTGTTGGAAATAAATTTTGACAGGAAAGGAACAATTTAGAAGAGTTTTGGTGGGTTGAGAAATCCTTCTCTTTGAAGCTTTTTGGGAGTTTGTACACCTATAGGTATAATCCTCTCTAATCCATTATAAATTCTTCAAAAATCATTTCTAGGTTGCCCTAACCCTAGCAAAACTGTAGGAATAGGGTTTCCTAAATTTTTGTGTCGTTTTGTGTCCGTTCTGGACACGTATCAGTGCACATTGCTAGGTATTTGATGAAATGCCCCAATGGGCATTTCGTGTGGTTTTTGGTGTTTGGTTTGAATAGGAATTTATGATTGGGTCTCGCTTACACATTTCTGTGGTTTGTGTCGTGTCTTAGTATTGTGTCGAGTCCACACGGATACGCGAACACGTGGTCGCACGCGCACGTGCACAGGCACTGTGCGTGCCCTGCTGCTCGGGCATGATTGCGACACGGACACGGCTCCTCAATACGCCAAATTTGACGTGTAGCTAGGGGCTGACACTGACACGGGGCTCCCCAATTTTTAGAGCCCCATGTGTCGTGTCGGACACACACGAACGCGTGCACCAATTTGTGCACTGTGCAGTCGGCTGTCCTTTTGGGCACTGACACGCGTGTCTCGTGTCGTGTACACGCGACTTGGACACGATTCAGGGTATCCAGTCGATAGCCCTAGTCTAGGTGAACACGTGGACCATTTCTCGTGAGTCGTGTCGCTGTGTGTCGTGCACACGATCGACACGAACACGTGCACGACGATTGTTTTCCTGTGTTGTGCAGTTCACTGTTTTTGGGATTTAATTGTTGGACACGTTTGTGTCCACTTCTGTGGACACAAACACATCATGTAGCATGTGTACAATGTGTTTAATTGTTACCAACCATTAAATTCTATTTTAAATTGATTTTTCAATGATAATTCTCGATTTCCCATTTTAGTCAAAAACTATGTATCAGTAAAATACCTATTTCTGTCCAGTTTTCAAATCTGAGTTTAAGCAAGCATTTAAACCTATTAGACACCCTTAAATACTTGGTATTAAGACTCTAACATGTTCTCCTATGTATATTCTAATAGTGTGTCGGTTTTGGGACTGTTTTGTTGATGTTTGGGTCTCAAAACTGAGATATCATGAGGGGAACTGTTAAATGATTTTATCACTGATCTTGAGCTTTTTTTTGAACTATTGTTTCAACACTGAAAATCTGAGTGAGTTGCTTAACTGTTATGATATGGGGGGAAGGTTACCAAAAACCTGGAATTGGAGATTCTTGAACCTGGTTTAGCTTGTGTATGGTTCTCTTTGAATTGAATTGCTTCCCCTTTGGTATTGACTGATTTGTAGGTTAACTAGTAACTGATATCTGAGTTGGGGATCTTATATATATGTTGGTTTGTTTCCTTCTTTTTGGGATCATTAAAAATCTGAAATGTTAATGTTAAAAATCTGAGTTTTAGTTCAATCAAACCTGAGATTCAAGCTATATATTTCACTGAGTTATATGTTAAAACCTGAAATGAATAGTTGTTCAATTTCCAGATTTCACATTATAAATAGCTCATTGATTTTACCTTATTTTCTGCACTAATAAACTTCATTGTAGAACTGAAAATCTGAGAATTTCCTTTAGTATTTCCTTGTTTACTGTTTTAACTGAATTGAGGATTCACTATTGGACTGTTATGTGGGGTGTTCACTGTTAAAACCTGTGAGTTAACTTCTTTCACTGTGTAGGCTGAAACCTGGGAATTAATCCCTGTTTTTCTAGTTTGTTGTTAGTACACACACCCCTCACACCACTGCCATGATTCCCTACACACACACCTATGTATAACCCTCTCACACTCACATGCCATTGCACACACACCCCTACACTTGTGTTTCCCCTTTACTCTTTTTATATATAAATATGTGTAGGTTTCTGCATATAGGAATGTGTGTTTTGTGCATGGGTATATATATAATATAAATGTGCCTTGTGATGTTTTAGTCCTATACATATGTATTAATTAGTTAGATATATAATGTGTGATATGTGTATAGGCATAGATTGACATGGTGTAGTCTAGTTAGGTCATAATATAACCTAGAATAGTTAGGTATTGCCTAGATTAGTCTAGAAAGCCTAGAATAGTCTTGCTAGACATAGTTTAGACTAGTTTGACCTAGATTAGACTTGGTTGACCTAGTTTGACTTCTAGGGTTGCCCAGAGTTGACCAAAAGTTGACTTTGGTCTAGATTGACCTAGATTCATGTATAACGCATTGTAGTGCATTACATTTCTATTCTGGACTTGTTGTGACTCGTACTGTTCTAAATAGGAGCCAGACACCACTCCTCGGACAGTACTTTCATCTTGGACTTTCAGATAGCAGGCGAGTACATTCTCTGATCTTTTCATACTTGTCTGGATATATTCATGCTCTAGATTACTCTACATGATGCTGACACGTATCTTCACGGATTAGTACTATATGGATCCCTTCCTGAGATGTTATCCCTCTACGGGTGCATCGGGTATTTCATGTTCATGTACTTTATCATGTGCATCAGGTACTCCTTGTACTCGTACTAGTTCATATTTTTACATGTTCTCATGTGCTTCATGTGCTCATGTGCTTATCATGTGCTCATGTACTACTCATTTCATGAGTTCACATATCTTAGCTGTATTCATGTGCTTATGACATAACTTGAACGGATCCTTGTGTATTGATTTGGGCGGGGTGAGTAGAATTGGTTATGTGGACACAATCCCCAGTAGGTATTCATGTGCTCCTTATTTGTATTCATCTGTCCCCAAGCCGTTTACATAACCATATTGTGCTCTAAATCACGTAGTCACTTACAGTCTTTACTATTATGTATCTATTTCCAGTTACAAATATCTCCTGTTTTACTTGTACTTCCATTCAGCACTTCCTGTATTTTACTCTATTGCAATGATTTATACTCCTAACCTGATATGAACTGTTAAGAGATATGTGCTCGTTCCCGTCCTGACTGGACCTGTTGAAATATTACAGAGGATGAGGCTGAGGCGTTCTACCGTCGACACTGCGGCGTAGGCTGGACGTACCCACGTCTCGTGCCCTTACTCTAGGGTGCAGGTCATGACACTTATCCCGTTCTTTACAACAGAACACAATCTTGTGTCCAAATCAGGCCACAAACACAGAAAACCAACTCAATATGTGTCCAAACCTCCGGACACGATACAGATGCAAAGAAAAATCAAAACCCTTGCCTCTATCCCGGCTCCGATCCAGTGCCGTAATCGCCATCCTCCCCGGCCAGCGCATGCGTCCGTGCCGCCAGCTTCGAGCCCGTCGTTCCGATCTCCTTCGGGCCCGCGCTCTGACCATCGTCCTTGACCTCGGTCTTCGCGGCGACCGATCCCGGACCAGCAACGGACAGAGCCGCCACGACCGTTTCGGCGACCCCAGTCCAGCGCCATAGTTGTCACGCCGTCCAGATCCGGAGTGCCGAATAACAGTGCGTATGCATCCACCGGCAGGCTTGTGCCTCCCCACCTCCGCCTCTTTCTCCTTCGCCGTATGCTCCCGTTGGTGACCCCTCCGCGCCGCGCCTCCATACATGCGGAGCCATCTCCCCCAGCAGATTTCCTCACGAGCCATCGCCAGTAGCGCCTTTCGTGCTGCCACCGCGCTGTGGCCGCACTCGACCGGGATGATCGAGGCCCTTTCTCTGTAAGCTTCTTGCCACTCTCCTTTCTCTCTCTATCTTAGTAAAAAAGTTTATTTGACTTCTTTTATTACTTCTTAATGAAAAGAGGAGTGGGCTCAAAACTGCTGCCAGCAGTAGGGGTATAGGAGAATAGCATTAATATACATTAATGACTTTTTCTTTTCTCTGTGAACCATTAATATATATTAATGATTGGTGATTGTGAGAAAAGTATTTTGTTTTGTTATTATTATTAGTCATTGGTTACATACATCTAATTACTATTAGTGTAAATTATCCTTTTATTATTAGTCAGCAGTATGTATAAGTTTATTATTTATACGGAAGTACAGAATGTAGATATGTATATATTATTATGTCTATAATTATTATTTACTACTATCATAGTTAATAAATATATTTTTATATTTTATAAAGGTTATTATGCCTATAAAATGATTTCTAAAATATATATATATATATTTTGGCTTTTTGTTTTGGGTTCAAACCCAATATTAAATACATTAGAATTTTAATATATTATGGTTTTAAATATTCTGTGGGCTTTGGGCTCTAAAGGGTAATTTGATTATACATATAAATATATATATAAATGTGGGTTTTAAGTATATATTCTAAAACTAAGATTTTATATGTTGTTGTAAGTAGAAATATTGGGGGACTTAGTAAATTCTATTGGGCTCCCTTATTCTTTTAGAAGAAAATATCATTTTGGATTTGGGCCTAAATGTTAATTCTAAATTAATGCTTGGGGCCTTAACCAATATTTGGCACTATTTGGGTTTTGAATTATTTGGCTTTAAATGTGGGCTCTAGTATATTTATTCTCACATATATCCATAAAAGTAATATTGGGCTTATAAATAAATACTTTTGGGCTTTTATATTTTCTAAATAAACTTTCTAAATAAATATATATATATATATATATATATATATATATATATATATATATATATATAGTTTTCAAATCATATCGTAATTTTCAAAAATAGTATAATTATTATTTACGTAAATTCCTTCGATCATAAATCCTTGACCGTGACTAATCAAATTCCTATTTCCTTTGCCAAATCTGAATTTATGCATATCGATCCTAGCAAATTGGACTAATTCGGACACAATGGGAATATCGGTTCCACCAACTAAGGACCCCAGGTAAGTACAATTTATTGTCTATATTTCGATATTGATCTTTACTATATTTCATTGCTTAGCCATTGGTTATGTGATTTTATACTCTATTATAAATTGTTGAGTCGGGAATGAGAAGTACCAAGGATGTGTGATCCGACCTAGACAGTGTTTATTTTCATGCAGTAGACATTGTAGACAGTGCTTATTTTTCTGCAAGTAGACATCGTAGACAGTGCTTATTTTTCTGCAAGTAGACATCGTAGACTGCTTATTTTTCTGCAAGTAGACATCGTAGATAGTGCTTATTTTTCTGCAAGTAGACCTCGTAGATATTGCTTATTTTTCATGCAAGTAGACCTTATAGACCGTGCGGTGTAGTGTCCCAGAGTGATCACATATCAAAGGTACTTCCAACAGTTGGGAATGTATTTTAGTTTATTTACTTGTTATTGATTTTTTATCATTTCTCACGTCTTTTTTCTGTTTATTTTTCAAAACATGTAATTGATGCCTAACCTCTGTTGTATAGTCATTTTCAATTATTGAAACTGCATTCAGTGAATTGTACTCGTTCTATTCCTGACTGGAAACCAAAATTTTACAGATTAGTCGCGGCTGCCTTAGCATCGGAATCGGAAGACATGGGTATATGCAGAGGCCAAACCAAGAAGCTAGTTAAATAGTTTAGTATTCATGTAGTTGTCCTTAATTTTGTGAGACATTGTACCTTGTGTTTAAATGTAAACTTGTGAATAATGCAAATTAAATTAATTTTGTGAATGAGTACTATTTGTAATTTTGAGCATTATGGCTATACAGCGTTCTACCGCCGACACTACGGCGTAGGCTGGCTTGGACACGCGCTCGCATCCGGAAAAAAAAAACGGGTGCGGGTCGTGACAACGTAGGACCAGAAATACGAATACATACCAGCAGCACTTCTCCAACGGGCCAAGCTATACAACAAGCCCATTAGCGAATTACTTAAGCTGTAAATCATGACAACACCAAGAAATATAACACAGTCCACAGGTATATACATCTAATCACATCCACATAGTCCACAAAGAGATCAAGAATAAATAAGGAAATGTCTGAAATATCCAGCAATAAAAGTAATGAAGTTTGTGCTGGTAAAATATCCCGAAATCACAAAAATAGATAGAAAGTACAAATCAACTACAAGTCTGATGAAAATAAAAGAAAATAATGTAGCAAGACTAAATATGATTATAACTTGATCATAAAAATTCTCTTGCACTATCTCGTCCTCCTGTGCCGGTACGCCTCCGGTCTCAATTCCCGAACCGTAAACCTCCGGGTAGTCTTCAGCTTCGTCTAAGCCTAGAAAATAGCCAGTTCATCAGAGGACTAGCAAGGTGCATAATATACATGCCAAGGTACAGAAATAAAAATATAAACTAAGGCAATCTACTATATCCGTCTATGTGCTATGCAAGTGAGATACTTTTCTAGAATACCAGACCCCTTCCACTAAGGCTCACTAGCACCTCAGTAGGGTATTTTCCCTAGCACCTGTGTCATAGCACCAAGGACAATCAATTCTTGACAGTGATAATCCTTTACTCTGCTACAGAGATAAAGGTCACTAAATAACGGGCCACACGACAATAGGTCTGATATTGCATTCAAGTTCTCCCCAATTTCTATGTCTAGAATCTAGCAATGTCAAGTCGGTACAGTCATCTCGAAAGTAAAAGCAATACTGATAAAGAAATCTAGAATGCAAACACGAGGTCAATACCACGAAGAATCATGTAAACCTCGCATCATGAATGTGTTGGTGTCCTGTGGTCAATTGTGTCAATGGACACATCAGTATGAACGTAATGTCAATACTCGATATCACTATCATGACATCGGCACCCGTCTATAAACGGACACTAAGTATCAACTTCCTACGTCATGCAATGCTTATAAAAAAACAAGACAGAAAAGAAAGATCTGTAACGATGGCAAGGCACGCTTGCTTGTAACTGCTGTCTGCGGGTAAGCTTGTCCAACTCCGGTGCCCTTGTCGATCCTCCCAACTCACCTATAATAATATACTATATTTAATATTTTATATTAATATTCCATATATAAATTATATGAGTATCTACGCCTCCTAGTTGCCATAACGTTGTTACGACACTGCATCTATTATATAAGTACATATAGGTAATAACCTCTCGTAAATACTTTACAATTGTAAAATAATATATTTAAATTCTGAAATTTATCTATAAATATTTATATATTGCTATAATGCTATTTTCAATAGGAAACCCTATCACAAGAGGTCTTGTGTCAATGTCACATATGACTTCCTCAAATTGACCCATTAATTTAGTTCCGAAACAATGATAAAATAAAAATAATAAATTCTGTAAAAATTACAGAAATTAGTTAAAATAGTATTTATGAAGTTAAACCTTGCACAACATAAATTTTAATATGGATTCATGGATTTTTGACACTTTTGGACACAAGGAAAACAGAATTTTTTGGAGTTCGGTGACACGACAAATGTCATGAATTTTTAAAAATAGCAAACGGATGCAAAACCTAATTTTCAGATATACGTCGGAAAGTTATCGACGTCTAAATTATGAAAAAAAATATTAAAAGGTTAGAAACTGAACTTAGATAGACGAAAAGTGGCCTACAACAGAATTTGTCAGTTATGGATACCCTGTCGTAGAATCAACGCCACGGGCAAACCGTTTGGAATTCGAAGATCCGGCAATCAGAAGTTGGACTAGACACACCAAGGTAACTCTCAGATTTGGTTTGTGGAGAAAAAGATGAGAAAGAGTGGGTGAAACATCATCTACAATTCGACTAACCTGCTGTGACGTTTCAGACTTTGATTCGACGGAGTTTTGGCCCAAGTAGCGCGTCGTGCACCCCTCTAACGGCCGCAAGGTTGCTCCTATACTTTCTAGGGTCGAAGAGGATGTTGAGAGGGACGTCCAAGTGGTGGTGGTTGGCACAAAAACCGAGGAGAACTTATATTTTGTGAAGAAAGTGGGGTCGGCTAGGGTTTCGGGTTTGGAGCGGTGGCCGCTAGGTTTGGGGGGATTTGTGCAGTAGTGGGTGGTTATGAAAGAGAGAGGAAAAGATTAGGGTTGGTTTGTATTTATACTATTAGGGCATGGTATTTGGTTTGATCTAATTTGGATATGATTTGGTTCTCCAAATCATACTATTATTAATAGGTTTACTATTTTGGTTAGATGTTTGACCAAGCCAAATATATAAGAGAATATTATATATGGCTGCAATTAAACCTCTAATATTCTTTTAAATATATGCATACTTGGTTTTGGTACTCCTAGTTAGGCTCTAACTAGTAGGGTTGAGTAGGTTAGAGTCCGAGTAGAATTACTAGTCAAATTGGACCCAAAAATTAATTTAATGAGTCTCATGTGCCATTTGCAAATAAGTTGCACATGAGAACTCGATTGGATGGTACACCCTAGGCATGTGCATTGTAGACTCAAAATGGATCAAAACCATATATTGGGTCATACGGTTTCGATCTATATCAAGTCCAAAAATTCAAAGAAATGTTGAAAAGCAAAATTGGATGGGACATGATATATCAAACTCAAGGTGGACGAGTCTAGAATTCAAATATGGAACTGGATTTGAGAAAATAATATTTGTTGTGCTTCCAAAATCGAAGCTATAGTAAACTACTAACATAGTCATTATTGACTTTAATAAATTAAAATATATATATAAAATAATTAAAAATAAGATCAAAAAATAAGGGGGCTTACAACCTACCCACCTTAGAAAATTTCGTCCTCGAAATTAAAAATAACACAATTATAAAAAGAAAACCTATCATAAGAATAATTAAGCTAAGACTTACCGGTATCTACGAATAAGCGGGGATAACGCTCATGAATAGAATCTTCACGCTCCCAAATTGATTCTTCTGGAGAATGGTGCCTCCATGCAACACGAACCAGTCTAATCGCCTGCCCTCTGAGCATCTTCACACTTGTATCCAAGATACCTACCGACTGCTCGTATGAAAAAAACTGGGTCCTACCGTGATCTTAGAGTGATCGACTACATGACTGAGATCAGTCACATACCTCCTCAGTTGTGAGACATGGAATACATCATGCACTCCCTCTAGTGATGGGGGTAATACAAGACGGTATGCCACCTCTCCTACACACCCAATGATATCGAACGGTCGTATATACCTTGGAGTCAACTTCCCTCTACTTCCGAATCTAATAGTATCCCGCATCGGTAAGATCCTCAGAAATACATGCTCTCCCTCGTTGAATTCCAGTGGTCGATGATGCGTATCGGCCTATTGGTTCTGTCAGTCTTGAGCTTCCTGAAGATGACTCTGAATTCGCTTCACTTTTTGACTGTCTGCGTCACAAGCTCTGGTCCAAGTATCTGTCGCTCTTACCTCTATTCTCTCGCAAAGTCTTCAAAATCTTGCATCTGTAGGTAACGCTGCCTTGATTATATCCACAGGTGACGAATATACTTCAAGATTGGCAAGTACTCGTTGTTGTCCCAGTATAATGACTTCTATTCCAAGCTCCTGAAGATCCTCTAATAACTGTGACTGAGCTGCCAAGAAATATGCAGTAGGCTTCCTACTCAAAGCTTCTGTCACTACGTTCGCCTTACCAGGATGGTACAGTAAGTCTATATCATAGTCTGTCATAAGCTCCAACAACCGCCTATGTCTCATATTCAACTCATTTTGCGTGAAAACATACTTCAAGCTCTTATGATGTAACACCCATATTCTGAATACGTATTTTGTCAAGCTTGCATGTATTTCAGACCTGTATTTATTTTCTCGGATTATTGGCATGTACTTGCAATTGGCTTGACTTGCAGATTTTGGTTCTCGTAATTGGGTTTTACCTGGCTTAGTTTATTTTGTGGAGGAGAATTGGTTTAGTTTGGTTTGGTTTAGTTTGTTTAATATGCATGGAACACCTTAGCCTATATTCAACCTCTCACACACCACAACCACCCTCATTAAATTCTACCAATATTCTCTCTCCTCCATAACTCTTTCAATTATTTCTCCATCTTCTTCCTCCTTCCTCCACCAACCAATAGGCAAGTGCACCTTACCAACAAATAAGCACCTAATTTTATTTGTCCATTTGATAGATTAGGACATGTAGATCAACATTAGAACTTGGAATTTTATGATTTGGAGTCTCCATTGTTCTAGATCTAAGGTTTGATTATTTTCGAAAATCCTTGGTTTTGATCTATTAAACTTTGATTTTTGCTTGTTTTGATGCTTCCATGTGGAAGAGAATTCAATTTTACTTAAGTTAGAACTTTGAAAATCTAGATTTGGCTTTGATTTGACAAAGGTATGAAGATTTAAAGTTTTGGTGTTCTTGAGGAGTTCATCTCAGCCTCGGTGAAGGCTCTCGGCCAGTGCTCTTTAGCACTTGACCGTTTGTGCACCCCGGCCTGTGCTCTTTAGCGCATGGCCGATTGCGCATAGGCTCAGCCAGTGCTTTGTGCTGTGCGGGATTGCGCTGGCGCAAGCTAGCCATGCGCAAGCCAGCCATTGTGCAAAGTAACCCCTGCGCACTTGACCATTGCGCAAACCACTTCTGCGCAATTCACTCATGCGCAATCCACCCCTGCGCAGTCTGCTCATGCGCAATCTAACCCTGCACGCTTGGACCCTGCGCAGTACAACCCTGCGCAGTTCAACCCTGCGCCAACCACCCTGCGCAGTTGGCACCCTACGCAATCCAACCCCCCTGACCCCTAGCGCAATCTATAGGCTCTTGGAGATTTCGTTTAATTTCTTTAAGCTTGGCTCTTCTATAGCCCTATATATTGATATTTTATTAGATATTTTACGCCCATTTTATATCCTTACGCCTTTTGTCATGAACTTGATTTTACTTAATATGTTTGGAATGACTATTGTACATGTCATGGTATGACAAGGAACTAGCATAACACGATAGTGACCCGTAGTGGTGCACTCCTGACATGACCAACCTGACATGATAGTGGCCTGTCGTGGCGCACTCCTGACAAGTACCCTGACATGATTTATCTTAATAACTTGATAGTGGCCCGTGGCGGCGCACTCCTGACTTGACTTGACTTGTAACTTGTAACTTGACTTGACTTGATGCTGTTGCGACAGCTAACTTGACTCGTATAATCAACTTGACACTGTGGGTGTTCCTGCTTGCTTGCTTGTACAATCCACTTGTCTTGTCTTGCATCATGTCTAGGACGTGACTCCCTGGTTCCTACGGTCAGGGATTCATACTGAATATGGATTAGGCTAATGACTAGATCAAACTATAGTTCATGGAGAATTTCCAGTCACAGGCAATCTCGTTATCTGGGCGCTCTTAATTGGACTTGTAGCTTGCCGATGAGTAGAGCACATTTCCAGCGCACTGTCATGTGTTGCACCCTCTAATTCACCTAAGGGTATATCGTCTCCGGGGCGATGTACCCAACCATACTCTCAACCCACGGAAGGATAACTGGATGGTCTGCAGGGCTTGGGACTGGGAAATTCTCACTTGTATCTTGTTAGTAATTAGGCTTGTGAAACCCTAGTTAGTTAAGTAGTAAGCCGTAGTAATTGCTTGGCCGCTTGTGAATGGATGGAGTCCAGCCTTGTCTAAGTCTTGTCTAGTCCCTGTACCTGGCTACTCTTGTACATGCTTGTTTTACTTATCTCTAACAATAAATGGGTAGAGACAGTGTGCTGTTCAAGCGAATGGTTACAACCTCGGTGCTTGTCTGGTTTAAGGGTTGTAACCTGGCTCCCGGAATGGTCCCACGTCACTAGTTATTTATTGTCCTGTTGCACTCTTTATTTACTTGTACCTTCTTCTATTTCTTTTCTTATGTTCTGATATGCTGGCTTTTATTCTTATTTCGTGGCCTCCTTTGTGGCACTTGCTCTTTCTGGGGTTTGACCCAGCTGGTTTTGTGTGGCCAGATTTCGGAGCAGCACCCGAGGATCTACCGAACCTCCAGCCCGATGGTGGCGACTAGAAGGAACCCGGGCTACGAGTGGGTTTTCTATTTTGTTTCGCTCACTCTATTGTAAAATTATTCTTTTGAGGCGTTTAGCCGACGAGCACCTGTTAGCTCGATGCACTTTTACTTACTGTCTGCCTACGGGCTGTAAACATGATTAACAAATCCTAGGGTTGATCATGTATGACTTAACTCTTGCTAGTCCTAGCTTTTTGTACGACTAGCTTCATGATCAGCTGATATGTAATATTTGGGACGCCTTTTATTGTATATTTGGTGGTCAAACATCTTGTGATTATATTATTTGCTTGAGATTGAGCCAATAGGCTTGGCCTTAAGAGACTGTTGGCTTGTAGTAAACCCTCATATCTAGACAGCCGTGACCGTATAGCGAGATGGGCTTTATTTCAATATACGTAGCTGGCTATGTTAGCCCCCGCTCTCCAGTATTCTGGTTCTGGGGCGTGACATATGATCCGTAAATATCTCCACACGCTCTCCGTACAAATAATGCCACCATAACTTTAGTACAAAGATCACCGCTGATAACTCCAGATCATGAGTAAGGTAATTCTTCTCATATACCATCATCTACCTCGATGAGTAGGCTATGACCTTTCCATGTTGCATCAAAATATATCCAAGTCTACTACCTGATGCATCACTATAAACTACGAATCCTCTTTATCCAGAAGGAAGCGTCAAAATAGGTGTTGAGGTCAATCTCTTTTTCAACTCTTCAAAAGCCTTCTAATAATCTTCTGTCCATTGGAACTTCTAATCCTTACGGGTCAACCGTGTCAACGGCTCTGCAATCCGTGAGAAATTCTCTACGAACCTGCTGTAATACCCTGCAAGTCCGAGAAAACTCCTAACTGCTGCAACCGATGTTGGTGTCGACCAAGACTCTATGGTAGCTCTCTTTTTCTGATAAACTAAAAGTCCTTCTTCCGAGATAATGTATCCAGGGAAAGGAACTCTATCAAGGCAAAATTTACACTTACTAAGCTTAGCATACAATCTCTCCTTCCTTAATACTCCCCACACAACTCTAAGATGCTTCCCGAAAATAAGCTATAGGGAAAAAAGGATTAAAATATTTACTGCAGAAGAATTCTAATATCACTAATCGTACCATTCTATCGTAGGTATAGTATTATAATCTATTCAATGATACTCGTCAGTTCACTCCTAGCAATTTCTCCTAATAGGCTCTACGCATCCAATATCCAGACACTCATACTCGACTCATAATTTTACTAGGATCCATCTCTAAGAAACTTATCCATTTCTAGCTACCAATCCTCACAATTACACCAATAATCTAGCTTAATTATATTCTATAATATAACTATAAGGTTTGTCTATTTTAGTCATCTAATAAATAGAAGGTAACAGGAACAAATGACTGGATCAAACAAACCTATATACCAACTTCAAACAACGGTAGGGTCAAGCAAAGAAGGAAGGTTTGTCGAATTATCTCCAAGAACGGTATGAGGCCAAACAAGATGCACAGGACGTAGTCTAGGTAAGACTCGAGAACCATATATCTCCGTGATTATGTCACATAAAGTTACTGCCACGCCAGTGTGCATCTTGCTGCAAATAACTTTCTTATTCCATAATACGACGGATGGCTGTAGTGCACATCTACCATGCTAGGTAATACAGATTCTTGAGCTTATCTTGGCCAAATCCATGAAATATTTTTGAATTAACTTTTTACGAAAATACAGAAAAAATATCAACATGCATAGGATATGGTTCAAGTAGAATTTAAGAAATATATGTAGCCATGATGTTGTTATCTGAAGTCTCGCCTCGCTGGTATTTCTCTGGCTACAAAAACTTTAATTCCGTAATACAAGGATAAATATAATTTCTCAAACTTTTCCTTCAACCAATCCATAAAACACTATCCAACAACTTAGCGGAAAGGAACGAGAAGAAATACTAAGGAAGTTAACGAGAAAAGATCTAGTAAAACCCCGAATAGATAAGAACACAAAAGCAATCATGTTGAGAAAGAAGATAACATGAAAGCAATCATGCGAAGAGTCTCAGAGAAGTCTATATTCTTAGTTGTGGATGTATCATCAAGTCCTATTCTTCGATCGGTTGCAAGCTCGTAATAGTACGACTATCTTGGATATAACTACGATTTCGCACAATTCGCTAAGACTCTACCTACAACTATGACTTCTAGTATCTATGCCTCTGCTTTACTTATATGATAGTAAGGAAAGATACATCCATTATGAAGATTTGTCTTGCTAGCATGAATAATAAGGATTACGGTAGAGCATAATCAAACTGGATGCAAATGAAGAAGTCAAGTGAGAGTTCAACATGAAGTCAAGGAAGGTATCAAGCGTGTGGATGTGATCCTATAGGTCTTTCCTATTCTAATTGCAGGCTCATGTCGGTACAGTAACATTACCGAAGTGATTAACATAGACCTGCATGGGCCACCACAAAAACATGTAACGCCCTAGTCCCAAAATACGTAGGACCAGGAATACGAATACATGCCAGCAGCACTTCACCAATGGGCCAAGCTATACAACAAGCCCATTAGCGAATTACTTAAGCTGTAAATCATGATAACACTAAGAAATATAACACAATCCACAGGTATATACATCTAATCACATCCACATAGTCCACAAAGAGACCAAGAATAAATAAGGAAATGTCTCAAATATCCAGCAATAAAAGTAATGGAGTCTGTGCGGGTAAAATATCCCGAAATCACAAAAATAGAAAGAAAGTACAAATCAACTACAAGTCTGATGAAAAGACAAGGAAATACTGTAGCAAGACTGAATATGATTATAACATGATCATAAAAAATCCTCTTGCACTATCTCGTCCTCCTGTGCCGGTACGCCTCTGGTCTCAATTCCCGAACCGTAAACCTCTGGGTAGTCTTCAGCTTCGTCTAAGTTTGGGAAATAGCCAGGTCCTCAGAGGACTAGCAAGGTGCATAATATACATGCCAAGGTACAGAAATAAAAATATGAACTAAGGCAATCTACTGTATCCGTCTATGTGCTATGCAAGTGAGATACTTTTCTAGAATACCAGACCCCTTCAACTAAGGCTCACTAGCACCTTAGCAGGGTATTTTCCCTAGTACCTGTGTCATGGCACCAAAAAAAATCAATTTTTGACAGTGATAATCCTTTACTCTGCTACAGAGATAAAGGTCACTAAATAACGGGCCACACGATAATAGGTCTGATATTGTAGTCAAGTTCTCCCCAATCCCCATGTCTAGAATCTAGCAATCTCAAGTCTGTACA
>JANAVB010029218.1:1511323-1528607 GCA_029216955.1 Iris pallida | reverse complement strand
TAATTAGTTCGATACCGATACGATACCCATTATCCGATACTCAACGAAATAGTCCGATACCGATACTCAACGAAATAGTTTGATACCGATACCGATACTCATAGGAATAGCACGATACCGATATGATTTGGTCTTCGTTTTGATTTCATTTTTGGTTTCGAACGTACTAAAGTTTATATACTCCTCTCTCTATATATATACTCCTCTAATATATATATATATATATATATATATATATATTTTATATATATATATATATTATATATATAATATATATTATATATATTATATATCTGTGTGTGTGTGTGTGTGTCTATATATATATATATATCTGTGTGTGGTGTGTGTGGTCTATATTATATATTATAATATATATATATATATATATATATATATATATATATATATATATATACCCCTCCCTACCCCCTCCCCCGATTCGTACCGATTCCGATTCCGATTCCGATTCCGATACTGATTCCGATACCCCCCTCCCCCGATCCGATATATCATAGGATTGGTCGATCGAAAACCTCCTATACCCCTCCCCCGATCCGATACTCCGATCCGAAACACTGATACTCAAAGGAATGGTCCGATCCGAAACCACCGATACCCCCCACCCCCTCTCCTACCCCGTCGGACAGCAAACCCCCTCCCCCTCCCCCCCCCCCCCCCCCCCCGACAGCCCACCCCGACAGCAACCCCACCCCACCCCTTCCCCCCGCCCCTCCTTCCGACAGTAAACACCCACCTCCCCCTCGACAACAAACACCCACCCCCTTCCTCCTCCCGCACCCAACACCATCCACCCCGCCCCCTCCTCCCCTTACCGTCGGCCCCCGCGACAGTCGACCCCCCACCCGAAACCCTACCCCTGCCCCGAAACCCTAAACCCTACCCTGCCCCCCGCCCTCAACACCCTTCCCCCCGCCCCCACTCCCTCCCCCTTGCCGGCCCAGCGACAGCCGACCCTCCCAAACTCGAAACCCGAAACCCTATATGTTAAAGAGAGAGAGATAGAGGGGAGAGAGCATACATGAGAGAGAGAGACCCGTCGGAGAGAGCTTTGCCGGAGAGAGAGAACCATCGGAGAGAGCTCGCCGCCAGAGAGAGAGAGAGAGGGGAGGGGAGGGAAGAGAGGTCTTTTTCGGGGGAATAAAAAATTCTCCCCCGTCGGTTCAATTTAAGTTAGGTTACAGAATGTAGCGACGGACTACCAACGGATCTATCCGTCACTCGGTAGTCGCTAAATACCCACTAGATTACCGACGAAACATCGTCGCTAGTTAGACGCTAATTTATTGCGCCATTTTTTTCCAGATTTTGCTGCCACAATGTGCGACATATTAGCGACGGAGATCAATCCGTCGCTACATTTTTGTCAAATTAGCGACGGATGTGCGACTGATTTTGACACAAAAATAAAAAATTTATCCATTGCTTTCTGACGGTAGTCGTCACAAGGTAGTAGTCCGTCGCTATTACGACGGATAGGATCCGTCGCTAATGGTCCGTCGTCAATTGCTGTATTTTAGTAGTAAAAATACATAATTCATATGTCAACGATTCGATCTTAAGGTGAACATCTTATTAAAACCTAGTAATCTTTCAGAAATATAAACAAGATTCTCACTCACTATGTTGCTTGCTTGCTTAAGATTCCTCCACCAAATTAGCACGTATTTTTGTGCTTCACCGCCGATACTAGTTCGATATGGCCGATACTAATCGATATGATCGTTAGCTATCGGATATGGCCGATACCGATCTGATACGCCGATACCTATCGGATAGGCTGATACCAATTTAACGAGACCGATACCAATCGATACGGCCGATACCTATCGATACGACCGATACCGATCTGATACGACCGATACCTATCTTAAAGTCGATACCAATCGGATAGGACCGATACTAATCCAATACGATCGTTACCTATCGAATACGACCGATACCGATGACACGACCGATACCTATCGGATAGGCGATACCAATTCAATGAGGCCGATACCAATCCGATACGGTCGATACCTATCAGATACGCCGATACCGATCTGATATGGCCGATACCTATCTGAAGGCCGATACAATCAGATACGATCGATACTAATCATACGATCGTTACCTATCGGATATGGCGATACTGATCTGATGACCGATACCTATCGGATAGGTCGATACCAATTCGATATGGTCGATACCGATCGATAAGGCTAATACCTACGGATACGATCGATACCGATTTGATACGGCTGAAACTATCTGAAAGATGACACCAATCGGATAGACCGATACAAATTCAATACGATCGTTACCTATCGGATACGGCCGATACCGATCTGATACGACCAATACCTATCGGATAGGCCGATACCAATTCGATGAGGCCGATACCAATCTGATACGGTCGATACCTATCAGATACGGCGATACCTATCATATAGGCCAATACTAATCTGATATAACCGTTACCATTCCGATATTCGATTATGATACCGATACCTATCTTATTATTTATGTTTTTTATACTTGTATTTACACAATATATGGTACGAGGTGTAGAATTGGTTTGAACAATGAGTCGATACTTAGTTGATTGTTCATTAATGTACAATCGATGACATGAGAAAAAGATTGGTTTGACGGATGATTTCAAGGTGGGCTTCGAAATTTTTTTGAGATACCCAGTAGCCAACCTTATTTCATGGATGGAAGACAAATAAAGTGCCATTGTGCCAATTGTCATAATATACCATTCAAAGAGGTAGATCTCCTGAGAGAGCACCTCTACAAGAAGAATTTCATACCGAACTACATCGAGTGTATAGCTCAAGGAGAACCTTTGCTTCCACAATATCAGTCCTTCTTCAATATAGAGGTGGGATAGTCCACTCTTGGAGATCACTTCCAATATCGGTATTGAAACTTAGCATGTGAGTTGGTATTTGATGTGGCTTGTGCCGGTCCAAGTTTTGATCCGGAGGATCCGAATCCTGCTGCAAAGGAGTTCTATGATATGTTCAACCATGTCGATGCTCCGTTATATCTGGGTTGTGGTTCTCACTATGTCATGTCAGTGGTGATGCGGCTGTTGAACCTTAAGTCAGATTTTAACTTACTGCAGGTATGCTACGATCGGATAATTCAGTTTGTTAGAGAATTGCTACCAAAAAAGCGAAGGACTTGCCAAAAAAACTTTTACAAGTCGAAGATGTTGATACAAAAACTCAAATTAAGCTATAAAATATAGAATGTTACCGAAATGGCTGCATGTTGTACTACAAAGAGAACAATGATAAAGACAGATGCATTGTTACGGTGACCGGTATAAGCCCATTCGGGACAAAGAAAAATCAACTGCATGAGCAAGGTTGTGCCCCAAAAAATACATGTAATTTTTGCCGATCACAAAGAGGCTACAGAGGATGTATATGTCCTCGAATACTGCAGAACACATGACATGGCATAGCGAAGAATGGAAGATGGATGAAGAAGAATTATCTCATACATCCGATGGAGAGGCATGGAAGCATTTTGATCGATGTCATCCTGGATTTGCTGCAGAACCTAGGAATGTTCGGCTGGGCTGACTTTATGTTCTGATGGATTCACTCCTTTCGGACAGTTGGGGGCTCAGTACTCTTGTTGGCCGGTGATTTTGACCCCTTACTATCTACCACTGTGGATGTGCATAAAGACTCCTTATATATTCTTGACACTTATCATACCCGGCCCAAAAAATCTAAAGAATAACATCGATATCTACTTGCAACCGTTGGTGGACGAGTTGAAACAATTGTGGCAGTTCGGCGTTCAGACGTATGATATATCGATGGAGCAGAACTTTCAGATGAGAGCGATATTGATGTTGACCACCAATAATTTTTTAGCATATGAAATGTTATCTGGGTGGAGTACTCATAGTATTATGTCTTATCCGATATGTTTGGAAAAGAGTAAAGTATTCTGCCTTCAGAATGGAGGAAAAACCTTTTTTTATTGTCATCGTCAGTTCCTTCCTATGTCGCATCCATGGAGAAGGAACAAGAAAGCCTTTATAGTTGGTAAACATGAACTAACTCCTTCCCTATTGAGATTGACTGGAGATATCGTTTGGACAGAGGTAGAGGATTTGCCGACTGTAATGGAAGATCCAAGATCTGGCCATCACTTAAAAGGATTCGGACATAGCCATAATTGGACGAAGCGGAGTATCTTTTGGGACTTACCTTATTGGAAGGACAATCTCATAAGACACAATCTTGATGTCATGCATACTGAGAAAAATATATTCGATAATATCTTCAATACGGTGATGGACATCAAGAAAAAATGAAAGACAATCCCAAAGCAAGAATGGACTAGAAAATTATTTACAGGCGTCCAGAGTTGCATCTAATACAGAGATCCAATGGCAATTGGGTCAAGCCCTCAACACCATTTACACTGAGTAGGGATGATAAATTGATAATATGCAATTGGATTACAAAGTTGAGATTCCCTAACGGTTATGTGTCGAATCTGGCAAGACATGTCGATCTCAACAAGCACAAGCCGATAGGGATGAAGAGTTATGATTGCCACGTGTTCATGGAGCATTTACTTCCTATCGCTTTGAGGGAGATGCTTTCTCAAGTATGGGGTCTGGTGGCTGAGTGATCTATATTCTTTAGAGATTTGTGTTCAAGTAAGTTGACGATGCAAATATGTTTGAACTTGAGAAGAAGATTGTATTGACATTGTGCAAGTTAGAAAATGTGTTTTCTTTCGACTTTTTTGATAGTATAGAACATTTGTCGATTCATCTTGCATACGAAGGACGTATCGATGCTTCCGTCCATTATCGATGGATGTATCCATTTGAGAGGTATAAAATAATTAATTATCTAGTACTAATAATTATATTATTCAAACAATTCTAATATTGAATATATTATTTATAGATATCTACATCACCTGAAGAAAAAGGTGGGCAACAAGGCTCATGTAGAAGCTTCGATATAAGAAGCATATATTATTGATGAGATCTGAAACTTTTGCTCGATCTTCTTTGATACTCATGTCAGAATAAACTGGAATAGAGCACCAAGGAATGATGAAGGTGAGGTCGATGTATCGAATGGTAGAATCCGTACTATCTTCAATATTGGTGGCCAGCCTACAAGTGCTTCTAAGTTACAGTGGTTGGAGGGTGACGAGCTTGAAGCCGCTCATCAATATATCTGCCTAAATAGTAGTATGGAGGAGATGGAAGATATAGAGAAGTAAGCGACATAATTTTGCTATATATTTGTAAAAAATTCTCTAACTTTTTTCGTTATTATCACAGTATTTTTAGAGCTGATATAAAAATAGAGAGATCTAACATTGATGATGATGACTTGCTAGAGAGGTTGACAGAAAATTTCTGTCGCGGTTCCATAATTATATAAGGATTAAAATCATTTAACTATTCTAAATTCAATTGACTGACGAAAGAGCTTTGTCTAATGACGTTATGATACGTGATGTTTTAGGTTTTTTGTCCTGGCACACAATTGACCGACGAAAGACTTCGAGCACTAGCTATCGGACCAGGCAAGAGGGCAAAATATTAGAATGGATATACCATCAACGACTTCAAATTTATAACCATTGATAAGCCTATCAATCACTTATTTGTCGATGAGGAGGCTAATTACACAAAGAATTCTAGAGTTTGTGTAAGGGGTTCAGTCTATGATGTCGATCCAGAATTTGACTATTACGGTGTTCTAAGAGATGTTGTAGAGCTGGATTACTCTTTTGATACCAAAATAGTGTTGTTTAAATATGATTTGTTCGACACAACACCCAAACAAGGATAAAGAATTGAAAAACAGTTTTATAACCACCCACTTTTCTAAAATGAGGGTAATTTTAAACTTTTGTAAAAGTTTATTATTTAATAATAAGATTTATGATTTATGGGAATTTTTAATTAATTTAATACTATTTAAAATTGGTGAATTATAATTTTGATGTGTTAGATATTGAACCCTAGAACTGTTGAGCCTAGAGACTAACCATGACCATGGGGACCTAACCATGTGATTAGAATGACTAATTACAACTTTTTAGGTAAGGGTATTTTGGTCATTTTGTGACTTTTGAATTATTCAAGATTTTAATTAATTGGTGAATTTTCGATTATTTTAATAATATTTAAATTGATGTATTATAATTTTGGTCATTTTTCATATTTTAATATTTTACGAATTTTTATATTTTAATATCGATTTTACGGGATTTGTTTAGTCGGGTTTGAGTTTTATTTCGTTTCGACTTGTGTTAGTTATCCGGGTATCTTAGACTCTAGACGGGACCCCAAGATTAGTTAGTCATGGCCCACAAATTCTACTAATTAAGTTAGTAAGTTTAGACTAATCCCACTTGTTAGATTGGTTAAGTTAGAGGCTTAAATTTAACCCTTTTGATCCCAAACTTAAACCTAACTTAAAATTAATCAAACGGACTAGTTGAGGCCTTATTATGATTTCCTCCAAGGCCCAAATAGTGTTTAATGACAACCACTATAGGTAGGTTAGCCTCCCTTCCTTTCATTTTATTCCATCAAGCCTCCATTTTTCTTCACAGGTGTTCTTCCCCAAATTGAGAGCTTCCCTCTTTGATTTGATCTCCAAATCCTTACATCCCTCCACCAAAACTTTCATCTAACCTTCTTATAATACCAAGGGAGGGTGCAAGCAAAGATTTGGAGCAAAGTGCAAGTTGGAGTGTCCTTTTTTGAAGATCTTCGTGTCAGAGCTGTGTCCTTGGGCGTATCATTGGGATTCCACTCCCAATAGATAAAACCAACCCTCTAAATTGATTTCCTATGCATATTAATTAGTTTTGAATCTATAGGATCCACCCCCATGCATGTACCCACTTTAGATTCAAGTTTGAGGCCATTTGGAGCTCTCTAGAGCAAGTTAGAATTGTGTCTTGTGTCCTACTAATTAGATCTCAAATTAGGACACCTCATGTGTTTGGTTTAATGTTTAATAGGTTTAATTGTATTTTAATTTCAATTTTAGATATGTTAGAGGATGTACTGATGTTAGTTAGGATGGTTAGAATGAGTTTCATTTGGATACCCATGGTTAGATCTAAGTGGTTTAGTCTACATGTCATATTTTTAGCCTCAACTTGTCATTTTAGTATCTATTTATATAATGGACTATTGTATATATATATATATATATATATATATATATATATATATATATAATATAGGTATGTTAGATATATTTCATATATTTAGATGTGTGTGGATATGTTGTTTTGTGCTTGTGTTAGAGGAGAGGGGAGTGTGGTTTGATGTGTGTCTTGAGTGGTGTGGAAAGTGAGATGCGTTTCATTTGTTTTAAACAATCCAAATTCGTCATAATAGTCATCCATACTTTTAGTAGCTATAGCAACTTCGAAATTTCATAACTTTTAGCTTAGGACTCCGATTAATTTCCCTTTTTTTTTAAAAAACCATATCGAAGTTAGCTTTCCAAATATATATATATATATATATATATATATATATATATATATATATATATATATATATATATAGGTCAAATGCATTCTAGAACTTTTTGTAGAATTGTTTGAGTGTCAGCTGTACGAAAGACGAACGCGTTTCGGTATTTTTTGCGATTTTGGGAGCTTCCGAACACGAAAATACGATCCGTTTGAAGTTTCAGAAAGATAATACGAAGGGCTACAACATACTTTAATCATAGAATTTAGTGAAGGCACAATTGGTATAGTATTTATTTTAAGTAGAAGAGTGACTATACGATATAGGTATTTTGTGTAACCTATGAGCCTATGTAGTATGGATATTAAGTGAATGTAGGTATCATAGATTGTCGAGTATATATATATATATATATATATATATATATATATATATATATAAATATATATATATATATATATATATATATATATATATATATATATATATATATATTATTGTTAGGTAATATATGTTAGTATATTTGTTAGATGTTGGTTAGTAGAGGGTTAGATATGTTAGAGTTGTTATATGTTAGTATAAGTTATATTTGTTAGTATGAGTGTTAGTTAGATAGTAGATGTTAGTATTTTGTTAGATATTTGATATGTTGTTAGATAGTTTGATGTTAGATATCTAGTTTGTTAGATATTGATATATTAGTAGGTTATGTTAGTTCTAGATATTTGTTTGTTAGCAAGTTAGTCTCTATAGGTTATATGTTAGATATTTGTTAAGATATTATGTTAGTACATTAGATAGTTAGTTAATTAGATAATTAAGGGGTATCTTGGTATCTAATGATACCAAGTTAGTATCTTAAGGTAAATATGAATTACCTTTACCTTCAAGATAAATAATTAGTTTACAATATGACCAAGGTATGGTATCAAGATACCAAGGTAAGGTATAGGTTTACCAAAGTTAAGGTATTGGATTCCAACCAAGGTATTGGTATTGGGATGCCAATATGACCAAGGTTGATATGGTATCCTAGTGTTAGTGGGTTAGTATCTAATTGTTTGAGTTTGAGTAGGTGATGTTAGATTGTGGAAGGGTTATATAGATAGGTATATATATTTTTGGGTTATAGGTATCCTATATAGGCCTTGTCCTATATACTAGCTAGCTTAGTATAATATGGTATATAAATATAGGAGTTTGTTAGATTTGTTGTTGGCTAAACCTAATCCAAGTTTGACTAAGTTGACTAGATGTTTGACCAAGGGTTAACTTTTGACCTAGAGAGGCCTAGTACATGTAGAATTCATTGTTTAATTCAATTATTCATTATAGAACACATTGTAACCTGTATATCATTAAATAGGACTCTGTGACTCAAGTTCGGACACCAATATACATCAGTTGCTCAGGATATTAGGCGAGTACATTCACTGATCATTTCGTACTTGCTAGGACTTATATTCTTGCTCCAGATTTCTTTACTTGATGCTGTCACATTGGTAACACAGATTGGAACTATATGGATCTTTTTATGAGATGTTATCCCCCTCGGGAGCATTAGGTACATCATGTCATGTGTGTTTCACTTTCATCATGTACTCCTGTGCTTTCACTATTCATGTATACTCTTGTGATTCATGTACTTTTATATTCACAGAGTCCTCATGTATAACTTTATGTGCACTCATTTATGAGCCCCCATGTGATGATCATGTACAATAACATAACCTGTCTAGATTCTTGTGTATTGATTAGGGTACGGAAGAGTAGAAATCGTCATGTGAACAATTCCAAGTAGTGTAATCATGTACAACTCAGTAGTGTAATCGTGTATTGATTAAATCGTTTACATGCCTATTTTGTACTCTAAACTACTAGTCACTTGTAGTTCTTTACTTATAGTAGATATTTCTAGTACAGTTATCTCTCTCTCTTTTTCATGTACATTTCTTTCAGCGATTCATGTCTCTTACTTTATTGCATGCTTTATATTCCTGTCATGATATGAACTGTTGAGATTTTGTGCTCATTTCTATTCTAATTGGATCTGTTAAAAATATTACAGGTAACATAGAGATTCACAGCTAGCCTAGAGGACCAGTAGATCTTGGAGTAGATTGCTAATTTATGATTTAGTTTTCTCTGTTGGAACTTGTATTATAATAAGTGGAGATTTGAGTTGTATTTGAGATTTTTTGAGATATTATTATCTTAGAAGTTTATTTAAGTTGTTGCTTTGAGTTTAGTATAGACAGCTGTGTTATTCTATCGTGCTTAGACTGTGATTGAGTTATATCATATCTTATACTTGTCTTCTGTTCGGAATTGAGATTTATGACAGGTATATTATATATATATTGCATGATTTATTTAGTTAGCGACCTTGAACAACGTTCTACCGCCGATTCTGTGGCGTAGGCTGGACGTACCCACTTCTCGTACCCCTACACTGGGTGTGAGTCGTGACAAGTTTGGATTTATTGATATAAAATATGGAAAAAGATATATAGGTTTCAAACTATTTGTGTGGCTAGTCAAACGGTCCAAGTGTACTACACGAGTTATCTTAGTCGATGACGTACTACTCGTGATTGGTGGGCTGTATGCAAAACTAAAACAAGAAATACATATAATATTGGAGATCAAGCATACCAGGAGGATGAGGTAATCATGCCTCAACCAACATATATGAGTTTAGCCGGTGTTGATGATATGGAGGTTGACATTACTGTAG
This sequence comes from Iris pallida, assembly GCA_029216955.1. NCBI lineage: Eukaryota > Viridiplantae > Streptophyta > Magnoliopsida > Asparagales > Iridaceae > Iris > Iris pallida. Next base: position 1,518,369 of record JANAVB010029218.1, on the reverse strand, counting down.
AGGATGATATAGTTGACGAAGAGCTTGACATAGAGGACTTACCTCATCCAGAGGAGGAGTCTGAAATGGACGTATCGGATGAGAAAGAAGAATTTGAAGATGAAGGTGAAAGTGGAAGTGATAGTGAAAATGAAGAAGATGAAGATGAAGATAATTCGGAATACAAAAAAGATTAAGAAGATTAGTGCATATTACCTACTTATGAGTGTCATCACACCATTTTTAATTTATATTAGATTAGCATTGATTATTTGTATCAATACACCAGTTTTTTAATTTTTATTAGATTTGCATTGATTATTTGTATCATCATACCATTTTTTATTTCTTTCAGATTTGCATATGGCGGATCGAGGCCATACACGACATCGAGGATCTTCATCCCGCCCTCCTATTCCTCCTAGTACTCCAGTTGCAAATTATAGAAAAGTTAGCGAGGATGATTTGATTGATGAGGAAGATGGCTTTTCTTCGTTATTCACTCGTTCATCGGTCGACGGAGCTAGCCCTGATATTCCTTCAGCATCTACTCCTACCGGTGCTGGTGTCCCATCTTCTACGCTGGAGACTACACATGTCGCTCCTACTGGGGCGGATCCATATCCTGGCCTTTTGGTGGACTATGGAGTGTACATACGTCGACCCGGATATGTAGATCCTTATACTCTACCAGAGCGGCCAGCCAACATCACTCTTCCAGAGCTGTGGGCCGATGGAGCGACGTAAGTATATAATTGTTATTATACACATTTTTTTATACTCTCTTTATTTTCTCATGGTACATTCTTTTGTTAATTCCAGGTTCTTTTCGCTTTAGGCTGGCAGAGATTTGGGCGACTTAATGCGTTGTCAATTCCATGGTCCCTATCTGAACTTTGGGGACATCCCACTCGATAGACGATTCACTTGGCTAGAGATGCTTGGGGTATGTCTAAATAATACCATCTTTGTTTACAATATTTCTTAAATATTTTCTCATTTTTTTATTTGCACAAGTTGTACTGGTGGCCGGCGAACAAAGATCAGACAATCCAGAAGTGCTACAAGTTCATCACCAGCAAGATATTGAGGGATATGGTCAACAACCAGAAGGTGTTGGCTATGCTAAATAGTGCTCTTCGTAAGGAGTGGTTGAAGGAGAAATTTTGGGAGGCGATGAAGAAGAAGATGGATACTCCGGCCTATAAGGCCAAGTGCGAGAAGGCAAAGGCTGCTCGTGCTAAGGGTGGTCACCAAACGGGTGGATCCATCCCAATTTCAGAGCATTATCGATGATTAGTGAGTATTCTTATTTGTTATTTCTATAAGTGTTTAAATTTAATATTTAGTTATAAATTGATGTATAATTTTTATAGTACGAGGAGGTCTCTAGGGCAGGCGTAGACCCAAACTCCATCGACTTTTCTAAAGTTTTTGAGCATACCCATAAGCGAAAGAATGATGGAAAGCTCCTAGATGATCGGGCGACCAAAGCCTATGTAAGTTTTTCGAGTCCTATATCTAACTACATTTTTTCTTTGTCTTTACGTACTTAACTATATTTATTTTACCTAAATAGTTAGTCCTAACTCTAATATGAATATTAACTCTAAATCATAACCGTAAGCAGCATTATAATTCAAAGAAAAATTTAGGAGACGTATGAAAACCTAACCATAATAATACTTAATAGTAACTAAAATATGGATATTAACTCTAAAATCTATTCCCCTATATAAATATAGAAGACGTATGAGACCCTAACCGTAACAATACTTAATAGTAACTAAAATATGAATATTAACTCTAAATCTATTCACATATATAAATAAAGGAGACATATGAGACTTTAGAGAGTCAAGTCGGTGAGGGAGGGACTGCTGCTGGGGGGGATGCTGAGGGGGAAGCTGGGATTAGTGAGCCACCGACGTCGGCTGTAAGGAACGACTTGTGGATACAAGCTGTCGGTAGAGAAAAAGGGGGCAGTGTGTACGGTATCGGATCGTTGGCATCCCAGCCGTCCATTTATTCGATAGCTCCTTTACCTCCACCTCCGACTCCACCTCTACCTCCGACTCCACCTCTACCTCCACCTGTTGATACACAGACCGGCGATACCATCGGAACCTACAGTTTGCAGCAGATTACACAGATTTTGGTGGCCCTATAGGGTCAGATGAGCCTGGTGACCAAAGTTATAAACACAGCAGGTCATATTCCTGCTACTACTATATCGGCTTCAGCTTTGACCTCAGCGCCTCCGGCAACGACTCCTTCTCCGACCATAGCGCCTACTATACCGGCTCCTCCTCCGACCACAACACCTACTGCATCAGCTCTGACTTTGACCATGATGCCTCTTGTCATGTCGCCGACTATTATAGGCGTTCCTGCCCAGCCAGTGCGCTGCTGGCTGCAGTAAACTTTCGGTGTCCGCAATCCAGATAACGGCTGCAGCGCGTAACTGCCACGCCATAGTTGGTCATCGAATAATCTTTCAACTTTTTCCATATAAAAATTTCAAGGAATCAAAATAAGTTTCTATAGTCCAAGTCATGAAAATGGTGAGGTTATCTGACTATTTAGAATACAAGGGTTTATTAGGTATTAAGAAGCAACAAGGGATCCAATCAAGGAGTAGTGAGTACAAAAGGGCAACCATGGAGATTTTAAATCTCGAATAGTGAATCGAAGTTTCAAATAATAACCTGAATCTCAACTAATATCTGGAATGGTAACAAAATTTCGTATAAGGAACGTAATCCCGAATACGTAACAAAACCGCGAAGGTTGCATAGAAGCAATGTATCAGATGGAAGGCAAAGTCTAGAAATAAGGACCAAAAATCTTGTACATGAATCAATGTATAACAAAATCTCGAATGTCAACGAAGTCTCGAACAATACCTCGAATGGAAAAGGAATTTCAATAGAAAACAAATTTTAGATATAAAATCAGACGTCATCAAAATCACAAATAGAATACAAAATCTTGAATAGAAATATCAAATAATAACAAGTTTACGAAGAGTGAATGGAGGAGTATTAATCAACGAATAGGATATGAGGTTCTGAATTATGAATATGAAACAAGCAAATTCTCAAATAAGGTTGAAACAAAGTCGCGAATAGAGATCAATCTCTCGTACAGAAAATAAATTCATGAATAGGAAATAGAGTCTAAAGTAGGAAACTAGTCGAAGTCTCACAACAGAAAACAAAATCTTCAAACGATGTCTTGAATAGGGACAGGATCTCAAGCAAGTGTCAAGATAGGAGTGAAGGTTCAAACAATGTTTTGATTGGGAACAAGTTTCAAAATGAATTTTCGAATAGGAATAAATCTTGAATAGCACATGGTTCGAATAGGAAAATTTCAAATAGAAGCCAACAAAACAAAGCCATAAATAATGAATATGAAACAGGGTATCGAATAGCGAATTTCAGACAATTATCAAATTGTGCATCTGAAATAAGTTTACCGAATAGAAAACAATATCTCGAAATAAGTTTTGAATATTAACCAAGGTTACAAAATAGGAGACAAGAAGTTTCAAGAAATGATCTAGGTACTAAGAGGAATTTAAGGGAAACTGGATGATGAATCATGATCCATGGTTTTCTCCAACCATGTAAAAGAGTCTTCTATCTTTAATCCGTCTTCAGTATTTTACTCCGGGACTGGAATCACTTCAATTTCTTCAGCTGTCCTAACATAGGCTGGTCCTTGCGGTAGTGCTCCACACTGTTGCTGATTCTGGAGAGACGGGTACTTCTTCTGTGGTACTAGTGCTCCTCGTGCTCGTCCCTGGGCAGTACGATCAACGACCTCCGGGCAATCCTTGACTTGATGGGCAGACGATCCGTAGAAAAAGTATAGCCTCGGTCTCTTGCGGCACTCATCGTAGTGGTGTCTTGGGCGACGACAGAAAATACAAATGATCGTCGGCTGAATCTGAATCTAAATCTCCTGCTGGAAGCAGGAATATACGGCTGTTGGCGTGCTGGCTGCCGAGATCCTGCTGCTCTTCGACCATTGTGATCTATGACTTGCTGGCAATCCTTCATTTGGTAGGCAAAAGTTATGCAGTATAAACAGAGTCCGAGCCTCTTGTGACACTTGTCAATCATGATGTCCCGTCCTCTTGCAGAACACACAACGAATGTGGCCTAAATCTGCCTCTGATGATGTAGCTGATGATGTGACTAAATAAGCACTGTTTGAGTGTTGCGATGCTTTGTGGGTCCAGGGTAGTTGTTGTCTTCGTCATAAGTATTCATGTCTCTCCTGGGCTTCAGCTTCCCTTCTTGTTGTATGTGCTACGAGCTGGATCTCCTGGTTAATGACTTCAATCTTCAGAGGAGTCGGATCCTCAAAGACTTGGGTGATCTTCAGTGGCGGCTCCAGGTTCTCGATCTGCTCATTGGTGCAAAATATATGCTCGATGTCGGGAAGCCCAAAGATCCGTGAGTTTGGAAATCAGAAGTCCTTCCTGGCTCGGAGGGTGTATCCACAAGTCTGGCTTGGAAAAGGATGGCATGCTCCCTCTGGGTGTCAAGGAACTCTTCAAACATCTCCGTCAACTGCGTACTACCCTTGGAGATAGTAGGGTGATAGAAAGGTAGTGGGAGCTTAAATCCCTCAAGTGTAGGTGGATCGACTGTCCCGGTGTAGCATGCTTTTGAATTATCAGAAAAACAAAAAATGGTTAAAATGTCCTAAACCTAAAAACAACAAGTGTTTATAGACTATTAATATACCTGATGTACCCGATTTCCTATGTTGTGATCAATTTTTCCTAGTTTTAACAAGTCCCCCAATAGTACTCTAATATCCAGGTACTATTAGGATAGACCTACATGGGCCACCACTAAAAACATGTCACGACCCGCTCCTGAATAATCGGACACGAGTCGGACATGCCCAGCCTTTGTCGTTAGACACGATGAAGTAAGCTGTACCAAGCTAGGGAAATCTAACCAGATAAACATGAATGTGTACAATAACAGAATCTATAAGACGTTCCCAGAATGATCACCATAATCCACCGATCATAATATCATAAAAGTACTATAGACAGCAAGAAAGAAATACACTGTGAATTCTAAGAACATACAATGTCTAGAGGAATAACTAAAACAATCTAAACCTGAAACCTCAAGCTAAGTCATGACTCCATCCTGCTCAGCTAAGATCCCGGGCTCTGGCCCATAATGTAGAACAATGTCCTGCAAGTATACCTGCAACATATCCTAGTCAGGAGCAGAGCTAATTATATCCAAGAAAATGAACATGAATATCATGGTATGAAAATGGATACAGAAAAAATATAAAGAACGGAAAATGAGAACATGACATGAAACCTGAACATGAATACTGAAAAGTAAATTTAGGGAACATGAAATGAATCCTGAACATGAAATACACAATGAACCTGATGTGTGCAATATATATCGAAATACATCCAGAGTGTGTGATCGTCTTAGGTAGATTCAGGGAACATGAAATGGTACGACTTCGGTCCCGCGTGCACGATGCAGGGCCTAAGCTATTCACATGAATAGTAACTCGGGTTTGATCGCACATCTGTAGTATTTCCCCTTCCAGACATAAGTAAACTCCAGAAACCAGATACCAGACAAGAAGATACAAGAATGATCGGGAGAATGAAATGGACCTGAATGTCCTCCTGTGGGTAATAGGTACAGTTGGTTAAGATCAATCTACCAATTTCTAGATATTACTGACTAATCTATTTATCTATGGATACTAATGGTCTAACTATATATATAACTTAGTCAATCTATTCAAAGTACTAGATAGAAAAGAATTAATCTTATTTTAACAAAATAAGATTAGATTATAAATGCTAACTAGGTTTAGGTTCAATATTATAGGAATAACTCTATTATTTAATAATACATAAAAATGCTACTTGTCTTAACATATCAAAATAATTTTTAGTTAAACAAAATATAATGCCTTGATGAAAGTAGTAATTAATATCTTAAAAAGAATTATCACACCTAACTTCTACAAATTGCAGACTTATCTCAAAGACTACACAACAACCACAGATGGGTCCATTCCAATCAAACTTATCTTACTGGAACCATATTCAAGGACTAAACTAGACTGGTCATAACAGAAGTTACACCACAAATTTCCCAAGCCAAAAGTAGGCCCGACACAATTGTCTACCTGTTGCTCCCAAAACAAATTACACTTGATAGAATATTCCTGGGCTAGTCAATTGACTGGAGCAAATATTTAAAGCCCAAAATTCCCATTCAAACTCAGCAATCCCACACTCATCATTCTAACACAATTGCTTGGTCTATTACACTGGCAAGCCCATAGCTCAGCATTACACATTCGAACTGATGCTCCACACACAGGCCTCCAACCATATGCTATAGTCCATCCCATCTCTACCCATCCAACATAACTAACAACAGAATTACCCAGCCATGCTCATAAGTCTTAGAAGAATACAAACTCGGAAGAAGCAATTTAAACAGGCTTCAACCCTTCCTACCAAGAGTATTACAAATAGCCAACCTAAGAACCTGTTATTGAATCTGCGAGCATACTAAGAACAAACCCAAGGCTAAATATCCATTCAAATCCCACGGCTACAATACTCAGGATTAGAAGAAGAGCAAAACACACAAAAATCAAAATCCACAAAATCTATCAGAAATATTATACAAAAATTTACATACGAAATATAGAATCAGATTAATGGTTCTCAAAACAAATTCTCAAATTCTGCCAACTGCTACTCGTTGTTCCCGCCGGCCTACTGCAATGGACACGACATGGGGACAACGCTGGCACGCACGGACACAACTGCATCTGGAAACGCACCCATGGACATAGCCGCACCTTGACATGCCTCACTGGTCGGACACGACAATATCCTGAATACTTACACAAGACAGAAGCTAACCAGTCAACCCCGATCAACACCATACTCCTCAATTCGAAAAAAAATCACAATATTAAGAAGGATCAAGTAATACCTGAAGATGAGTGTTCAGTGAGATCAAAGATATGTCTCCAGT
>JANAVB010029218.1:1463823-1506323 GCA_029216955.1 Iris pallida | reverse complement strand
GGAAAACTCGTCGATACCAATTTAATTTGATTAAAACTTGTATTTTCATAATTATACATATAAAACTAAATTTCTTATTTTAATGAGAAATACGTGAGCGTTGTTAATTATTAAAACTTGTAAATTTTATTGTGAGAAATTTTTATATGAAAATAATTATATATTAGATTTATGCGTATGCTACAAAATCTCGCAAAATCAGCAAATAACAAAAATCCTACGCTACTAAATTATCAGTTACAGAGCCAACAACCAGCTGGGCTTATGCCCATTACAATTTATTTACATAAATTGAAATAAGACAAAAACGGTCGTTAGTCCTAAACTTCCTATAAATTAAATATGAATAAAATAAATAATAAAATAAATTAAATAATAATGAGTCTCAGATATGGTCCAATCGTCAACTAGGCTAATGCCTCAACGTCCGGGGGAAGCCGGTTTCGTTTGCACTTAGCCGGGGCCCATTGACCGAGACGGCCGTCGCCTAAAACCAAAATATTTAATATATTTCTGAAATCTATTTTAAAATCATTTATAAAATATAATTAGATTTACGGAAAAATCCGACAGCATCTTCTCTGTTTTTGGTCAACCCAAAAACTGAGAAATATGCCATTCTTTTTCCTGCAAATCCCAAACCAGGGAATCCCAAAATATATATATAAAAATAACCACAAACATTCCACAGATTAATTCGGAACGACCCGAACCGAATTCGGGAGTCCGAAACTAAACCAGAACATCAAAGCACAATAATCGGGAAGATCCGAAAACTAAAGTATTTAGGAAACCATCTCCAAAATATTTCGAAAATAAGGAAACCAACTAACAGAACTTCCCGACGTTCCTCGGAAATCCCGAGAACGACGTTCACCCAAAAAAATCGAACTTCCCAAAGGAAACTCGTGGACCAATTCATCATCGACACCGGGGAGGGACGAACTACTGTGATTAACCAGCGTTTACCCAAAAAGACGGAATCCGAAGGGTTGCCTCGGACTCGGGATGCGCAATCCACAGACCGGTGTTGAAAATCCAGCGAAGAACGCTGTCCAGAACAGCGGACAGCCTCGGGATCAGCGCTGGGGTGCTGGCCGGGCACGGAAACAGCGGGAGTTGCACTGGATCGGGGTCGACGCGGATGCCGGGAGGCGCTGGAAGGGGCGCGCGGGGTCCGCTGCGAAGGGGGGTCGGGCCGGAGAGCCGGGGGTCCGGGCGGAGGTGCGCCGGGGAGCCGCGGGCGCGCGGGGGTCGGCCGCGCCGGGAGGGGCGCCGTCGAAGGGCGCTGGGAGGCTGCTGGCGCCGGTCGCGTGGGAGGGGCGCCGGCGAACGGGGTTGGCCGAAAGTCGGGAGATGCGCGGGGAGGCCGGCCGGGGGTCGGGCTCGGGGCTCTGGGAAGGGAGAGGGGAGTTTGGGGAAGAGGAGTGGAAGTGAGGGAAAGGGTTTTCTTCTGAAGAAAAGTGAGCGAGAGAGAGAGAGAGTACTGGTGAGGGGTGTGTGAGTGGGGAGTTATAAGAGGGGGAGTGGGAGAGTTTGTGAGTGAACGTGAGTGATTTGTGGAGAGAAATAAGTGGAGAGATGGGTTTGAACGTGGGTTGCTGGTCCAATTTGGACCAACTCAAAGAAATATATTATTTTTTTTTAACCAAAACAGAATTTAAGAAATAGGATTAGGTCCTGGTCTGGGTTCGGGAATCGGGTCCGGGCTCGAGTCTGGTCTGACAAACAAAAAGCCATGTTTAATATTTTCAAAATTGATTTTAACACTCAAAATGATACTAGTAATTATAATATAAATATAATATTAATATAAATATTGCTCTACAAAAATTGGATTTCACAATCTTCCTTCCTTAGAAAATTTTGTCCTCGAAATTAAAGGCAGGGTCAGGGGTTACCTTAAGTCTCAAACAAGTACGGGTACTGCACCCGTAACTCAGGTCTAACAATAAGAATTTCCAAGGCAGTCGTGGATGAGACGGTTTAGGGACAAGTTTCATTTATGATATCATCCATGCAGAAAAAATACAAAGGCGAACCAAAGTACATGAGGTTGATCAGACCCTCATGCACCGGTCCTGGTTAGACAATACATTAATGGGTGCACCCAATAAAATACTGTCATGATCAAGCTTGATAAAGAGATAGCTTGCAAAACTAGGCTAACTTAGCAGCATCAGTCAAGTTTAGAACGAAAAGATAAGAAATAGGAGTTTATGTGATGGCTCAAATTCTGATCTTCTTCTCACTTCTGACTACGCTTGCAACTGGTTTCTCTGGCACTGAAAGGTTGAGTCCAATCTTCAGCTCTGAATTGTCCAATATGTGACTCGGATCCGGAATGTAGCGTCTGAGCTGTGATACGTAGAAGACGTTGTGCACACTCTCAAGATTAGCTGGTAGAGCTAACCGGTACGCTACTTCCGACTCGTCTTAAACTTCAAATGGCCTGATGTACCTGGCTTCAATTTTCCCCAGCTCCGTCAAAACTGATTGTTCCTCTGGTAGGGGAATCTTCACAGCAACGCTATCTCCTTCTTTAAACTCCACTGGTCGACGACTACTATCAACCCAATGCTTCTATCTGTCTTGGGCAATCCTGAGCTTGTCTCTGATCATTCTCACCTTCTCTGCTGCATCGGTCACCTTCTCAGGTCCAAGCAACGCTCGTTCTCCGACGTCATCCCAAGCAAATGGAGTGCGACAACGACGTCCATAGAGTGCCTCGAACGATGTCATACCGATACTAGCTTGGTAGCTGCTGTTGTAGGAGAATTCTACCAAGTGCAAATGGTCTTCCCAAGACCCTCCAAATTCTAAGACACAGGATCTCCGCATGTCTTCTAGCGTCTATATTGTTCTCTCTGATTGCCCGTCAGTCTGGGTGGTAGGCGGCGCTGAACTTCAGTTGTGTTCCCAAACTGTCATGCAAACTCTTCCAAAAGTGAGAGGTAAATCTAGTATCTTTGTCAGGTACGATACTTACCAGAACTCCATAAATCTGGTAGATGTGCCGCATGCACAGTGCTGCCCACTTCTTGGTGGATAGACCAACCTTAAAGGGGATATAGTGAGCTGACTTCGTCAGTCGGTCCACGATAACCCAAATGGCATCCTTCCTTCCTTGGGATCGAGGCAGCCCCGACACAACATCCATTGTTATGTGCTCCCATTTCCACTACGGAATGTCAAGCGGCTGCAATAGTCCTGCTGGTCTCTGTCTGCTAGCCTTCACTGGTTGACAAATTAAACATCTAGCAACATACCTGGCCACGTCTTTTTTCATTCCAAACCACCAAGCAATGGTATGCATATCCCGATACATTTTGTTGGCTCCAGGATGTATGGAATACTGCGACTGGTGCGCTTCTTGCATCAGCTCGTTCCTCAGTTCGCCAGTTGGTACACAAAGCCTCGTACCATTCTTCAGCGCTCCGTCACTGGCGATTGAGAATCTTTCAAGTATTTCTGCCAGCACTTGCTCTCTAAGTTTGCAAAGTGTCTCGTCTTGAAACTGCGTCTCCTTGATTTTGTCCATCAGACTCGAGCTCACTTGCAAATGGATCAACATCCAGCTCCTTCCTTCCAGGCAGTATAATCTCCAGTCCAAGCATCTCGATGTCCTCTAGCAGGTGACGCTCCTTGGCCAAGAACATAGCCATCGGGTATCGACTAAGTGCATCTGCAACAACATTAGCCTTACCCGGATGATATTGCAGGTTGATGTCAAAATCCTTCATCAGCTCCAGCCAACGTCTCTGTCTCATGTTCAGCTCCTTCTGAGTGAAAACATATTTCAGACTTTTGTGGTCTGTAAATATTTCCTCTCTCTCTCCATAAAGGCAGTGCTTCCAAAGCTTCAATGCAAATATCACCGTTGCAAGCTCCAAATCATGTGTGGGATAGTTCTTCTCATGAGTCCGTAATTGCCTAGATGCGTAAGCAATTACTTTCCCGTGTTGTTGAAGAACGCAACCCAGTCCTTTACCTGAGGCATCACTATAGATTGAGAAACCACCAGTTCCTGCGGGTAGCGCAAGGATTAGTGCAGTGGTAAGTCTCTTCTTCAGCTCCTCGAATGATGCCTGGCAATCTTCCGTCCAGATGAACTCTTCATTCTTCAGAGTGAGCTTCGTCATCGGCTCAGCAATTCTGGCAAAATCCTTCGCGAACTTCCGGTAGTAGCCAGCCAAGCCCAAGAAACTCCTGATTTTAGCAACTGAGCTTGGGGTAGACCACTTCTCAACAGCGACTATCTTCTTCGGATGCACCAAAATTCCTTCTCCGCTTCTCCTTCCTCAAAGTTTTTATAACTTTCCTGAGGTGCTCCTCGTGCTCCTCTTCCGTCTTTGAATAGATCAGAATGTCATCGATGACGACAACAACAATTGATCTAGGTATTCATGGAAAACCTTGTTCATAAGGTTCATGAACACCACAGGAGCATTCGTCAGTCCAAACGGCATGACCAAGAATTCAAACTGCCCATACTTGGTGTTGAATGCCGTCTTAGAAATATCTTCTTTCCTGACTCTGATCCGATGGTAGCCAGATCTAAGATCAATCTTCGAAAACACCATGGCTCCGCTCAATTGATTAAATAGTTCATCGATCCAGGACGAAGGGTACTTGTTCTTGATGGTGATATTGTTCAATGCCTGGTAGTCGATGCACATTCGTACTGTTCCGTCCTTCTTGGGCACAAACAAGACAGGTGCTCCCCAGGGTGAAGCTCCGTCTCGAATGAATCCCAGAGCCTTCAGTTCATTGATCTGGTCCTTCATCTCCTTGGCCTCCTTCAGGTTGACTCTGCATCATCCCTTAGAAATAGGGGAGAGTCGGGGACTAGGTCAAAAGTGAACTCTATGTCTAGATCTGGGGTAATCCGAGAAGACTATCAGAAAAAACATCTACCATAAAGGTGTAACTAAGAAGTTTATTCATGTGGAGAATTATAGCAAAACTCTCATGATTGATCCAAGGACATCCTGTTACAACTTCTTATGACAATAAATAATGCTATTCGGCAGTCCTAGGTACTAATCTTTATGGTTCTGGCTCTTGCATGAGCAGTCTCCAACTGCTTCCTCTTCTATGAACCTCGAGTCTGCATCATGCCTCATAGTAGGAGGCAAGGTCTGCTGGATAGGAAGAGCCCCTAGGTTGTGGCTTAACAGGTGTTGCTGGGATATGTGCTCTGGTTTGATGGAAAGATAAGGGGCAGTCCTTTACCCGATGTTCAGCATATCCACATGCCAAACATTTCCCCAATCTCTTGCGATAAATATTGGCTTGGTGACGAAGCCTTTTACAGTAGTCACAAACCAATAGCTTCTTACGATATGACTGCCGGATAGGGCTCAAATATCTTCTAGGTTCAGGGGTATCCCTCCTAGGACGAGGTTCCGCTCCAACTTGGTTTAAGATAGCTAAGGCTACATCATTGACGTTCTTCATGTCTTCTCTCGTGATATTCATCTGTTCCTGCTGGGCTTCAACTTGAGCTTTCTGGAACTGCAAGATTTTTTAGAATAGGGCAACCATTTGGGAGGTGTTTGCTGGTACTGGTGGAGCAACAGGAATGGATACTCCACCAAGGAAATGCAACTCAGTTTGAGAAGAGATAGGATTCGCCAGTGTAGTGAAAACTTCACTGGATGCATCATGGGGACGGTCAATCAGCCGCGAGGGAATAAACCCTGGACTTGGTTGAGGAGATAGGGTATGATCCGTAGATGACACCTCATCGCCAGCAGGATTGGTCTTATCCTTGGTTAGATTCTAGAAGGTTTAGGGTACAAACATAATCAAGGTACCCTACCAGTCTATAATCAAACAAATATATTTATTTATATATAATTCGGACCTATGTTGTGACAAATCAATGTTCTAGTGTTCTAATTGTTTCTAGGTATGTTTTCCTAAGTTGTTGTTTATGACCTGCATGGGCCACCACTAAAAACAAGTCACGACCAGATCCCAACTAATTGGGTCGAACCAGATCATGCCCAGCCTGCACTGTTGTTGAGACGGCGGCAGTAAGCTGTTCCATTAGCAGGTAACCATAACAACAACATCTAAATTTTGTCACAACTCAAATTCGGAAAATAAAACTTTATTAAACTTTGAAATCAAATACAATTGGAATTTAAATGTACTGAAATAAATAACTAAATTCAAATAACAGAGTTTCAAATTGACAACAAAGCTGGAAAAAGGAAAAGCTATCTAATCAGCTGGCTCATCGGCCTCAGTCACAAGGTCCTCCAATGGGGACTCTGGCAGCACTACAGGGTACAGAACAGGGTCGTAGTAACTGCTGTATAACAGCTCAGCATCCTCAATGTCCCCTAAAAATGTATTTCCAGTCAGGAGGGAGCAAAGTACAATTCATGCTAATTTAAACAGTTAAAATAAATAATAGAATCATGCACTTTTAAATAGTTTAGAAATGAACAGTTTTCTAGCAGTAAAACAGTGTGATTTGAATAGGCAATGAATATGACCGGCTTGGGTTTGTTACAGTTCAGATACGGCTTATCCCCGTGTATATGAGGGGTAAGCTGATAGTTACAGTAGTTTGGATGTGGTCATACTCATTACACTACTCCTCCAGTCCCCAAACAGTTGCAGTAGTTACAGTAGTTACAGTCAATGCTCTCAGGGAGAGTTCCGTGTTGCATCGTGGTTTAAACTTGCAGTAAAGCGATTATTAAATAATTGTAAACTAATACAAAATGTACTTGCCTCAAAATAGACTGAACTGGAGAGGATGAAGACTTCGAGATGGGAATTTAGGATCGTCCTCGAATTCCTACATTCGAGAAATTGACTCAGAAACCAGGGTTACCAATCTAACTACGCTAGTTGAAATCTTTAATTGTGTCCTAATCCATTTTAATTCTTTATTAATAAAACACGGACAAAACACGATTATCGGTGCATTGATTTAATAACGAGGGAAAGATCGTTTAAACTTTGTATTTTGGAAAACTCGTCGATACCAATTTAATTTAATTAAAACTTGTATTTTCATAATTATACATATAAAACTAAATTTCTTATTTTAATGAGAAATACATGAGCGTTGTTAATTATTAAAACTTGTAAATTTTATTGTGTGAAATTTTTATTAGTTTTTATATGAAAATAATTATATATTAGATTTATGCGTATGCTACAAAATCTCACAAAATCAGCAAATAACAAAAAATCCTACGCTACCAAATTACCAGTTACAGAGCCAACAACCAGCTGGGCTTATGCCCATTACAATTTATTTACATAAATTGAAATAAGACAAAAACGGTCGTTAGTCCTAAACTTCCTATAAATTAAATATGAATAAAATAAATAATAAAATAAATTAAATAATAACGAGTCTTAGATATGGTCCAATCGTCAACTAGGCTAATGCCTCAACGTCCGGGCGAAGCCGGTTTCGTTTGCACTTAGCCGGGGCCCATTGACCGAGACGGTCGTCGCCCAAAACCAAAATATTTAATATATTTCCAAAATCCATTTTAAAATTATTTATAAAATATAATTAGATTTACAAAAAAATTCGGCAGCATCTCCTCTGTTTTTGGTCAACCCAAAAACTGGGAAATATGCCAATCTTTTTTCTGCAAATCCCAAACCAGGGAATCCCAAAATATATATATAAAAATAACCACAAACATTCCACAGATTAATTCGGAACGACCCGAACCAAATTCGGGAGTCCGAAACTAAACCAGAACATCACAGCACAATAATCGGGAAGATCCGAAAACTAAAGTATTTAGAAAACCATCTCCAAAATATTTCAGAAATAAGGAAACCAACTAACAGAACTTCCCGATGTTCCTCGGAAATCCCGGGAACGACGTTCACCCCAAAAAATCGAATTTCCCAAAGAAAACTCGTGGACCAATTCATCATCGACACCGGGGAGGGACGAACTACTGTGATTAACCAGGGTTTACCCAAAAAGACGGAATCCGAAGGGTTTCCTCGGACTCGGGACGCGCAATCCACAGATCGGGATTGAAAATCCAGCGAAGAACGCTGTCTAGAACAGCGGACAGCCTCGGGATCAGTGCTGGGGTGCTGGCCGGGCACAAAAACAGCGGGTGTTGCGCTGGATCGGGGTCGACGCGGAGGCCGGGAGGCGCTGGAAGGGGCGTACGGGGTCCGCTGCGAAGGGGGGTCGGGCCGGAGAGCCGGGAGTCCGGGCGGAGGTGCGACGGGGAGCCGCGGGCGCGCGGGGGTCGGCCGCGCCGGGAGGGGCACCGGCAAAGGGCGCTGGGAGGCTGCTGGCGCCGGTCGCGTGGGAGGGGCACCGGCGAACGGGGTTGGCCGGAAGCCGGGAGATGCGCGGGAAGGCCGGCCGGGGGTCGGGCTCTGGGCTCTGTGGAGGGAGAGGGGAGTTTGGGGAAGAGGAGTGGAAGTGAGGGGAAGGGTTTTCTCCTGAAGAAAAGTGAACGGGAGAGAGAGAGAGTACTGGTGAGGGGTGTGTGAGTAGGGAGTTATAAGAGGGGGAGTGGGAGAGTTTGTGAGTGAACGTGTGTGATTTGTGGAGAGAAATAAGTGGGGAGATGGGTTTGAACGTGGGTTGCTGGTCCAATTTGGACCAGCTCAAAGAAATATATTATTATTTTTTTTAACCAAAACAGAATTTAAGAAATAGGATTAGGTCCAGGTCTGGGTTCGGGAATCGGGTCCAGGCTCGAGTCTGGTCTGACAAACAAAAAGCCATGTTTAATATTTTCGAAATTGATTTTAACACTCAAAATGATACTAATAATTATAATATAAATATAATATTAATATAAATATTTCTCTACAAAAATTGGGTTTCACATGCATGCTAGTATATATATAGTCCTTTTTTATAGTTAGCTTAAAGTTCATATTGGATATATGTATTTATAGTTCCTGTTCATAGTTAATTTTGTAGTTTATATTGGATTGGTTCTATCGTGTATCGTGATTTGGGTCATGTCGTGTCATTACTTGTACTTGGACTGAGTCGCATCGTATCATAGGATGAATAAGTCATAACGGAACTGCTGTACCTTGAAATTCTTGAAGCTAACCTGCGAGTCAATACCATGGGCGAGGGTTAGTTGTTAAGGTAACCTGCGATTCCACACCAGGGGCGAGGGTTAGTAGTTAATCTAACCTGCGAGTCCACATTAGGGGCGAGGGTTAATAGTTATCTGTCCACACCTGCGAGTCCATATTAGGGGCGAGGGTGATGCTAGCCTGCGAGTCCACACCAGGGATGAGGGTTAGTAGTATATGGTTCACACCTGCGAGTCCATATTAGGGACGAGGGTGATGCTAGCCTGCGAGTCCACACTAGGAGCGAGGGCTAGTAGTTGTTTAAACCTGCGAGTCCATACTAGGGACGAGGGTTTGAGTATTCGATTGGTTATCCGTTGACATCGTGATATCGTGTTCTCTTGTTCTCCTCCAGCAGTTCGTTTACGCGTAGTGGTTCTTCCAGTCGTGTATAGTCGTATTTTCGTTCTGATTGGTCTTTCCCGTTTATTTTCTGTATTTTCTTTATTGCATGATAAACTGCTAGATAGACATGTTTTTATGTATCTTGCTATGTCCCATGAGGACCTGATGATCTCTTCAGGTTAGTTATTGCGTGGAGTTAGTTAGCAGCTATGGATGGCGGATGATTATGACACTTGTGGGGTCCGGATGTGATGATATTGCTTGCAGGATTCAGGTATTGATACCATGTTTATTATCCAGCTCGTGTTTTCCTTTTATCATCATGATATATTATATTTATTGATTCGGTTTATAGACTCATGTTATTTCTTGGAGTCTAATCGGACATGCATGCTAGTGGGCTATAGACCACGACCCATACTTGTTCATTCTTGTTTATTATTCTTACTGTGGATTGGGATATAGTTTTACCTTGCCTTGATTAGGCCCATTTCCATAGTCGTGACAGCGTTTACGTATTCGAGTCGGGCTGAAGCCCGTTTGATGCGCAGCTGGCTTGCTCTCGAGCTCGCGTCCGAAAAAGCGGGTGCTGGTCATGACAAGGTGGGAGCCTCCACCATGGCTCCGGTCATCGTCGCTACCACGAGAAATTAGGGTTATGGTTTGGTCGAGAAATTGGGGAGAAGGAATTAGGAAAAATTTTATTTGGAGAATGTGTGGAGAAATGAGCTGAGGCTCATTCTCTCTCCTCTCTACCTTAATATAGAGGGAAGGAAAAAATAAAAAATTTGCAGCTAAGGGCTTCAATAATTATTTATTACAAATTGCTATACTAATTTTGTTATAGAGTTGGTTATGGTTTGTTAGAAGATTGTTAGGAAAATTGGGGACCACTCCAATTAGTTATAACTGACTAGGAATTTATATCTTTGCCACTAATTCAAACTTTCCTCCAAAATGATTCATCATTCAGAATTGTTAAATTAAATTATTATTATAGAAATTTTAAATTTCTCAAAAATTGGGAAGATGGGGTTACATAAGACGAATACCAAATGGTCGATTACAGCAGCTTATCGACGGGTTCGTTGCACATGTCCCAATGCAGAAAAGTTGAATGTACACAAGTTGTATAAAAGAAAGCACTTTATTAAGATTGAAAGGAAATATTACAACTACTCGAAGCCAAAGTTATAATCACTCAATTCACGTTCTCTCTGTATACATATCAGTCTACTCTCTCACACATTTACAATACAATCTCTCATGCTCGAAGGCTTACAACTTGCGAATGCTTGAGAAGGCGATGTCTATACATTATGTTCCGTATATGTAAAGACTTCAATGTGTCCATACGTCTCAAAATGCCAAGGAACTCCATGCCTCATCACATCCAAGCGAGCTATGCCCCAAACGAGCAAGTACCTGAACATGCACATATAAACTGGTGGTGTTACTATATAACTGTATTGGTGGGAGGCATCTCGCCCACCCATACAAAACAAATACATTCATTTAGTGAGTGTAAAATATTCTTTTGTGGTCTTTCTAATCTTGCCTTAGGATCAGTTTATTTCATAACTATAAGCCTACTTGTATTGCAATATCATAGTCGTGCCCTAAATCAATATGACCAAGCTACAAAACATCATTCAACTTCCCTTCTCTTTTCAACATACACCCGACTCATCAATTCCTGGAAACTTTATGACAAACTACTACTTAATAATGGATGCCACAAATAGTGTCCCAAACATGCACCTCCATTGAAGCCAAATCTTAGGCTCAATAATGATGATTTCATACCATGCATACATTTCCTTGACTCATTCGTACAGTACATACACTTTTTGACTCACTTCTACGTTATGCATACGAATTGTCGCTCTTATGCTGACTCAGTCTATATAAAAGGTCACTGACAAGTCTAGCTATCCATGGACCATATTGTAAAATGATGACACTTCACGTGAGAGGTGTGAACTCCACTGACAGGTCCCGCTGCTGTATTACAAACATATACTTCGGTCAGGATCGAAACTATGCTGAAGGAAGTGCAGTACCTAGTTCCCTCGAGGTCGACATGATCCCGGTGCTCCCTCAATTCACTCAAGGAACTCAAGCCATGTGCACAAGATGTCCAATGGCCATGCAAGAATCGACTTAGTCTATCATACTTATGAACAATTCCTCATCTTTCCTTTCCATACTACTATGCAGCTCCCAAAACTAGAGACTGTCTCGTCGACTACCTATCCCGAGAACTTTCTATGATACCATATATTTGACTCAAACTCATGAACGATTATTTGATAGCTCTCCTACATACTCAACTTGAACGAACACTACTAAAATAGGTCATATTGGCGACGGATTTAGCGACGTCATTGTAAAACGTTGCTATTTTTATTACATTTAGCGAGGATAGTAAAAAGGTCGCCAAACGTCACTATCAGAGACTTTCAGCGTCATTTAGCGACAAGTTTATTATTAGGAAAGCAAATGTCATGTTAACGTCGAGGTTTCATCAGGAAACGTTGTTTTTTTAGACTGCAACGTTTAACGATTCATGTAGTTAAATATCGCCAGTTTATTAGTGTACGGTGACATTTAGAGATGCCTAACAATGACGTCGCTAACTTATTTCATATAGGGTTTGGAGATGGCCGATCGACTTTTTATTTTTATCTCCAAATTTTCAATCTCGGGCGCTATCCCCAAAATTTCCCTCTCCTCTCCGGAGAACCCCTCTCCTCTCCGGTGACCCCCTCCCCCCGGAGACCCCCTGCCCTCGGCGTCCCTCTCCACTCTGACGACCCCCCTCTCATCTTCTTCCCCGGCTCCCCTCGACCTCTCTCGACTCCAGCGACCCCCCTGCACCGGCGTCCCTCTGTCTCGATGACCCCCCTCAGCCCTGCTCGACCCCCCTCAACCCCATGCCCCGGTGCCCCTCTATCCCGACGACCCCCCTCGCTCAGGTAACGCCTAGCCCTATTCCTATCCCCCTCATTCTGACACGATACAAACACGGAGACGGACACAGATATTCACACACTGAGACGCAGACACAAAAACACTGACATACAGGCACAGACATATACACACTGACGCGTAGACATGGACATACATACTGACACATAGACACAGACATACACACACTAACACGCAGACACAGACATACACACACATACTGACATATGTCACGACACAGACACAAACACGAACATACACATACTGAAACATAGACAAGGACATACATATACTATTTTTCTCCCCATATTATATATAAAAGTATCTCATTCTAATTATATTATTTTATAAATAAAGGAGAAAGGAAATGTAGAATCTATTGTTTCAATCAAGCAATTATACTACTTATATGATGCCTAGGCAGTTAATTAAACAAGATTCTAGGCTTACAGTAATCTGTTTGGTAAAAAAATTGTGTATCGTAATCAATGAATTCAATCAGTTAGTTGTTATTAATTTGAATTCCCCTAATTTATGTATAATATAATTTTCTATACTACATTTTCGAGTGTCGTGTCCGTGCTTCCTATTTGGTGACTTTAGAAAATGTGAAACCCAACCAATTAAATACTGTACAAGATACAGTATGAGTATCCTAGTAAAACATTAGGGGAATATATAAGATATAAAGTGAGCATCCTAGAAGTATATAGTGAGTATCCTAGAAAAATATAAGATATTTTAGGAATTGGGTTATCAATGTAAGTTTGGGGTTTAATTGAAAGTATCTAGAGTGCTAGCTAGGTAAGTACTAGCTTGGACACTCCGAGGTCAAGTTTTTCTTGTGGGCTCATAAGAAATACACAACGACAGAGATATCATTATCTCTTATATTAAGTGTCCGTGTCAGCCTAAAATCAAGTTTCCATGTGAGCCCTTCTCTGAAAAATAAATTTACTTATGCAAACCTTTTGGGGCTATCAGAGTTATACCAAAAAGTCGAACAACTTAGTCTTTTATAGATTTTTTTTGAAAATCTAGTGTAACGCTGACAGCCTCAAAAGGCTTGCATAAGTAAAATTTATTTTTAGGGAATGGCTCACAAAGAACATGTGACAACACCTAAGCGTATATCGTAGTACCTAGAGTATATAGAGTGAGTATCCTAGTACACTTTATTTTAGGGTACTTTGATGAACGTGTGTATAGTTAGTATCATGGGTATTTGAAACGGTATCTTAGTATCAAAATACAAGAGAGTATCAATGTGATATTGTGTATTATGGTACATGATATCCACATGATACACAAATACCGAGAGTTAATGTGATATGTAGGTAAGTGCTAGCTATGTATCTTTGATACATAGTTAAGTGTCTGTGTCAGCCCAAAGTTAAATGTCCATGTCAGCCCTTCTCTGACAAGTAAATTTACATCTGTAAACCTTTTTGAGCCTTTCATAGTTCTACAAATTTCAGAAAAATAGGAACAAGAAGAACGAAAGGAGTAAAAAATCAAAAAAATAACAGAGAAAGAAATTTCTTGAAAAGAAAAATTATAATATTTGGCCGTTTCTAGTATTTTTTTGAAATCCTGTATAACTCTAAAAGCCTCAAAAGTCTTGCAGAAGTAAATTTTCTTTGAAGAGAAGGCCTGACATTGAATACGTGATGACACTCATTTAATACTCATGTGTTTATGCATCCATTTAGACAATATACTCGAATAATGTATATCTATCTTTACTGAATTATCTTCAAATAGATATGAATTAGTATATGTGGCATCGTTTGTGGATGTACAATCGTCATCCTGATAAAATATACGGTGTGCGGGATAAATTTATACAGGAGGTAGAGTAGTTCCTACAGTTCGCCAAGGCGTTTCCTCAGCACATAGACCATACCAAAATTAAGTGTCCATGTGTGAGATATTGCAACTTGAAATATCATTGAGAAGTGGACGTGACATATCATTTATAGTCGAGAGGTTTTATGCCGAATTACTATCAGTGGACCTCACACGAAGAACTTGTGCATTTAGCATCGGAGCCGGAGCCTAATTTGGAGCCGTATATGAATGTCCATGACCACACTAATTACGACAGAGGGTGGGTGAATATGGTTTTCGACTCTGCGGGGCCTAGTTTCATTTCAAACAATCATTATGCAGCTGAGGAGGCACCGAATGTCGATGCTGTGAAGTTCATGGAGTTGCTGGAGAATATAAGGACTCCATTGTATCCTGGTTGTGAGGATCATTCATCGTCTGAGGTGGTTAAAAGACTGCTGAGGATCAAGTCCGATTTTAATATGTCTCAAGAATGCTACAACCAAATCATCAAGTTGATTATAAAGATCGTGTCGGAGGGTGCCAAGTTACCGACAAACTTCTACCGATCTAAGAGAATGGAGAGATCGCTTTGATATGATAAAATTGCTGCTTTTCGTAACTGATGCATGTTGTACTACAAGGACGACAAGGATGAAGACGTGCACAGATTTTGTGGTGTTGTTCGCTACAAGGCAACAAGTTCAAGTAGGACTCCCGGTGCAAGGAAGCCGACCGATTTGATGCACTACTTACCTTTGACGCCGCGGTTGCAGAGGTTGTTTATGGTGAAGAAGAATACCAAAAACAAGAGTTGGCACAGGCAGAAACAAATCGATCGAGTATTGGATCATCCATCCAATGGAAAAGCATAGAAGCACTTTGATCGAAAGTATCCAAATTTTGCTTCTGATCCGCGTAATGTAAGATTGGAGCTCTCCTATGATGGTTTTACCCTGTTCGGACTTTCGGGTTCCCAATATTCATGTTAGCCAGTGATTGTCACTCCGTATAACCTACCGCCGTAGATGTGTATGAGGACTGCTTACATGTTCCTAACCGTTATCATTCCGGGTCCGAACAATCTGAAGAGGAACATCAATATATACTTATAGTCATTGATATATGAGTTGAATCAGTTGTGGGAAGTAGGTGACAACACGTATGATATTTCCAAAAAATAGAACTTTCAGATGAGGGCCACACTTATGTGGACCATCAACAACTTTTTGAGTCCAAACAATATCTCATGTCCATATTGCATGGACCGAACGAAGGCTTTCTAATTGAAACATGGAGGAAAACTATGCTTCTTCGATTTTCATCAGTAGTTCCTGTCGAAGAATCATCCGTTCTGGAGGAATATGAAAGCTTTTCATGTCGGCGTTGTGGAGAAGCCCAATCCATCGCCAAGGTGGACCGGAGACACAATATGGGAGAAGGTCAAAGATTTTCCAACTGTTGTTTTAGATCCTACAAAAGGATACAAGTGTGATGAATTTGGTCACACTCATAATTGGACGAAAATGAATATATTCTGGGACCTGCCATATTAGAGCACCAATCTGATCAGACATAACCTTGATGTCATGTATACCGAGACGAATGTGTTTGAAAAAATAATTAATACTGTGATGGACGTAAAAGGAAAGACGAAAGATAATTCCAAGGCCCGGTTGGACTTGGAAGATATATGGAGACGGCTTGCGTTGTATTTAATAAATGAAGACAATGGGAAGTATAAGCAGCCTAAGGCAATTTTCTCACTGGACAGGGAGGATAAAGAAAAACTTTATAGGTGAATTTAGGATCTAAAATTTCTTGACGGGTACATGTCGAATTTAAGAAGATGCATCAACCTGAAGGAGAATAAATTCACTGGTATGTAGAGCCACGACTGTCACATATTTATGGAGAGGTTAATTCCGATCGTATTTTAAGAATTATTATCGTCGGTCATTTGGGATCCGTTGACAAAGCTGAGCATGTTCTTCAGTGATCTTGGTTCTACTAAGTTGGTTGTTGATCGTCTAGAAAAGCAAGAGAAGGATACTGTAGTAATACTGTGCAAGCTTGAGCGGGTGTTCCCTCCTGGGTTCTTCGACTCCATAGGGTATTTGCCAATTCATCTTTCTTATGAGGCACGTGTTGGTGAGCCCTTCGATTATAGGTGGATCTACCCGTTTGAGCGACATTTGAACCACCTTAAGAGAAAGGTAAAAAACAAAGCTCGAGTTGAGGGTTCTATTTGTGAAGCCTATGTTCTCGAGGAGATTACAAACTTCTGCTCGATGTATTTCAAGCCACATGTTACTACTAATAGAAGAAGATCTCCGAGAAACGATAATGGATATCTTGAATCTAATGATACAATACTGAAAGCCGTTAATGCTTTCGAAAAGCCTTCGGGAAAAAAGAAGAAAGGATATCTGATTGACGAGAAACTAAGGGTAACTCAATTATATATATATATATATATATATATATATATATATATATATTTTACTCAACTGTGACGAGGCAGAAGTGGAGAAAGTCGAGGGGTAAGTAACTAATACGTCCATGTTTAGGTCATCTATGCATGCAATAATATCCAATATTATTATTGCACTAATTGGCCGATGTGTTGTTGTTTTTAGCACATTTAATGATAAGGTGAGGTCAAGTAGACCGTATATAATAGATGAAGAACTAGAATAGAAAATGAGACATTATTTCTCTTCATGGTTGAGTGCATATATAAGGAGCTCAGAAATTACTTTTTGTATATGCACTTTACACAGTAATTAACGAAACATTGAATTTAATTTTTTATCTTGTGGTATTTAGGTCGATCGTCCAGACGCAACACTAGAGAATGAATCTATTAGAACTCTAGCTAAGGGGCCAATTTATTTCGTCAAAATTTGGACAAGCTATTGTGTGAATGGGTTTAGGTTCAAATTAACAAATGCTCCGATCAGAGAGAACTTTTTGGATCTTGATTCGACCAAAAACAGTTGTTTGTGTATCAGATCTACAAATTACAAAGATGCCGATCCAGGAAATAATTTCTATGGCTTCTTATGGAAGATTGTGGAGTTGACATATAACTACGACAAAGAGTCGGCTAGATCGTGTTGTTCAAGTGTGATTGGTTCGATCCGATCCAAGATCAAGGTTTAAAATTGACAAGCATGGTCTTGTGGATATTAACTATCAGTGTCGATATCAAGGATACGGACCATGTTTTCTAGCAAATTAGGCTCAACTCGTTTACTTCACTACTTATCCTAGACGGGAAACAACTAGGATGGACTGGTGGGCAGTATCTAAGACTAAAGCCACAATACCTACGATGTTGAGGAAATAGCATATCAGGAGGATGAGCTACCTCTCGTAACAAATACAGTTGAAGTGGACACAACAGAAGTTCCATATTACATGTATAACCGTGTAGAAGAGGTATAAGTATCCGAAGAGAAAAAGGAAGTAGATGAAAGCGAAGATGAGAAGGAAGAGGAAGATGAGGATGCGAAGAACGAAGAAGATAAATTTTCAGAAGATGATTGAAAATAAAATGTAAAATATGTTTAACCACTAATTAATCTTCATGCAACAACTATTTAGACTTGTGAAATTTACTATCATTTTGTTTAACTCTTAATTAATCTCTATGTTTCTATCAATCTTACTAAATGGCCCCAATGACCCGAGCACGTCGCTTGAAAGAGACACAGATGGCGGTTGAAGAGGAAGTGGTACCTTCTGCTGCTGAGGAGGTGATACCTAAAGCAGAGATCAAGGTTAAGGAAGAAGTTCTACCTCTTACTATTAAGGAGGAAGTGATTCCTAAAGCCGAGATCGTTGTAAAGGAGGAAGTGGCACCAAAAGGCAGTGACAACGGGAGTTCCAGTCACCCAGCTCCTATAGTTTATCTTGATCACTTGGACCCTTCTTATATGTAGTAGCTGAGGGAATGGTATCTGCTCTAGCGTAGAGGGTGGAGTTATATATATGATATGACTTTTGACCGGATTTGTCTCCGGTAGACTTATTTCTGGATTAGACTTGGATGTTTTGTACAACTCTAGATATTTCTTATTATTTTCTAGACTTGGTCATTATCAAGACTTGGATGTTTCTGGATTGCTCTATTGTTATTATCTAGACTTATTTGTTATCTAGACTTTGATGTTTCTGGATGCTATTATCTAGACTTGGTTATTATCTAAAAATTCAATAGAGTGTTGCCCCGGGTCTATTTTTTATAAAATATGATATGTTAAATGCATGCAGCTTGCTTTATAATATGTATTATATTTTGTATATATATCTATTTTTTATCAAGTATAGCAGGACGAAGAGCATGGTACCTCGGAGCATCCTGTGCCGGTAGAGGTTCCACTGGTGGACAGAGTGCTACTCCGTTATCGTAATGGTTTCGGACCCTCGTCTCCTAGTACTCTAGTGTACCGTCTAGTCACATCTCTGACTGAGTCGACGGTACGTGGCAATACTTTTGGAACGGGTAGATCTAGGCTGAGACTATCCCATCTAACATTCTGAATGCTGACGACACTATGGAGACGGAGAAGCGGGTGGAGGAGGTCGTACCTACTCCGTCTTCATATGATCCGAGCGATCCCCCATGCGCCCCTCCGGATGAGACGAGGATGAAGATTTGGTCCAACGAGCCTACAAAGTAAGTTAATTAGTTAACATTAACTTATACATATATCTATATATTCATGAATGTAATTATCGTTGTGTAGATATCATCCGCTGTCATTTCAGAGTGCATTGGGGCTATTTCTGAGGTCCAACTATGGTGGCCCTTGGATCAACTACTCGGATGCCTCGGACGAGAAAAAGGCATTCTGGTTTGCCCACTTCAAGGTAACTAAACTATATTTTTTTTAGTATAAATCATCTTTTATGCATATTATATAATTAACTAATTTAATTCTTGTAGAAAATATATTTTTATCCACCACACCGGGCTGAGATGATCAAAAAGCAATTTTCTATTGTTGCCGCCAAGTTGATCCAGGATGCGATCGACGACCAGAAGGCTCGAAAGCGCTCCGAAAGTCCGATCCAAGGTTGGATCACGTCCGAGAATTGGACTGCGATGAGGGCTAGATTCGACGATCCTAGGTACTAGTAACGGTCAAAAAAGGCGAAGGCGGCTAGGACGAGGGCAGGAAAATGGTCTGGTGGTACGATTTCCATAACGAAACATTTTTGTCGCCTGGTATATATTTTACTGTAATATATTATTTTAATGAAAGTAGGAATAAAATGTTTAATTTCAATAACAAACAAATTATTATGAAATATAATGAGGGGTGAGGACGCCAACATTGTGACCGTCTACCTAGCCACCCATCGGAAGGATGGAAAGCTCATCGATGATAGGGCCACGCAGAGCTATGTAAGTATTACTTTACATGTCACTAACTTTAGTATAACTTAAGAAATATACAATATATATCCATAAATGGGGAACAACTAGGTTGGTAGTAAATATTATGCTTATCGAGATGCGTACTATTCTAGGATGAGTATCTTAGGCTAAAGCGTGACAGTGCACCTGCGGAGGAAGGGGTTGGTACTTCCTCGCAGCCCCATCTGGCTCGGTCATTAGATGAGCTATGGATAACCGCCGTTGGTCTTCAGACGGGTACGTACTACGGTATGGGATCCTATAATACCTTTATGGAGACACAGTCATCCAGCACCCCTATGGCAGTGTGGATTCCGTACAGTCCTCACAGGAGTCGCCCCAAGTAGTGGAACTATGTCACAAGATTACTGAGCTGGGTGATGAGTTTTTACGAAGGATTATGGAACAGCCCAGTCTCAGCCGCAGATGGACGATGCAACTCTCATCGCACGATTTGATATGGTCAAGTACACCATTAGGAAGATGAGCGAGAGAATAGATCATGTCGTTCAGGCGATGCAAGAGAGGGTGGATCGGGCCATTCAGGCGGTACAGGGGTCGTAGGTGGCCATGGGCGATCATCTTTCAAGGCTGGCGGGTGTTATAGATTCTACCAACTTTAGACTGCTAGCTATGGAGCAGATGCTCCCTGATCGTATGTCGACATCCACACCCACTGTATCGATTCTACTTCCTCCTCCTCCTCCTTTTGATGAGTCATTACCAGAAAAGCTGACGCCGGCGCAGTATAGGTTCATGTTGTCCTACATGCAGGGACTGCCTCCTCCTCCTAACCAAGCGTAGTCCTTTATTTGACTTATTTTTATGTGTTGTGTTGTTGTTTGCTGACCCATTGTTGGGTCTTTACGTATTTATTTTATTCATTTAGTGACAGTTTGTGTTATGTTGACCCTGTTGAAAGATTATTGGACAAACTCTTTTTATAGCCGTTTGGTAGTGGATTTGTTTCCACCCAGCTATTTTATATCTTTTTTGTTGTTTGATTCTATTTGTTTGATAATTGGTAGTGTCTTCTCATCATTTGTCTTTATATTGGTTTATCGGCGTTGAGTTTTCCACCGAAGGGATCGACGAACCCAGGAAATTCTACGGAGGGTTGCTCCGGGTCTATTATTTGCAAACTGTCATTTAAAATATAGGTAGATTCTGGATGGAAAAGAAAACATAATCCTTTTTTTATTATTTTTTTTGAAATTAAGCGATGCATAGTGATGTTTAGTGATGACCAACGACGCATTTACATGTCGCTAACGTGTACCAGGACGTCGCTAACCTGAAAAGCAAACGTCACAGATAGTCGCTATGCGTCGCTAAATTGCTGACATGGCAAACTCGCCATGTCAGCAAAGAAGTCTACTAACGTCGCAAAGTACGTCACTAATCATGTATGGTAACGTCGCTAACCTGTATCTCAGATGTCATTGACAGTCGCCAGATGTCGCTAATATCATGACGTGGAAAACCTAAAATATCTGCAAATACGTCACTAAATATCTCAAATTTTTCCTAACTGCTGAAATGTCAGCGACCATTAGCAACGAATATTAATGTCGTTAAATAGCAACGCTTCATTGGCAAATGTCGTTATCCCCTAAAATAGTAGGACATGGTTACGTCTCAAATATACGTTGCCAAGGTGATGAATTGCGACGTATCCCGTGTTTGCGACCGAATATACGCGATAAGGAGAATTCGTCACTAATATCATCGCTAAACTAAATTAACAACGTAATTTTCCCATTTAGCGACGTTTGATGACGTCGCTAAGGTGACATATTTTGATAGTGCAACAATATTTCGTACTATAAACCAACCATGTTTCGTGCTACACTATCAACCATGTCATACTCTATATGAAGAGCCTTGAGATCGTTGGAACGTGCAAACGTATATTCTAGTTGATAGCCCGTGGAAGAATTCTACCTAAATCAATCATGAGGTCGAAAGGTCGCGTGCCAACTTTTAGAATACTTTGTGGAGATACATTCTAGGTAACAAGTTGACATTTTCATGTTTTACAAACACTTGAGACAATGGCATTATTCCCTTAGCTACGTGGGTTCATCTCTTTTATTAAGAAACTTACTCAGTGAATATGAAAAGTTCATTTTATTAAATGTGAAGGCAACGATAAGGCAAAGTTCATCGAAGTCACCCGCCTGAGCGAGGAGTTGCCTCGGCCGAGCAAAACTTCAAGCAAGCCATTGCATAGCCAAGTCCTAATGTCGTTGCGCTTCGATTCATCCAGTTGAACTGAGCGAGTGGGGCACTACACTCAGGGTGATACACTATGTATATACATAGTGGCAAGTTTGACTCGGTCGGATCTGAGTATTTTGGGAACCTTTCGGCATCTAATCGATCTAAATGAATACATAAGACCCTTTCCAACTCATGGATTGACTTTTGTTGAAACGAGTCGTATATGCCATGGATTATGTCTTGGAAATGAACTCTATATAAGAGTACATTTCCAATATCCTTTCATTGTGGGTTTTTTTTGACATTTTTACTGCTTGTTTTGAAGAAAGCGTTTTCATGTCATTTTCAATTATTGCTTTCATTACCCACTTTATCAATTTCTAAATTCACTTTTGAGAATTTTGATAGGAATGATAGAAGAAGAGTACTGATCATATGTTCATACTATTGTAGGGTGGTGTATAACTGAGGCTTAATCATTACGATCACCGTTCTCCTTCTCTCGACGAATTCTCTACTTGGTGGGTGGTTTTGACCCTTCTTTTCTACTCCTTCATGAAAACAAATTCTTGTTGCGTTGCAACGTTCTAAGATTGATGATGCCTAGTAAAATATAAAAAATGAATGAAAGCCACATGCATGTTGTAATGCTAAGGATGAACAACTATATTCTTGTAAACATTAGATGTATCTATGCATGGGATATGTGTTTCGTATGAAAAGCAGACGGTTGCGGTGCAACGCCACGGAACTATTAGATGTGGTACGGTTCCACAAGATATCAAAAATTTTAGGACCTATGGGTTACCAATCGACACAATACTGAATCGAAAGAAATGAACTATTATACAAGTAGATATTTATATTACTTACTTCAATCTATGTTTTCATGCTTATGTTTATGGTTAAAATATTCACGTATTTGCATGGTCATGGATAACTTGTGCATAAGGTTTGGCTTTCCTTGAGACGGTATCCGGGGCATTGGAACCGAGTCAACCTAGGAAAAATTATGTAGAACGTGCTTTACGCACGAGATATTATGGGACCTCCAGTTGGGCTTGCAATCCGGATTAGAAAAGCGTATCGTAATACAATTTAATAGTCCTTCGTGGTGTCAATTCACCAATGACCTCATATAGCTAGGTTGCATGATAACGATTGTCTTTTGCAGGGACGGTAAGTATTATATCTATTTTTATGCAAGTATGGATATATCGGTCGTGGTAAGAAATCACTAATAAGTGATTTGAGTATATATGTTTTACTGCTTTCGCTTATGCTATCGAATATGAACTGTAAACCAACATAGTTTGAAATACCAAGACCACCTTAAATGCATGCTTCCCTTAAGAGTTTGTTGGTTCAGGTGAGTGGGTTAGTCCTGCTCAATAGTACATTCCAAAGTGTACTGACTCCCAACTCCACAGGTGTCGAGGACCTCGGGGGTACACGAACCTAGCTAAACATTCAGAAAGGCACCTTAAAGCTCTTCCTATTTTGAAGTATTTTGAAGCCGGTTCATTTTGGAGGCTTTTGGTTTCAATGCATAAAGGGGTGTAATATATGGAACGAAAAGTATTGTTTTATGGTAGGTTATCGAACTTTTTGTTATTTCATGAATGTAGCCGAGATGACATATCGAATGTAATTCTGACCTTGTACTTCGTTTCAAGTTATTAATAAAAAGCTATTTTCTTCCTATATCGCGTCTTCAACTTTTTGCTATTGTAAGATTTCAACATGGTATTCAAAAGATATTTCAAATGCATGTTCTTGCCTTGTACAAGTACAATCTAGACTGATATGACATCACGCCCGGTGGCATCATTCGCTCGGTGTCATTCTACATGGAGGCCCTAGGCATGGCACATGGCTATGCCATGGCTCTACTAGTCTATGGAGGTATACATGTTAGCACTATTACGCACAAAAATAAGAAATGGTAATTAATTGCATAGGTCATTAGTCGATTCTAAAATCCCACAAGTTTGTCATGAGGTTCACCCATGTGATACTTGATGCATGCTAATCGAAGAAAGTCTTAAGAAATCTCATCTTTCTAAGAATCCATAAAAACATGAAAAAGACAGTATCGATATTCGAGAGCTCTCTTTTAAGGATCATGGTGTATCAGTGGTATACACGAGTTCACATATTACAAAAAACTTGCTCTCGATTAAAATATTGAAATCACGCATTGAAGGAATGTGAAATACGAAGAAAATATGAATTACATACATGTATACTTATGAAATACCAATCCGTAAATACTAATGTTACATATGGCCAAGATGCAATAAAATAGATTTACAGTGTCCTCCATCTCTTTCTTTGTAACAACAACTGCAGCACCAGTGACCATATTTTAGTCTAGTTTATACAAGTTTAAACACAATTTATAGTGTCCCTTCGTTACTACTAGGTTGTATTTTACTATTTTAGCTAATCACTTTAGCCAACATAATTGTATCTTGTCGCATCCAAAGCGCTTAGGGAAACGAGGTTTTTCTTTAGTTAGGAACGTGTCTCATGAAAAACAAGTATTTGTACGATTCCATAAGCATAACAAAATTTGATCTTTCCTATGCTAATGGTCTTACATGATACATTATTCCTTATGATAAAAACATCGCCATTGAACTCCTTATTGGTGTTGAACCATTCCATATTCAGACATATATGACATGGACACCCAAGTCAAAAACCTAGGCTTTGGAGAAACTATCCTTCCAGCTATGCACCATAAGTACATCACACGATAAATCCTCTGCTTCCATTACAATACTGGCTTGACCCTGAATTCTTGAACTGGTGCGTTTGTCCTTCTTCTCTAACCACTACTTATACTTCGGAAGTTGTTTCTTCATGTGTACTAATTTTTATAGAAGAAGCACATGCATCGCTCTTTAGCTCGGATGATTTAGACTTTCCTCGGCTACTCTTGCCTCCATCATTATTCTTTGACCTTCCTTTGTTATTGACAATCAACTATGATGAATTTTCAATTGGATTTGGCCATTCCATAATCTCATTATTAAAAAGAGTTGTCATTATAGATCTTCCATCTTGAGAGTCTTTTTTTATAAAGGACCATTGTCACCAAATGGTCATAAAATCCCAAAAGCAAAAGATATGAGTAAAAGTATAAAAATGACCTTTTGGGACAACTAGAAACCGTCTTAATAAGCAACTATATCGTCCTAAATATTATTTAGGACGATATTTGAGACAGATTTAAATAATGCTATTAGGGTGGCGTGGCAAAAACTTAAGGAATAAAAATAATCGTCATAATTGTTGTTAAGGGATGGTCAAACCAATCGTCTCAAAATTTCACAAATTTTTTATTTTTGTATGACAGTTCATTAATAGTCGCAAAAAGTAAGTCTTTCTAAAGGATTGACACCGTCCTAATAATTTAGGGGCGGGTTAATAAGAGTCATAAAAATATAGTTCACTTCTAGGATAGTTACAGATCAATCCCAAAAAATTAAAACTATTGTCCCAATTATTGTGAAATTATTGTTTCCATATTCTTCCCATAAAATATACAATTAAATTACACATATAAGAAAAACCATATATAACTAACTATAGAATGAACGGATAGAGGAGGCAGTGTCCCCAGCTACCACTCTTGGAGCTGGGGGAGCTCAAACAGTTCTTAATGTCTATTATAGCTTGGAATGTGTGAGTAGCTTGTTCGATAGGGAGATGGCGAGACATTTGTTCAAAGTTACATAGGGAACATCGTTCTA
This sequence comes from Iris pallida, assembly GCA_029216955.1. NCBI lineage: Eukaryota > Viridiplantae > Streptophyta > Magnoliopsida > Asparagales > Iridaceae > Iris > Iris pallida. The sequence goes on along the minus strand of JANAVB010029218.1, from coordinate 1,480,655 downwards.
TTAGTGCCATCTTGGGGACTAAGATCAAGCCGGAACGCCTATTGAGCAGGAGAACGTCTTCCACATGGAGTCAGACTCATAAGTTGGGGTTATGCAACATAGCACAAATATGGGCGAGGTAGGACTCTGGCCAATGTGATGGACAAGTAGTGCACAGGTTAGAGAAGATAATCGCGATTGTTTTCACTAATAAAGGGGTGCTATGTTTCATGTTAGGATCAATCTACGACCATAATGATCGTCGAAGGCAGGCAGATCTGTGGCATGAAATATAGTAAATAAACCATATGACGGAGACAAGCACTCTTCCACTAGTGTTGGTTGGGGATTTCAATACGATGATGTACCAGCATGAGAAGGTATATGGCAGGGTGGTTCCTGATTCCATCCTCCAAGACTTCCGGAGATGTCTACTATAGGCGGGGCTTCATCCGCTATAGAGGCAGAGACATGTATGAACATGCAAAAAAAGTCGATCCGAGGTGGGTTGTGTGCCAATTGGACTGCAGTTGGGAATAGAGCCTGGCGCAACAAGTTACCACTTGTTATCGCAGAAGGACTGGCCGCCACCACTAGCGACCATTCTCCTTCGAAGCTACAGTTGGTGTCTTCTATTCGTGCTAAAATGCGGCCATTCTGCTGCAATAATGCATGGCATAAGCAACATAGGTATAAGAAGGCGGTTAGCAGTAGATTACAAATACTAGTTAGCAGGAATGCAAGTTTCGTCTTGTGGCACTGCTGCGCTATAAAAAATAAGATCTGAAGGCTTGGGTGCTCTCCCGCTCGAATGGGAAACTCACGACCAATAAGGGGATGCTTCAGGTAGTTAAGCATCAGCTGCAAGCGGACGTGTCCAACCAGGAACTAGCAGAGTGGAAGCTGAAGCTGGTTGCGAAGGTTGGGGAACCCATCTTGCAGAGGAAATCAAAACGGTACAGAGAGCGAAATGTGATTGGCTATGAAGAGACATATGTACATAGTTTTTCTGTGATTTTATCCAGACGAGACAACGCAAATATCATATCCATCGATTTTTGGATGCGGACGAGAATTCTCTTTCTTCGACAAGGGACATACATGGCGAGGTTTTCAGGTATTATACTACTTTATATAATCAGCACAATTACTTGACCCCATTTCTGCTTTAGTTTGTAAACGAATTGTCACCAAAGCTGGAAATGACGGGCTCCTGGCCCCGGTCACTATGGTGAAATTGAAAGAGTAGTTATGAAGACATACCCAAACAGAGCTCCAAGGCCAGACGGGTTTGGAAGCAAAATTTTTAGACATCAATGGGGAGAGATCAAGGAGCATGTACCCGAGGTAGTTGGTGACCTGTTCAAACATGGCCGATTACTAAGAGAAGTGAATCATACGTTCCTCATGTTGGTTCCGAAGAAGGAAGATGCTTCAGAGATGGAAGATTTTAGGTCGATTGCATGCTGCAATTTATCTATAAAATTATTACTAGCATCATGTGTTGGTGAATGGAGGAGTTGATGATGGAGTTGTTGTCCCTTAACCAGGCCACTTTTATTAAAGGATGATCCATTCCTGAAAATAGGATGCTTGCTTACGAGATAGTACGCTCGTACAATATGCCGAAAGGGAGTAAATCTTGTTAAATTAGATTTAAGGAAGGCATATGACAAAGCGAACAGGGACTTCGTCTGTGCTCTGATGCTAGCTATAAGATTCTCTGATAAATTGGTGGCACAGATCAGGAAATGTATTACAACTACTACGTTCTTTGTTCTGGTTCAAGGTCAATCGTATGCATTTATAAGAAGCAATCGTGGGCTATGTCAGGGGGATTCGTTATCTCCATATCACTTCACTATCGACATGCAGTACTTTTTATGTCCATTGGATGCGATGGTTCATTGGAAGAGAGTCTGTCCTCTCTATAAATAGGCCCATCCTTATATCTCACATCTGATATATCCAGATGATCTGCTTGTCTTTATGGTCCCTTCGATGGAGGGTCTTAGAGAGGTGTAGGTGTAAGCACCCTAACTTCTGGAGATTTTTTTTACTTATTCTAAGTATTAACTATATTTTGAAATTAATATTGACTATATAGGTACTTTACCATAGCTTTAATTTTGAAGCACAATTATCAATTTCTCAAATCTAGTTTCATAATCTAATCTAGACGTGTCCACCTTCATTTTGATATATCATGTCCCACTCAAACATGTTTTTTTGTACTACATATTTTCTATACAACTTTGGGGTTAAATGGTAATTTTAGCCCTTACCGTAAAATTAGATATATTCCAATTTCGATTTGAGGCCCAAATCCGATCCAAACCATTCGACCCAATATATGTTTTGACCTATTTTGAACCTACTACACACATGCCAATGGTGTCCCACTCAATTGAGTTCGCATGTGCTATTTATTTTCAAATGGCATACAAGACCCATTAAATAGTTTTTCGGTAAATTTCAATTCCATAAACCCTATAGGCCTAGAACTAGGTCAATTAGCCTTGGTTGAGCCTATAATAGGTTAACATAACTAACTAGGATAAATTTAAATTAATTTTTAGATAATTTTGTACAATCATAATTGATTTGAAACAACCAACCATTGACTTTCTAAATTAGGAAACTCATTAATTACCTATTGATTCAAATATGCATATATTTCAAATGGTGCAACCAAATCTTACCAAACTTTTCTAAAATTTTCCTTAGACACTACTAACATATATAAGCCTCAAATCTTATATTTGAGTCTAAATTTCAGTTGCCACCTCTCCCCAAAAGTTTCAATCTCGAAATTCCTTCTCAACTTTGGCTGCCGACAACACTTGTGGCATACTGACAGTTTTGACCCCTTCCTGACCTCCCGTAATGCTATATGAATATTCATTATGAAGCGAACACATCCCTCTACAATCCTATTAACCCCCTATATGTTCATAATCCCTTCTAATATACCAAAATAGCCCTAGAAGTCAACCGAAGCTCGGGATCTAAGTTGTATTTATTCCAGCAGGTATGCTATTTTGCATCTGGGGTTTCGTATACTTTTCATTATCATTTTTTTTGTGAAAAAACTAATAGAAAGATTTATGTATCTATTTTTATGTCCAATTAGCCATCCACACAGTTCCAAATGGTCTGTTTGGGGCCTCCGTTCTACGGAAAGATGTCCAGAATAGACTAGTTCTGTTGCGAGCCAATTTTCAGCCCCTTTCAGGCCACGTCGGTAAAACCCCTCAAAATTAAAGACATTTATTTGGGTTAATATATTTATTGTATTTATAGTTTTTAATTATTTTTAGCTATATTTATTATATAAAAGGGCCATATTCATGGTTGAGTTTGGATATACATGTTGACTAGAAAGTATGGCATGCCTTGTAGTCAGGTGTCATGACTAGAATACTAGCCATGGTAGGTATGGCATAGTCATATTTTAGTCCCTTCTATGTTAACAATTCAAGTTGTGTCCAAGTCATATTTTGATTAATTAATTAGTTATGTAAGCCTTTTGACTTTTAGGAGACCCGGTTGCACCAAATCTTCTCGAACTTCTTCCAAGCCAAATCCAAACCTATGTAGGCTTTTGGGCATTTAAATAAATTAAAAATATATTATTTTATATATATGTTCAGATTTTTAGAATTATATTGGTTCAAAGGACAGAAGGTTCTATATAAGGATATATCTATTTATGTCCTTAGCCTACTGACCCAACCAATCCAAAACTAACCTAACCACCTAACCAGGCCGACGAAGAGTAGCCCCCATGTAATTTTCGTCCAAAATCAGCCCCTATATTGGCCGACCATGCCATGCATGGAACACCCTCCTACATATGTAAACCCAACCCATAATATATATATTATATATTATATATATTTTTATATATATATCTATAATATAATATATATATAATATATATTTTTATATACTATATATATTAATATAATAATATAATATTATATATATATTAATATATAATATATATATATATTTTTTTTTATGTACATATATAATATATGTACATAGATATATATATATATATATATATAAAAAAAAAATATATATAATATATAATATATATATATTATATATATATATATATATATATGTATATAAAAAAATAATATATATATGTATATATATATATATAATATATATATATATATATATTATATATATATATATATATATATATATTATATATATATATATATATCTATATATATATAATATAAATATATATATATATATATATATATATTTTTATTTTTTTATTATATATATATATATATATATATATATATATATATATATATAATATATATATATATATATATATATATATATATAATATATAATATAATATATATATATATATATATAATATATCAATCTTCATCAAAACCCAAACCCTAATACCAAAAACTCTCATTTACCATCGAAGAGCAGCCCCTTCCCCATTAATTCCGAAAATAACAACCTCTTCCCTCTCCTTCATCTTCATCTCCCTCTACAACACCTACCAATCATCTCCTCCCACTCAAAGTCTCTCATTTACACCATCTCTTCAGTCAAACAATATTAAACCTTCAAAAAGATTCCATCTTCACCATCAAACCGGTCAAACCACTATTTCTATCATTTTCAACCGTCAAGAAGCGGTTAGCAAGCAATTAGGACGAAAAAGTTGGGATCTTTGGCAAGAGGAGCACCCGCAAGCCTTCTAGCAAAGGATTTCGGTAAATTCTTTCTTATTCCATCCCGAATCCTACGATTATAATTTAGTAGGAAATCTGATATTAATGTCCTAGAAATTAGATTTTGATTACTTTTATCATATATTTTTTTCCCTATAAGTTGTATCTAGTATTGTTCAGAAATCCGGTTTCGGTTACGTTGATTTTTAGCACCGATGTGAAGGAACTATAATTTTTATTGGTACTTTTCAAAACTGAATCTAATGTATGTTTTTACAATAAAATATAATTTTTAAGCATTTTTTTTGTGATTTGATCATCTTAGATTTGTTCGCAAAAAATAGGGGTCGAAATACTGACTTTTCGGGTAAAATGCTGACCTAGAAAGGCTATAAATTAGGGATTAAGTTGACTATCAATAGTAAGTTTATTTTCTGAGAATAATCTACATTAATTTTTTTAATATTTCAGTTAACATATTTAAGCCATATTGTGTAGTTGGCGATGTTCCGGACACGTTTCAGATAGCCCAGCCGACAAAGAAGTCGAATAGTCATAAATTTTTCTTAGAATTCCAAATCTGGAATTCAGAGCTTATTTTTATGTAAAATAATTTATAATATTATTTTTATGATTTTATATGATTTTTAGGCATACCCTTGAAGTAGGGGCATAAACGACAATTTTGGAAGTCGAAAATCGTAAAACTAGGTCCCGGTGTCTCGTAAAACATATGTGTTATTGTGTAAACATCTATATGGGTTTATAAGATATTTGGATATAGTTATTATGGTTTAAAAATATTAAATTAGCTAATTAAGATATATTATAAGTTTTATGATTAAATACTTAAACTAGTTAATTTATAATTTAGGAGCATTGGATTCCGGAGGTGTGGACACGAGGGCTACCATTCATCTTCACACTGCTAAATCAGTCAGTGCACCTTGCTATTGTTTAGTTCATGTTCTATCTTTATTCTTTATTCCTTGTTATTTTTATTATCTTGGACCTTAGTGGTTATGTCAATACCGGCTTCCCGATTACATTCAGGTGCATTCAACAGTTAAGTTGTCTAGTATTGATGTATAGAACCCGCTTGGGATTTATGAATTTTATTTCCATTGAGACATATAGGATACGACACGTGATTGACACATATATTGCCCTGATAATCTATATTAATTTTTTTAATATGTCATTTAACATATTTAAGCCAAATTGTGTAGTTGGCGATGTTCCGGACACGTTTCGGATAGCCTAGCCGACATAGAAGTCGAATAGTAAATTTTTCTTAGAATTCCAAATCTTGAATTCAGAGCTTATTTCTACGTAAAATAATTGAAAATTATTATTTTTATAATTTTAGATGATTTTAGGCATACCTTTGAAGTAGGGGCATAAACGACGATTTTGGAAGTCGAAAATCGCAAAACTAGGTCCCGGTGTCTCGTGAAACATGTGTTATTTTGTATACATCTATGATGATTTATGAGATATTTGGATATAGTTATTATGGTTTTAAAATATTAAATTAGCTAATTAAGATATATTAAATTTTTATGTTTAAATACTTAAACTAATTAATTAATAATTTAGGAGCATTGGATTCCGGAGGCATGGACACGATGGCTACCTTTCATCTTCACACTACGAAATCAGTCAAGTGCACCCTGCTATTGTTCAATTCATGTTCTATCTCTGTTCTTTCTTCCTTATTATTTTATTATTGTCTTGGACCTTAGTGGTTATGTCAATACGGGCTTCCAGATTACATTCAAGTGCATTCAACTGTTATGTTGTCTAGTATTAATGTATAGAGCCCGTCTGATTATGGAATTTATTTCCATTGAGACATGTAGGATACGACACGTGATTGACATATATTGTCCTGATACCTTAGCTTGATTACCTGAGATACCGAATTTTCTGATACCTGAGCTTGATTTTCTGAGATTCCAAATTTTCTAATACCTGTAGGTTAAGATTGGTGGTTGTCATTTTTTTATAGGTGTCATAGGATTTTTCGTCTAGAAAGAGGTTAGAACAGTAAGTCGTGGATACAATTAATTCTTGAGACTTGAGGACAACTACTACTTATGCGGGCCATGTTGCGCACTTACACTTTATGTATATGTATATATTTATTTGGAGAGGAGCCATATTTTCTTAGTTACAGCCTCTCTTAGTTAACAATGAGACTTCGACACGGCGCTATAGCTATATGTATATTTTTGCCATATTGTATTTACTTTGGAGATGTCTGCGCTTGCGAACGTTGTCCTCAAAGCGTCAAGTCAGTTTGGTTTAGTTACCTGAGATACTTATTCACTCCCCGTTCCCGAAATACGAATTTTTAATACGTGTACTACTTAACTGTATTTATCATGCATTTATTCTATATTTAGTTTCTTTAATTACCAACTAGTTATTTTTCTGTATTTTATTTTCTGCTTTTATTTAGCTCTTGGCTCATCTCGGTTCATTTTGAGCCAACTTGGCTTGGCTTGGTTCAACATGGAAAAGGGTGGATGGTTTGGATGGAGTGGAGAGAAATGGATGGTGGAGATCAACTTGTAACGTCCCAGTCCCAAAATACCTAGGACTAAGTACGTCGACATGCCAGCTGCATACATACGAAGTATACTCCAATATATGGAACATCGTATGTATACATAAGCTGTAAATACAGTAAACCATAATAAAATCTCATCCACAAAAGAATAAAAATATAAATCCACTATGAAATTTGTCATTTATAGATGTAGTTGGGCGGAGACAAATTCACTACCAACTAATTTAAATGAAAGAAAATATACAAGGAAATGATCGATAAAATGGCAAGACGAACCAAGAGTAATCATCTTCGAAAGAATGGAGAAGATCATGGCCTTGGCTAGGACACCTGCGAAAATACACAAAGCACACACCTGGAGAGATAACCAGGTCCTCAGAGGGACGCAACAAAATACATAAGAACATGCCACATAACTGAATATATATAATATGCGATAAATCACGAGCAAAGTAAAATAGTCCCAATCGTAACAAGATCCAATACCTCATCGTCGAAACAGAGTACTACTCCTACTACCAAACAAGGACAAGGGGTAGAATACTATTCCGCGATGCGACATTGTCGCAAGTTACTAATGGAACGGCGGTGACATGACATTGACTAAGATTACCGAACCATCTAATGTGTTTATGCAGGTAAGAACAAACCTTTCATCGCCTGAGCCCTGGCTGTAAATAGGATCTGGTATAGTCCCCACTTGGGCACCAGCGACCTAAGCACATGACGTTCAAAAACGACAGTGGCCAACCTGGGGGTTATCTTACCCGTATCTCCAGCGGAGCTTCCGGGTTACAAGGGGATGTGTAATAGAAGCCCATACGACAAGGAAATATTCTCCCAACCCGATGCACCTAACTAGGTCTCATCCAAGATCATGTACCTCTACTAACTGCTAAGTCTCCTAACATGCCTCTTAGCAGTTAGACCTAACGCATGCGTACGAGTGATCAGCCAACACGCAATTACCTCTACATGCTACTCATCTCACACATATCTCGTGGTACAACTGTGTCAAGGTCTATGTGATACACTTGATGGTATTCTCTTAACTCTAGGTCCATATGCAATCAAAGGATATAAACAAAGTACAGCTAATATCACTGAGCATGTAGTAAATCAAGAACTGTAATAATGGTATAGCTAGCAGAATTAAAAATAAATGAACAGTGATATCTAATAACTAAAGAAAAGCAGACTGAATATAAACAGTATAAATGGCAAGGTATCTTGCCTGAGGTTGTGCGCAGAAGAGCGACGTCCAATAGCTCGAACTGTCAGAATCGCGAAGCAATGAAAGCCAAATCCCGCATTCGTCCTTGGATGCTAAAATAAACACCACGAACATGTTCAAAATAAAAGATATATCAAGAAATGTCTGTCCAAAAGTCCAATTCTGGAACGGGGCAAAATCGTAATTTTGGGTCAAAACGATGTCCACCGTTGGACCCGTTTTGTACCGAAATGCATGCCAGTACCTATGGTCTCTAAAGTCGCCAAACTATATGTCTACATGTCCTGTTTGAGGAGACGAACCCAACCATATGTCCAAAGTTGGATTCCGGTGGGCCGTGTACAATTTCGCCCGTTGGATCGGGTCGCAGGCCCGCCAAAATAGGCGTTCCGGTCGACCTTCCCAGAATCGGACCAAACTTGGCACACAGGACCAAAATTTTGATATGGTCCTGTTGGAGCAAGTTTTTTCTCGATACGACGAACGTACACGAAGTTATGGTCAAGTTTGTAAAAGTTCAATACGGGGGTATCTCGATGGATACGTACTGATTTTGTCACGCATAGGTAACGAAATCTAGTTCCGTCTGTTCCCACACGTCGGCAACATCCATACTCGTCTTTTGATGCATATAGTGGGCTACCACGTCGCCCGATTTGTCGGGAAGCACGCCATATCGGGAAATTTTCAAATTTTTTTACTGTTTTAAAAACATTTTTTGTTTATTTTGGAAATAGAATTTCTCTACGCATAGTAGGTGAAATAAAAAAAACTATAAGAAAATTTTCGAAGCCCTATAGGTTACCTGCCAGTTTGTTCAGGTAGTTTGTCAAATTTCTCATTGGATTGACCACAATCTGCCTTCCAAATTATTGTCTTGAAGTCAAAACTGTTCTATTTTTGTAAGATTTTTCGACAACTTCGCTTAGATTTTCTGAGCAATCTAATCGGTTATATCAAATTCTATTTGTATAAGTTTGAAGTGGGTCATATGTGGTCGTAAGGAAATAATTGGTTCGAGAATTGATCGTAAGACGGGGAAGAAAATGAACCTTGAAGTCGAAAGAAAATAGATGCTGCTGCTGCTACACTGCTGTTGCAGCGACTGGTGCTGCTGTGCGCAGGTGAGGCTCTGTTCGATCATCGGCCGGACGATAATGACGCGTACGGTCAAGGGATTCGTCGAGGATGTGTACGCGATTGTGCGAACGCTCGGGATGGATTTGTGATCGAAATTTCTTCTCATTTGTATGGGTTTCGATGAACAACGAATATAATCTGGATTTAAATTTGATTTTTTAAATCAAATATTGGGGTGAATTGGATTTGATTTGATGCAATCATATTGAGAATTTGTTAGAGATCATAGAAATTTTTTTCAAGAAGATTGGTTCAAAATTGGGAAGATTGGATTTAATCCTATCGATATGGTAAGGCCCTGTTCGAGTGAAAGGGATCCGGAATAGATAACCACTGTAGCATGTACAGTAGATTTTCTTGTTTTGTTTATATATATATATATATATATATATGTAACGCGTAGGGAGATAAAAACACTGCGTACTTCCATGATATGTTAATTACAAGAAGAAAGCCCTACGTATCCACTCTATTACTACTGCGGATGAGTTTGTGCTTAATGATACTGCGAGCATTAAGGCTTATGCATTAGGGTATTATGGGGCTCTATATGAACGTGGTGATATTACGAAGGATGATGACTTCCTCGCAGCCATTCCGTGCCTGGTGGATGAGGACGAGAATGATAACTTAATCGCTCCCCGTCGACCAATGAGCTATTAGATACTTTAAAGTCGCTGGATAAGAATAGCGCTTCTGGTCCTGATGGGTTTACCCCGAAGTTCTTCATCTCCTCGTAGGACATCATCAGCATGGATATCACAGAGGCGGTGGGCATGTTCTTTGATGGGTTCTCGTTGCCTCGCTCCATCACAAACACATCATTAGTCCTTCTTCCTAAAGTCAAGCAGCCCAAGTACTTCTCGGACTACAGGCCTATTAGTTTATGCTCTGTGTTGAAGAAAGTCATTTCGAAGACCCTTGCTCTTAGATTAGCGCCACTTCTGCCTAAGTTGATTTCACCGGAACAGAGTGGCTTTGTTAAAGGTCGAGAAATAGTGGACAACATTGTGCTTGCGCAGGAATTAGTAGCTAAAATGAACAAGAAGCACTGGGGTGGCAATATTGCTATTAAGCTAGATATGATAAAAGCGTATGATCGTGTGGATTGGAGATTCATGATTAAGGTGTTGCGCAAGTTCGGTTTTCACAACAAATGGGTCGATATGATGCTTCGTCTACAAAATAATGTGTGGTTCTCTCCACTGATTAATGGTGAATCTTCGGGTTATTTTCAATCTTTCAGAGGTGTGCGGCAAGGAGATCCTATATCACCTACTTTGTTCATTCTAGTTGCGGAGGCCCTATCTCGGAACCTGAAGATGCCCCTGAAGTAGAAGGCTTTACTCCATTCATAACGCCGAGAGATTGTTATCCGATCACCCATTTATCTTATGGAGATGACATCTTATTATTCTCGGCTGGAGACATTAGGTCGATCACATTGATTCAGAATCTTTTGCGGCGCTATGAGGCAGCTTCGGGACAGAAGGTGAAAGTGGCTAAGTCTTCCTTATAGTGTCAACAAAGGCTCCTGCCGATAGGGTGGATGAATTGGCTGCAAGGACTGGTTTCTCGATTGGGACACCTCCATTTACTTACTTAGGGTGCCCTATGGCGGCTGGGTATCGTAATGCAAGCATGTACGAGGAATTGATTCAGAAGATTCGTGCACGGGTAGAGGGATGGCATAATAAATCTCTATCCCCTGGAGGTAAGCTTGTGCTAATCAAATCCGTTCTTTCTTCAATACCAATTTATACTTTGGCCGCGTGCAATCCCCCAGTGTCTGTGTTACGCCGCATTGAAGCTATTTGTAGTGAATTTTTCTGGGGCTCTTTTCAAGGAGCGCCTAAACGTCGATGGTTGGGCTGGGAATATATGCTAGAAAGAAGGAAGAAGGGGTTGGGTGTTAAAAGATTAGAAGACATGATGAGGGCCTTCACTATCAAACTTTGGTGGAAGTTTTCTACTAAAGACAGCCTCTGGGTTAAGTTTTTCAAAGCCAAATACTGCTCTCGGTCTCCAGCGAGTGAGGTTCGAATTACGTCTAATGCGACCCATGTTTGGAAGCGGTTATTAGAAGGAAGAGACTTGGCAAATCAGCATATAGTTCTGGATGACACAGGCATGTGGTGGCACAGATCTAATGGTAGGTTCACAGTATCTTCGGCTTGGGAAGTTGCTCGTATTCAAAGGCCTATAATTCATTACTTTGTCCATATTTGGGGCACTTGTATTCCTTACAAGTGGTCGATTTTATTGTGGCGTGTTTTACACAACAAAGTGCCTACTGATGACATATTGTCAAGCTTGGATATAGCATGGCGTCGATGTGTCATTGCTGTGATCAAAACACGGAGGAGTCTCTGGATCACATATTTTATGAAGGGGAGCTGGCTACCGAAGTTTGGCAGATTTTACAGCAGGATTACAGAGTGAAAGCTCGTGGATCCTCTTCGTTAATACAGCAGTTAAACAAATGGTGGCGGGGGAAGAGACTTCATCAAAAACAATTGCAGTCGGAGCAGTGATATGGGTATTATGGAAGAATAGAAATAAATGGAGATATGAAGGATATAAGTATTCTGGGGATGATGATCAAGGAGATTCATAGACAGATCGGGAAAGCCTCTATCAATTGCAAATACTAAGGGTTTTGTTTTGGTTTCTTAAGTATCTATATATATATCTATATATATACATTATTATATATATAGCTATATATATATATCCAGATGTACTATGAGCAGCTTGCTAATTTTGTAACCTGAGTTGGGACTCACCAAGTATTAATAAAATTCTAGTGTTCCTTTAAAATATATATATATATATATATGTAACGCCCGTTGTTCGTATTACGTATTTTGGTATACGTGTACGTATTGACTCATATTGCATGTCTCATTGCATGGTTTATTTTGGCATTTCATTGCTTGGTTCGGTTCGGTTTGCTTGGTTCGGCCTGGTTCAGTTTTGTTGCATATGGACCAACCCCCACCCACTCTCTTCCTTTATAAGCCACCTAACCACTCTCCCTCCTCCATTAATCCTCATAACTCTTTTTCCTCTCCATTACTCTCCACCAACCGAGAGAGAGAGAGAGCCTAGGCAAGTGCAACTTGCTTCATGGAGGAACTCAAGTTTTATTGTTCCATTGTCTTCCTCACGAGATTCTAAGACACTTTAGTACTTAGCATTTTAATTTCTATGGCTCATTTCATGTAGATCTAAGCTTGTTGTATTTTTGGATTTCTTGGATTTTGATCTATTAAACCTTATTATTTTCAAGTTTTGATGGTTCCATATTGTAGAAAAAAAATTTCTACCCTATTTTGACCTATGGAAGTCCGGATTCTAACCTTAGATGGAGAATTTATGGAGCTTGGAAGCCATGGCTTTCATGGTTCTTCTTCTCAGAAAAGTTGGAGAAGAAGAACAGTGCTTGACCGCATGGCCTTTTCAAGCGGCAAGTCCCCCCTGGCCGCATGGCTCGTGGCAGTCTTGGTCGCATGGCTTTGATTGGCGCTTGCCGCATAGGTCATGGTTCCAGTGCCCCCAGCTGCATAAGACTCCATCCTCTTAACCGCATGGCTTGAATTAACTTCAGCCGTATGGCTCTGCCCGACTTTTAGCCGCATGAACCCATCTCTCCTTGGCCGCATGGCACTGCTTGACCGAGCCGCATGGCTCTGGTTGGCCCGAGCATAGGCCCTCCTGGCCCCTGTTTCTCTTAGCCGTATGGCCCTGCTTTTTAGCCGCATGAGCCGTGTCCCCTCCCGAGCCGCATAACCCTGTTCCCTTGCCCCATGACCCTGTTCTTCTTGAGCCTCATGGTTCTTGGCAGTACTTGCCGCATGAGCTCGTTTCTACTACCGTCAGCCGCATGGCGTTGGTCTCCCGAGCCACATAAGCTTGTTCCTTCTTGGCCGCATAGGTCATGGCCCTGTTTCCTGAGCCGCATGCCCCTGTTCCCCCTGGCCGCATGAGCCTTTCCCTGGCCGTATGAGCCCCTGTTTCCCGAGCTGCATGACCTTGTTTTTTCCTTAGCCGCATGGCTATTTCCAACCCTTGTATTTTTATTATATTGGGTTGTTACATTTATGCCTTGTCTCATGACCCTCTGTGTAACTTGGGTCCCTTGATAGAATGCTTGTACCATGTAAATTCTGCACATGTTCTATGAACACGATAGTGACCTGTAGTGGTACACTCTTGACAATTAACATGACATGGTAGTGACCCGTCGTGGCGCACTCTTGATAAGTAAACCTGACATGATATATCTCGATAAGCTGTTACGACGGCTAGCATGACATGACAAGAATGACATCACAAGAATGAATGGCCTGGACACCGTGGACGATTGTGTTGTACAAGTAAACCAGTATGGTCTTGCATCATGTCTAGGAGAGGGACCCTGAGTACCACGGTCAGGGGTACCTACTTAAACTGATTAAGGCTAATAAATAGAATAATCCAGTAGTCATAAAAAGATTTTCCAACTACAGGCAATCCTATTATCTGGGTCCCCATCATGGGATCTGTAGCCTGCCGTCGAGTAGGACACATTTCCATCACACTGTCATGTGTTGCACCCTTCAAGCTACTTAAGGGTACATGTGTTCTTTGGACAATGTACCCACATGAATTCAACCCATAATTTGTGTCCTGATAGCCTGGATGGTCTGCAGGACTTGTGGCTGTTGGAACATCTCATTGTATCTTGTTAGTAACTAGGCCTGTGATAACCCTAGTTAGTTAAAGTGTCAAGCCGTACTTATTGCTTAGCCGTGATTTGGTTGGATGGAGTCTAACCCAGTCTAGTCTTATCCTGATCCTGTACAAGATTGTTACATGACTTGATTGCTTGTGCTTTACTTTATCGATAAATGGTAGGAAACTAAGTTCCGCTCAGATGAAGGGTTACAACCCCGGTCCTCGTTTGGTTTAAGGGTTGTAACTTGGTTATCTGAATAGTCTCATGGTTATCTTATCGTATATCATCATGATTGACCATATCTCCAGTTTTCTTTTATTATATTATTATGTTTTGTGCTAATTGATGGTTTTAGTTCTTAAGTGAAGCCTCATTTGTGGCACTTGCTCTTTCTGGGATTTGACCCAGCTGGTTTTGTATGGCCAAATATCGGAGTATCTCCAGTGGAACTTCCTTCTTCCAGCCAGATGGTGACCACCAGGCGTAAGCAAGGCAACGAGTGGGTTTCCTTTTTGTTTCCCACACTTTATTGTATAAATATTTTTTTGAGGCGTTTAGCCGACGAGACGTGTTAGCTCGTATTGTACCTTTACTTACTGTCTTCCTACGGGCTGTAACATGATTGACAAATCCTAGGGTTGATTATGTATGACTGAAACTCTTGCTAGTCTTCGCATTTTGTACGACTAGCTTCATGATCATCCAATATGTAATGTATGGGACGCCTTACTAGTATATTTGGTGCTTTGACATCTTTTAACTATTACTACTTGCTTGAGATTGTGACAATAGGCTTCTTCATGACCATAAGAGATTGATGGCTTGTAGTTAAACCCTCATGTATCTAGACAGCCGTGACCGTATAGCGAGGTGGGTTGCACTTCAATATACGTAGCTGGCTATATATATAATATATATATATATATATATATATAATATTTTTATATATATATATATATTATCTATATATATATATATATAATATTATATATATCTATATATATCTTTCTTCTTTAAATCCTTTTCTTTCTTTTATTTTTTTATATAAAAAAAAAATAAATAAACTTCTTCTTTTTTATCTAACAATTATAAAATAAATCAGGAAAAACTAATTTAAATAAGATTTAAAATATACTTATATAGGTATAGATATAAATCTCTAGGAAGTTCAAACATGTATTTCCATAAAACCTTCAAAATATATATAATAAAATTTCACAATAAGGTTTTATTAAACAACTATATAATATATATCTATATATAGATTATATATAATATATATATAATATATATATATATATATATATATATGCATAACGTTTATATTTACTAAAATCACACAACGAGATTTTCATCGAACCAAAAAAAAAAAAAAAAAAGCAAGAAAAAAAATTAATCTAATTTATACAATTTTTATAAAATAAAAAATCCTACTAAATTCAAGGGGTTTACATCCTACCCAACTTATAAAAATTTTGTCCTCGAAACTAAAATAATCTAAATATCAAAAGTCAACGTGATTAATACGAAAGGGGAGCAAATACGTCGAATCCTAACTCGGTAGAGGAGGTGGTTATCACAGGAATCCATATTGACGTCATATTTTACAAGATGGGGTCTTCTTTATTCGAGACTCTACCCAACTTATAGAAGTTGGCTATTCTTGAAAATCATCTTGAGAAGACTTCTGAGAAGGACCATCTTTAAAGGGTGACATAAGCATATTGGGCACTTTTGATTGTAGTCACGGATACTAAGTGATCCTAGATATTTCCATAGTGTTCTTAGTCAATAACTTCTACAGGAGGATATTACAACATAACATCGTTTCTATCGGTCGTGCTTCCAATAAGATGGAATGAATCTCTTGTTCGAATAAAACTAGAATGTGTAGGTTCAAAGGAATTTCATCTTCGCTTAACATAGGTACTAGGAGTGAGTGTCCATGACAATACGGAACCTTGCTGTAGATTTTGATTAGGTAAGGCTGGGAATCTTAAATCATAATGACTAGCGTATGCATATTGGTGTTTAGTGTTGTATAGGAGGCATATGCTTGCTTGGGTGGAATGTATATGTCATAGGTGTGATGCATCTTGATGGGTCATGGGTATTCAGTTTAATTAACTGGTTGGGTCGATATTCGTATGGTTAAATCAAATGGAACAAAAATAGGCATCTTATAGTTTATTCTACGGGAAAATGTGTCATATATGTGATATAATTAAAATGGAGCATAGAAAGGTGTGTTTGTGTGAGACATGTGTGTCATGGTGTAGCTTAACTGGTCTAGTTCATGCGGGTGAAATTTGTTGGAAGGAAAAGTTTGTGTTGTGCTCCAATTGTCACGGTCGAGGGTATCAAATGATACGGATAGGAATGGACGTTCAATTGAAACCGATATTTTATTAGTTCAATTGGAGCCAATCTATCCTAATCATTTGCTAATTCAAAGGAACCCTT
>JANAVB010029218.1:1226568-1463810 GCA_029216955.1 Iris pallida | reverse complement strand
TTTTTATTATTTTTTTTGAAATTAAGCGATGCATAGTGATGTTTAGTGATGACCAACGACGCATTTACATGTCGCTAACGTGTACCAGGACGTCGCTAACCTGAAAAGCAAACGTCACAGATAGTCGCTATGCGTCGCTAAATTGCTGACATGGCAAACTCGCCATGTCAGCAAAGAAGTCTACTAACGTCGCAAAGTACGTCACTAATCATGTATGGTAACGTCGCTAACCTGTATCTCAGATGTCATTGACAGTCGCCAGATGTCGCTAATATCATGACGTGGAAAACCTAAAATATCTGCAAATACGTCACTAAATATCTCAAATTTTTCCTAACTGCTGAAATGTCAGCGACCATTAGCAACGAATATTAATGTCGTTAAATAGCAACGCTTCATTGGCAAATGTCGTTATCCCCTAAAATAGTAGGACATGGTTACGTCTCAAATATACGTTGCCAAGGTGATGAATTGCGACGTATCCCGTGTTTGCGACCGAATATACGCGATAAGGAGAATTCGTCACTAATATCATCGCTAAACTAAATTAACAACGTAATTTTCCCATTTAGCGACGTTTGATGACGTCGCTAAGGTGACATATTTTGATAGTGCAACAATATTTCGTACTATAAACCAACCATGTTTCGTGCTACACTATCAACCATGTCATACTCTATATGAAGAGCCTTGAGATCGTTGGAACGTGCAAACGTATATTCTAGTTGATAGCCCGTGGAAGAATTCTACCTAAATCAATCATGAGGTCGAAAGGTCGCGTGCCAACTTTTAGAATACTTTGTGGAGATACATTCTAGGTAACAAGTTGACATTTTCATGTTTTACAAACACTTGAGACAATGGCATTATTCCCTTAGCTACGTGGGTTCATCTCTTTTATTAAGAAACTTACTCAGTGAATATGAAAAGTTCATTTTATTAAATGTGAAGGCAACGATAAGGCAAAGTTCATCGAAGTCACCCGCCTGAGCGAGGAGTTGCCTCGGCCGAGCAAAACTTCAAGCAAGCCATTGCATAGCCAAGTCCTAATGTCGTTGCGCTTCGATTCATCCAGTTGAACTGAGCGAGTGGGGCACTACACTCAGGGTGATACACTATGTATATACATAGTGGCAAGTTTGACTCGGTCGGATCTGAGTATTTTGGGAACCTTTCGGCATCTAATCGATCTAAATGAATACATAAGACCCTTTCCAACTCATGGATTGACTTTTGTTGAAACGAGTCGTATATGCCATGGATTATGTCTTGGAAATGAACTCTATATAAGAGTACATTTCCAATATCCTTTCATTGTGGGTTTTTTTTGACATTTTTACTGCTTGTTTTGAAGAAAGCGTTTTCATGTCATTTTCAATTATTGCTTTCATTACCCACTTTATCAATTTCTAAATTCACTTTTGAGAATTTTGATAGGAATGATAGAAGAAGAGTACTGATCATATGTTCATACTATTGTAGGGTGGTGTATAACTGAGGCTTAATCATTACGATCACCGTTCTCCTTCTCTCGACGAATTCTCTACTTGGTGGGTGGTTTTGACCCTTCTTTTCTACTCCTTCATGAAAACAAATTCTTGTTGCGTTGCAACGTTCTAAGATTGATGATGCCTAGTAAAATATAAAAAATGAATGAAAGCCACATGCATGTTGTAATGCTAAGGATGAACAACTATATTCTTGTAAACATTAGATGTATCTATGCATGGGATATGTGTTTCGTATGAAAAGCAGACGGTTGCGGTGCAACGCCACGGAACTATTAGATGTGGTACGGTTCCACAAGATATCAAAAATTTTAGGACCTATGGGTTACCAATCGACACAATACTGAATCGAAAGAAATGAACTATTATACAAGTAGATATTTATATTACTTACTTCAATCTATGTTTTCATGCTTATGTTTATGGTTAAAATATTCACGTATTTGCATGGTCATGGATAACTTGTGCATAAGGTTTGGCTTTCCTTGAGACGGTATCCGGGGCATTGGAACCGAGTCAACCTAGGAAAAATTATGTAGAACGTGCTTTACGCACGAGATATTATGGGACCTCCAGTTGGGCTTGCAATCCGGATTAGAAAAGCGTATCGTAATACAATTTAATAGTCCTTCGTGGTGTCAATTCACCAATGACCTCATATAGCTAGGTTGCATGATAACGATTGTCTTTTGCAGGGACGGTAAGTATTATATCTATTTTTATGCAAGTATGGATATATCGGTCGTGGTAAGAAATCACTAATAAGTGATTTGAGTATATATGTTTTACTGCTTTCGCTTATGCTATCGAATATGAACTGTAAACCAACATAGTTTGAAATACCAAGACCACCTTAAATGCATGCTTCCCTTAAGAGTTTGTTGGTTCAGGTGAGTGGGTTAGTCCTGCTCAATAGTACATTCCAAAGTGTACTGACTCCCAACTCCACAGGTGTCGAGGACCTCGGGGGTACACGAACCTAGCTAAACATTCAGAAAGGCACCTTAAAGCTCTTCCTATTTTGAAGTATTTTGAAGCCGGTTCATTTTGGAGGCTTTTGGTTTCAATGCATAAAGGGGTGTAATATATGGAACGAAAAGTATTGTTTTATGGTAGGTTATCGAACTTTTTGTTATTTCATGAATGTAGCCGAGATGACATATCGAATGTAATTCTGACCTTGTACTTCGTTTCAAGTTATTAATAAAAAGCTATTTTCTTCCTATATCGCGTCTTCAACTTTTTGCTATTGTAAGATTTCAACATGGTATTCAAAAGATATTTCAAATGCATGTTCTTGCCTTGTACAAGTACAATCTAGACTGATATGACATCACGCCCGGTGGCATCATTCGCTCGGTGTCATTCTACATGGAGGCCCTAGGCATGGCACATGGCTATGCCATGGCTCTACTAGTCTATGGAGGTATACATGTTAGCACTATTACGCACAAAAATAAGAAATGGTAATTAATTGCATAGGTCATTAGTCGATTCTAAAATCCCACAAGTTTGTCATGAGGTTCACCCATGTGATACTTGATGCATGCTAATCGAAGAAAGTCTTAAGAAATCTCATCTTTCTAAGAATCCATAAAAACATGAAAAAGACAGTATCGATATTCGAGAGCTCTCTTTTTAAGGATCATGGTGTATCAGTGGTATACACGAGTTCACATATTACAAAAAACTTGCTCTCGATTAAAATATTGAAATCACGCATTGAAGGAATGTGAAATACGAAGAAAATATGAATTACATACATGTATACTTATGAAATACCAATCCGTAAATACTAATGTTACATATGGCCAAGATGCAATAAAATAGATTTACAGTGTCCTCCATCTCTTTCTTTGTAACAACAACTGCAGCACCAGTGACCATATTTTAGTCTAGTTTATACAAGTTTAAACACAATTTATAGTGTCCCTTCGTTACTACTAGGTTGTATTTTACTATTTTAGCTAATCACTTTAGCCAACATAATTGTATCTTGTCGCATCCAAAGCGCTTAGGGAAACGAGGTTTTTCTTTAGTTTAGGAACGTGTCTCATGAAAAACAAGTATTTGTACGATTCCATAAGCATAACAAAATTTGATCTTTCCTATGCTAATGGTCTTACATGATACATTATTCCTTATGATAAAAACATCGCCATTGAACTCCTTATTGGTGTTGAACCATTCCATATTCAGACATATATGACATGGACACCCAAGTCAAAAACCTAGGCTTTGGAGAAACTATCCTTCCAGCTATGCACCATAAGTACATCACACGATAAATCCTCTGCTTCCATTACAATACTGGCTTGACCCTGAATTCTTGAACTGGTGCGTTTGTCCTTCTTCTCTAACCACTACTTATACTTCGGAAGTTGTTTCTTCATGTGTACTAATTTTTATAGAAGAAGCACATGCATCGCTCTTTAGCTCGGATGATTTAGACTTTCCTCGGCTACTCTTGCCTCCATCATTATTCTTTGACCTTCCTTTGTTATTGACAATCAACTATGATGAATTTTCAATTGGATTTGGCCATTCCATAATCTCATTATTAAAAAGAGTTGTCATTATAGATCTTCCATCTTGAGAGTCTTTTTTTATAAAGGACCATTGTCACCAAATGGTCATAAAATCCCAAAAGCAAAAGATATGAGTAAAAGTATAAAAATGACCTTTTGGGACAACTAGAAACCGTCTTAATAAGCAACTATATCGTCCTAAATATTATTTAGGACGATATTTGAGACAGATTTAAATAATGCTATTAGGGTGGCGTGGCAAAAACTTAAGGAATAAAAATAATCGTCATAATTGTTGTTAAGGGATGGTCAAACCAATCGTCTCAAAATTTCACAAATTTTTTATTTTTGTATGACAGTTCATTAATAGTCGCAAAAAGTAAGTCTTTCTAAAGGATTGACACCGTCCTAATAATTTAGGGGCGGGTTAATAAGAGTCATAAAAATATAGTTCACTTCTAGGATAGTTACAGATCAATCCCAAAAAATTAAAACTATTGTCCCAATTATTGTGAAATTATTGTTTCCATATTCTTCCCATAAAATATACAATTAAATTACACATATAAGAAAAACCATATATAACTAACTATAGAATGAACGGATAGAGGAGGCAGTGTCCCCAGCTACCACTCTTGGAGCTGGGGGAGCTCAAACAGTTCTTAATGTCTATTATAGCTTGGAATGTGTGAGTAGCTTGTTCGATAGGGAGATGGCGAGACATTTGTTCAAAGTTACATAGGGAACATCGTTCTATTAGTGCCATCTTGGGGACTAAGATCAAGCCGGAACGCCTATTGAGCAGGAGAACGTCTTCCACATGGAGTCAGACTCATAAGTTGGGGTTATGCAACATAGCACAAATATGGGCGAGGTAGGACTCTGGCCAATGTGATGGACAAGTAGTGCACAGGTTAGAGAAGATAATCGCGATTGTTTTCACTAATAAGGGGTGCTATGTTTCATGTTAGGATCAATCTACGACCATAATGATCGTCGAAGGCAGGCAGATCTGTGGCATGAAATATAGTAAATAAACCATATGACGGAGACAAGCACTCTTCCACTAGTGTTGGTTGGGGATTTCAATACGATGATGTACCAGCATGAGAAGGTATATGGCAGGGTGGTTCCTGATTCCATCCTCCAAGACTTCCGGAGATGTCTACTATAGGCGGGGCTTCATCCGCTATAGAGGCAGAGACATGTATGAACATGCAAAAAAAGTCGATCCGAGGTGGGTTGTGTGCCAATTGGACTGCAGTTGGGAATAGAGCCTGGCGCAACAAGTTACCACTTGTTATCGCAGAAGGACTGGCCGCCACCACTAGCGACCATTCTCCTTCGAAGCTACAGTTGGTGTCTTCTATTCGTGCTAAAATGCGGCCATTCTGCTGCAATAATGCATGGCATAAGCAACATAGGTATAAGAAGGCGGTTAGCAGTAGATTACAAATACTAGTTAGCAGGAATGCAAGTTTCGTCTTGTGGCACTGCTGCGCTATAAAAAATAAGATCTGAAGGCTTGGGTGCTCTCCCGCTCGAATGGGAAACTCACGACCAATAAGGGGATGCTTCAGGTAGTTAAGCATCAGCTGCAAGCGGACGTGTCCAACCAGGAACTAGCAGAGTGGAAGCTGAAGCTGGTTGCGAAGGTTGGGGAACCCATCTTGCAGAGGAAATCAAAACGGTACAGAGAGCGAAATGTGATTGGCTATGAAGAGACATATGTACATAGTTTTTCTGTGATTTTATCCAGACGAGACAACGCAAATATCATATCCATCGATTTTTGGATGCGGACGAGAATTCTCTTTCTTCGACAAGGGACATACATGGCGAGGTTTTCAGGTATTATACTACTTTATATAATCAGCACAATTACTTGACCCCATTTCTGCTTTAGTTTGTAAACGAATTGTCACCAAAGCTGGAAATGACGGGCTCCTGGCCCCGGTCACTATGGTGAAATTGAAAGAGTAGTTATGAAGACATACCCAAACAGAGCTCCAAGGCCAGACGGGTTTGGAAGCAAAATTTTTAGACATCAATGGGGAGAGATCAAGGAGCATGTACCCGAGGTAGTTGGTGACCTGTTCAAACATGGCCGATTACTAAGAGAAGTGAATCATACGTTCCTCATGTTGGTTCCGAAGAAGGAAGATGCTTCAGAGATGGAAGATTTTAGGTCGATTGCATGCTGCAATTTTATCTATAAAATTATTACTAGCATCATGTGTTGGTGAATGGAGGAGTTGATGATGGAGTTGTTGTCCCTTAACCAGGCCACTTTTATTAAAGGATGATCCATTCCTGAAAATAGGATGCTTGCTTACGAGATAGTACGCTCGTACAATATGCCGAAAGGGAGTAAATCTTGTATTAAATTAGATTTAAGGAAGGCATATGACAAAGCGAACAGGGACTTCGTCTGTGCTCTGATGCTAGCTATAAGATTCTCTGATAAATTGGTGGCACAGATCAGGAAATGTATTACAACTACTACGTTCTTTGTTCTGGTTCAAGGTCAATCGTATGCATTTATAAGAAGCAATCGTGGGCTATGTCAGGGGGATTCGTTATCTCCATATCACTTCACTATCGACATGCAGTACTTTTTATGTCCATTGGATGCGATGGTTCATTGGAAGAGAGTCTGTCCTCTCTATAAATAGGCCCATCCTTATATCTCACATCTGATATATCCAGATGATCTGCTTGTCTTTATGGTCCCTTCGATGGAGGGTCTTAGAGAGGTGTAGGTGTAAGCACCCTAACTTCTGGAGATTTTTTTTACTTATTCTAAGTATTAAACTATATTTTGAAATTAATATTGACTATATAGGTACTTTACCATAGCTTTAATTTTTGAAGCACAATTATCAATTTCTCAAATCTAGTTTCATAATCATAATCTAGACGTGTCCACCTTCATTTTGATATATCATGTCCCACTCAAACATGTTTTTTTGTACTACATATTTTCTATACAACTTTGGGGTTAAATGGTAATTTTAGCCCTTACCGTAAAATTAGATATATTTCCAATTTCGATTTGAGGCCCAAATCCGATCCAAACCATTCGACCCAATATATAGTTTTGACCTATTTTGAACCTACTACACACATGCCAATGGTGTCCCACTCAATTGAGTTCGCATGTGCTATTTATTTTCAAATGGCATACAAGACCCATTAAATAGTTTTTCGGTAAATTTCAATTCCATAAACCCTATAGGCCTAGAACTAGGTCAATTAGCCTTGGTTGAGCCTATAATAGGTTAACATAACTAACTAGGATAAATTTAAATTAATTTTTAGATAATTTTGTACAATCATAATTGATTTGAAACAACCAACCATTGACTTTCTAAATTAGGAAACTCATTAATTACCTATTGATTCAAATATGCATATATTTCAAATGGTGCAACCAAATCTTACCAAACTTTTCTAAAATTTTCCTTAGACACATACTAACATATATAAGCCTCAAATCTTATATTTGAGTCTAATATTTCAGTTGCCACCTCTCCCCAAAAGTTTCAATCTCGAAATTCCTTCTCAACTTTGGCTGCCGACAACACTTGTGGCATACTGACAGTTTTGACCCCTTCCTGACCTCCCGTAATGCTATATGAATATTCATTATGAAGCGAACACATCCCTCTACAATCCTATTAACCCCCTATATGTTCATAATCCCTTCTAATATACCAAAATAGCCCTAGAAGTCAACCGAAGCTCGGGATCTAAGTCTGTATTTATTCCAGCAGGTATGCTATTTTGCATCTGGGGTTTCGTATACTTTTCATTATCATTTTTTTTGTGAAAAAACTAATAGAAAGATTTATGTATCTATTTTTATGTCCAATTAGCCATCCACACAGTTCCAAATGGTCTGTTTGGGGCCTCCGTTCTACGGAAAGATGTCCAGAATAGACTAGTTCTGTTGCGAGCCAATTTTCAGCCCCTTTCAGGCCACGTCGGTAAAACCCCTCAAAAATTAAAGAACATTTATTTGGGTTAAATATATTTTATTGTATTTATAGTTTTTTAATTATTTTTAGCTATATTTTTATTATATAAAAGGGCCATATTCATGGTTGAGTTTGGATATACATGTTGACTAGAAAGTATGGCATGCCTAGTGTAGTCAGGTGTCATGACTAGAATACTAGCCATGGTAGGTATGGCATAGTCATATTTTAGTCCCTTCTATGTTAACAATTCAAGTTGTGTCCAAGTCATATTTTGATTAATTAATTAGTTATGTAAGCCTTTATGACTTTTTAGGAGACCCGGTTGCACCAAATCTTCTCGAACTTCTTCCAAGCCAAATCCAAACCTATGTAGGCTTTTTGGGCATTTAAATAAATTAATAAATATATTATTTTATATATATGTTCAGATTTTTAGAATTATATTGGTTCAAAGGACAGAAGGTTCTATATAAGGATATATCTATTTATGTCCTTAGCCTAACTGACCCAACCAATCCAATAACTAACCTAACCACCTAACCAAGGCCGACGAAGAGTAGCCCCCATGTAATTTTCGTCCAAATCAGCCCCTATATTGGCCGACCATGCCATGCATGGAAACACCCTCCTACATATGTAAACCCAACCCATATATATATATATATTATATATATATATATATTTTTTTTATATATATATATATATATATATATATATATGTATATATATTTTTATATACATATATATATATATATATATATATATATATATTATATATATATATATATATATATATATATATATATATATTTTTTTTTATGTACATATATATATATATGTACATATATATATATATATATATATATATATAAAAAAAAATATATATATATATATATATATATATATATATATATATATATATATATATATAATATGTATATAAAAAAATATATATATATATATGTATATATATATATATATATATATATATATATATATATATATATTATATATATATATATATATATATATATATATATATATATATATATATATATATATATATAAATATAAATAATATATATATATATATATATATATTTTTATTTTTTATTTTATATATATATATATATATATATATATATATATATATATATATATATAAAATATATATATATATATATATATATATATATATATATATATATATATATATATATATATATATATATATATATATATCAATCTTCATCAAAACCCAAACCCTAATACCAAAAACTCTCATTTACCATCGAAGAGCAGCCCCTTCCCCATTAATTCCGAAAATAACAACCTCTTCCCTCTCCTTCATCTTCATCTCCCTCTACAACACCTACCAATCATCTCCTCCCACTCAAAGTCTCTCATTTACACCATCTCTTCAGTCAAACAATATTAAACCTTCAAAAAGATTCCATCTTCACCATCAAACCGGTCAAACCACTATTTCTATCATTTTCAACCGTCAAGAAGCGGTTAGCAAGCAATTAGGACGAAAAAGTTGGGATCTTTGGCAAAGAGGAGCACCCGCAAGCCTTCTAGCAAAGGATTTCGGTAAATTCTTTCTTATTCCATCCCGAATCCTACGATTATAATTTAGTAGGAAATCTGATATTAATGTCCTAGAAATTAGATTTTGATTACTTTTATCATATATTTTTTTCCCTATAAGTTGTATCTAGTATTGTTCAGAAATCCGGTTTCGGTTACGTTGATTTTTAGCACCGATGTGAAGGAACTATAATTTTATTGGTACTTTTCAAAACTGAATCTAATGTATGTTTTTACAATAAAATATAATTTTTAAGCATTTTTTTTGTGATTTGATCATCTTAGATTTGTTCGCAAAAAATAGGGGTCGAAATACTGACTTTTCGGGTAAAATGCTGACCTAGAAAGGCTATAAATTAGGGATTAAGTTGACTATCAATAGTAAGTTTATTTTCTGAGAATAATCTACATTAATTTTTTTAATATTTCAGTTAACATATTTAAGCCATATTGTGTAGTTGGCGATGTTCCGGACACGTTTCAGATAGCCCAGCCGACAAAGAAGTCGAATAGTCATAAATTTTTCTTAGAATTCCAAATCTGGAATTCAGAGCTTATTTTTATGTAAAATAATTTATAATTATTATTTTTATGATTTTATATGATTTTTAGGCATACCCTTGAAGTAGGGGCATAAACGACAATTTTGGAAGTCGAAAATCGTAAAACTAGGTCCCGGTGTCTCGTAAAACATATGTGTTATTGTGTAAACATCTATATGGGTTTATAAGATATTTGGATATAGTTATTATGGTTTAAAAATATTAAATTAGCTAATTAAGATATATTATAAGTTTTATGATTAAATACTTAAACTAGTTAATTTATAATTTAGGAGCATTGGATTCCGGAGGTGTGGACACGAGGGCTACCATTCATCTTCACACTGCTAAATCAGTCAAGTGCACCTTGCTATTGTTTAGTTCATGTTCTATCTTTATTCTTTATTCCTTGTTATTTTTATTATTATCTTGGACCTTAGTGGTTATGTCAATACCGGCTTCCCGATTACATTCAGGTGCATTCAACAGTTAAGTTGTCTAGTATTGATGTATAGAACCCGCTTGGGATTTATGAATTTTATTTCCATTGAGACATATAGGATACGACACGTGATTGACACATATATTGCCCTGATAATCTATATTAATTTTTTTTAATATGTCATTTAACATATTTAAGCCAAATTGTGTAGTTGGCGATGTTCCGGACACGTTTCGGATAGCCTAGCCGACATAGAAGTCGAATAGTCATAAATTTTTCTTAGAATTCCAAATCTTGAATTCAGAGCTTATTTCTACGTAAAATAATTGAAAATTATTATTTTTATAATTTTAGATGATTTTTAGGCATACCTTTGAAGTAGGGGCATAAACGACGATTTTGGAAGTCGAAAATCGCAAAACTAGGTCCCGGTGTCTCGTGAAACATGTGTTATTTTGTATACATCTATGATGATTTATGAGATATTTGGATATAGTTATTATGGTTTTAAAATATTAAATTAGCTAATTAAGATATATTATAATTTTTATGTTTAAATACTTAAACTAATTAATTAATAATTTAGGAGCATTGGATTCCGGAGGCATGGACACGATGGCTACCTTTCATCTTCACACTACGAAATCAGTCAAGTGCACCCTGCTATTGTTCAATTCATGTTCTATCTCTGTTCTTTCTTCCTTATTATTTTTATTATTGTCTTGGACCTTAGTGGTTATGTCAATACGGGCTTCCAGATTACATTCAAGTGCATTCAACTGTTATGTTGTCTAGTATTAATGTATAGAGCCCGTCTGAGATTTATGGAATTTATTTCCATTGAGACATGTAGGATACGACACGTGATTGACACATATATTGTCCTGATACCTTAGCTTGATTACCTGAGATACCGAATTTTCTGATACCTGAGCTTGATTTTCTGAGATTCCAAATTTTCTAATACCTGTAGGTTAAGATTGGTGGTTGTCATTTTTTTATAGGTGTCATAGGATTTTTCGTCTAGAAAGAGGTTAGAACAGTAAGTCGTGGATACAACTTATTAATTCTTGAGACTTGAGGACAACTACTACTTATGCGGGCCATGTTGCGCACTTACACTTTATGTATATGTATATATATTTATTTGGAGAGGAGCCATATTTTCTTAGTTACAGCCTCTCTTAGTTAACAATGAGACTTCGACACGGCGCTATAGCTATATGTATATTTTTGCCATATTGTATTTACTTTGGAGATGTCTGCGCTTGCGAACGTTGTCCTCAAAGCGTCAAGTCAGTTTGGTTTAGTTACCTGAGATACTTATTATCACTCCCCGTTCCCGAAATACGAATTTTTAATACGTGTACTACTTAACTGTATTTATCATGCATTTATTCTATATTTAGTTTCTTTAATTACCAACTAGTTATTTTTCTGTATTTTATTTTCTGCTTTTATTTAGCTCTTGGCTCATCTCGGTTCATTTTGAGCCAACTTGGCTTGGCTTGGTTCAACATGGAAAAGGGTGGATGGTTTGGATGGAGTGGAGAGAAATGGATGGTGGAGATCAACTTGTAACGTCCCAGTCCCAAAATACCTAGGACTAAGTACGTCGACATGCCAGCTGCATACATACGAAGTATACTCCAATATATGGAACATCGTATGTATACATAAGCTGTAAAATACAGTAAACCATAATAAAATCTCATCCACAAAAGAATAAAAATATAAATCCACTATGAAATTTGTCATTTATAGATGTAGTTGGGCGGAGACAAATTCACTACCAACTAATTTAAATGAAAGAAAATATACAAGGAAATGATCGATAAAATGGCAAGACGAACCAAGAGTAATCATCTTCGAAAGAATGGAGAAGATCATGGCCTTGGCTAGGACACCTGCGAAAATACACAAAGCACACACCTGGAGAGATAACCAGGTCCTCAGAGGGACGCAACAAAATACATAAAGAACATGCCACATAACTGAATATATATAATATGCGATAAATCACGAGCAAAGTAAAATAGTCCCAATCGTAACAAGATCCAATACCTCATCGTCGAAACAGAGTACTACTCCTACTACCAAACAAGGACAAGGGGTAGAATACTATTCCGCGATGCGACATTGTCGCAAGTTACTAATGGAACGGCGGTGACATGACATTGACTAAGATTACCGAACCATCTAATGTGTTTATGCAGGTAAGAACAAACCTTTCATCGCCTGAGCCCTGGCTGTAAATAGGATCTGGTATAGTCCCCACTTGGGCACCAGCGACCTAAGCACATGACGTTCAAAAACGACAGTGGCCAACCTGAGGGGGTTATCTTACCCGTATCTCCAGCGGAGCTTCCGGGTTACAAGGGGATGTGTAATAGAAGCCCATACGACAAGGAAATATTCTCCCAACCCGATGCACCTAACTAGGTCTCATCCAAGATCATGTACCTCTACTAACTGCTAAGTCTCCTAACATGCCTCTATTAGCAGTTAGACCTAACGCATGCGTACGAGTGATCAGCCAACACGCAATTACCTCTACATGCTACTCATCTCACACATATCTCGTGGTACAACTGTGTCAAGGTCTATGTGATACACTATTGATGGTATTCTCTTAACTCTAGGTCCATATGCAATCAAAGGATAATAAACAAAGTACAGCTAATATCACTGAGCATGTAGTAAATCAAGAACTGTAATAATGGTATAGCTAGCAGAATTAAAAATAAATGAACAGTGATATCTAATAACTAAAGAAAAGCAGACTGAATATAAACAGTATAAATGGCAAGGTATCTTGCCTGAGGTTGTGCGCAGAAGAGCGACGTCCAATAGCTCGAACTGTCAGAATCGCGAAGCAATGAAAGCCAAATCCCGCATTCGTCCTTGGATGCTAAAATAAACACCACGAACATGTTCAAAATAAAAGATATATCAAGAAAATGTCTGTCCAAAAGTCCAATTCTGGAACAGGGGCAAAATCGTAATTTTGGGTCAAAACGATGTCCACCGTTGGACCCGTTTTGTACCGAAATGCATGCCAGTACCTATGGTCTCTAAAGTCGCCAAACTATATGTCTACATGTCCTGTTTGAGGAGACGAACCCAACCATATGTCCAAAGTTGGATTCCGGTGGGCCGTGTACAATTTCGCCCGTTGGATCGGGTCGCAGGCCCGCCAAAATAGGCGTTCCGGTCGACCTTCCCAGAATCGGACCAAACTTGGCACACAGGACCAAAATTTTGATATGGTCCTGTTGGAGCAAGTTTTTTCTCGATACGACGAACGTACACGAAGTTATGGTCAAGTTTGTAAAAGTTCAATACGGGGGTATCTCGATGGATACGTACTGATTTTGTCACGCATAGGTAACGAAATCTAGTTCCGTCTGTTCCCACACGTCGGCAACATCCATACTCGTCTTTTGATGCATATAGTGGGCTACCACGTCGCCCGATTTGTCGGGAAGCACGCCATATCGGGAAATTTTCAAATTTTTTTACTGTTTTAAAAACATTTTTTGTTTATTTTGGAAATAGAATTTCTCTACGCATAGTAGGTGAAATAAAAAAAACTATAAGAAAATTTTCGAAGCCCTATAGGTTACCTGCCAGTTTGTTCAGGTAGTTTGTCAAATTTCTCATTGGATTGACCACAATCTGCCTTCCAAATTATTGTCTTGAAGTCAAAACTGTTCTATTTTTGTAAGATTTTTCGACAACTTCGCTTAGATTTTCTGAGCAATCTAATCGGTTATATCAAATTCTATTTGTATAAGTTTGAAGTGGGTCATATTGTGGTCGTAAGGAAATAATTGGTTCGAGAATTGATCGTAAGACGGGGAAGAAAATGAACCTTGAAGTCGAAAGAAAATAGATGCTGCTGCTGCTACACTGCTGTTGCAGCGACTGGTGCTGCTGTGCGCAGGTGAGGCTCTGTTCGATCATCGGCCGGACGATAATGACGCGTACGGTCAAGGGATTCGTCGAGGATGTGTACGCGATTGTGCGAACGCTCGGGGATGGATTTGTGATCGAAATTTCTTCTCATTTGTATGGGTTTCGATGAACAACGAATATAATCTGGATTTAAATTTGATTTTTTAAATCAAATATTGGGGTGAATTGGATTTGATTTGATGCAATCATATTGAGAATTTGTTAGAGATCATAGAAATTTTTTTCAAGAAGATTGGTTCAAAAATTGGGAAGATTGGATTTAATCCTATCGATATGGTAAGGCCCTGTTCGAGTGAAAGGGATCCGGAATAGATAACCACTGTAGCATGTACAGTAGATTTTCTTGTTTTGTTTATATATATATATATATATATATATATGTAACGCGTAGGGAGATAAAAACACTGCGTACTTCCATGATTATGTTAATTACAAGAAGAAAGCCCTACGTATCCACTCTATTACTACTGCGGATGAGTTTGTGCTTAATGATACTGCGAGCATTAAGGCTTATGCATTAGGGTATTATGGGGCTCTATATGAACGTGGTGATATTACGAAGGATGATGACTTCCTCGCAGCCATTCCGTGCCTGGTGGATGAGGACGAGAATGATAACTTAATCGCTCTCCCCGTCGACCAATGAGCTATTAGATACTTTAAAGTCGCTGGATAAGAATAGCGCTTCTGGTCCTGATGGGTTTACCCCGAAGTTCTTCATCTCCTCGTAGGACATCATCAGCATGGATATCACAGAGGCGGTGGGCATGTTCTTTGATGGGTTCTCGTTGCCTCGCTCCATCACAAACACATCATTAGTCCTTCTTCCTAAAGTCAAGCAGCCCAAGTACTTCTCGGACTACAGGCCTATTAGTTTATGCTCTGTGTTGAAGAAAGTCATTTCGAAGACCCTTGCTCTTAGATTAGCGCCACTTCTGCCTAAGTTGATTTCACCGGAACAGAGTGGCTTTGTTAAAGGTCGAGAAATAGTGGACAACATTGTGCTTGCGCAGGAATTAGTAGCTAAAATGAACAAGAAGCACTGGGGTGGCAATATTGCTATTAAGCTAGATATGATAAAAGCGTATGATCGTGTGGATTGGAGATTCATGATTAAGGTGTTGCGCAAGTTCGGTTTTCACAACAAATGGGTCGATATGATGCTTCGTCTACAAAATAATGTGTGGTTCTCTCCACTGATTAATGGTGAATCTTCGGGTTATTTTCAATCTTTCAGAGGTGTGCGGCAAGGAGATCCTATATCACCTACTTTGTTCATTCTAGTTGCGGAGGCCCTATCTCGGAACCTGAAGATGCTCCCTGAAGTAGAAGGCTTTACTCCATTCATAACGCCGAGAGATTGTTATCCGATCACCCATTTATCTTATGGAGATGACATCTTATTATTCTCGGCTGGAGACATTAGGTCGATCACATTGATTCAGAATCTTTTGCGGCGCTATGAGGCAGCTTCGGGACAGAAGGTGAAAGTGGCTAAGTCTTCCTTATATGTGTCAACAAAGGCTCCTGCCGATAGGGTGGATGAATTGGCTGCAAGGACTGGTTTCTCGATTGGGACACCTCCATTTACTTACTTAGGGTGCCCTATGGCGGCTGGGTATCGTAATGCAAGCATGTACGAGGAATTGATTCAGAAGATTCGTGCACGGGTAGAGGGATGGCATAATAAATCTCTATCCCCTGGAGGTAAGCTTGTGCTAATCAAATCCGTTCTTTCTTCAATACCAATTTATACTTTGGCCGCGTGCAATCCCCCAGTGTCTGTGTTACGCCGCATTGAAGCTATTTGTAGTGAATTTTTCTGGGGCTCTTTTCAAGGAGCGCCTAAACGTCGATGGTTGGGCTGGGAATATATTGCTAGAAAGAAGGAAGAAGGGGGTTGGGTGTTAAAAGATTAGAAGACATGATGAGGGCCTTCACTATCAAACTTTGGTGGAAGTTTTCTACTAAAGACAGCCTCTGGGTTAAGTTTTTCAAAGCCAAATACTGCTCTCGGTCTCCAGCGAGTGAGGTTCGAATTACGTCTAATGCGACCCATGTTTGGAAGCGGTTATTAGAAGGAAGAGACTTGGCAAATCAGCATATAGTTCTGGATGACACAGGCATGTGGTGGCACAGATCTAATGGTAGGTTCACAGTATCTTCGGCTTGGGAAGTTGCTCGTATTCAAAGGCCTATAATTCATTACTTTGTCCATATTTGGGGCACTTGTATTCCTTACAAGTGGTCGATTTTATTGTGGCGTGTTTTACACAACAAAGTGCCTACTGATGACAATATTGTCAAGCTTGGATATAGCATGGCGTCGATGTGTCATTGCTGTGATCAAAACACGGAGGAGTCTCTGGATCACATATTTTATGAAGGGGAGCTGGCTACCGAAGTTTGGCAGATTTTACAGCAGGATTACAGAGTGAAAGCTCGTGGATCCTCTTCGTTAATACAGCAGTTAAACAAATGGTGGCGGGGGAAGAGACTTCATCAAAAACAAATTGCAGTCGGAGCAGTGATATGGGTATTATGGAAGAATAGAAATAAATGGAGATATGAAGGATATAAGTATTCTGCGGGGATGATGATCAAGGAGATTCATAGACAGATCGGGAAAGCCTCTATCAATTGCAAATACTAAGGGTTTTGTTTTGGTTTCTTAAGTATCTATATATATATCTATATATATACATTATTTATATATATAGCTATATATATATATCCAGATGTACTATGAGCAGCTTGCTAATTTTGTAACCTGAGTTGGGACTCACCAAGTATTAATAAAATTCTAGTGTTCCTTTAAAATATATATATATATATATATGTAACGCCCGTTGTTCGTATTACGTATTTTGGTATACGTGTACGTATTGACTCATATTGCATGTCTCATTGCATGGTTTATTTTGGCATTTCATTGCTTGGTTCGGTTCGGTTTGCTTGGTTCGGCCTGGTTCAGTTTTGTTGCATATGGACCAACCCCCACCCACTCTCTTCCTTTATAAGCCACCTAACCACTCTCCCTCCTCCATTAATCCTCATAACTCTTCTTTTTCCTCTCCATTACTCTCCACCAACCGAGAGAGAGAGAGAGCCTAGGCAAGTGCAACTTGCTTCATGGAGGAACTCAAGTTTTATTGTTCCATTGTCTTCCTCACGAGATTCTAAGACACTTTAGTACTTAGCATTTTTAATTTCTATGGCTCATTTCATGTAGATCTAAGCTTGTTGTATTTTTGGATTTCTTGGATTTTGATCTATTAAACCTTATTATTTTCAAGTTTTGATGGTTCCATATTGTAGAAAAAAAATTTCTACCCTATTTTGACCTATGGAAGTCCGGATTCTAACCTTAGATGGAGAATTTATGGAGCTTGGAAGCCATGGCTTTCATGGTTCTTCTTCTCAGAAAAGTTGGAGAAGAAGAACAGTGCTTGACCGCATGGCCTTTTCAAGCGGCAAGTCCCCCCTGGCCGCATGGCTCGTGGCAGTCTTGGTCGCATGGCTTTGATTGGCGCTTGCCGCATAGGTCATGGTTCCAGTGCCCCCAGCTGCATAAGACTCCATCCTCTTAACCGCATGGCTTGAATTAACTTCAGCCGTATGGCTCTGCCCGACTTTTAGCCGCATGAACCCATCTCTCCTTGGCCGCATGGCACTGCTTGACCGAGCCGCATGGCTCTGGTTGGCCCGAGCTGCATAGGCCCTCCTGGCCCCTGTTTCTCTTAGCCGTATGGCCCTGCTTTCTTAGCCGCATGAGCCGTGTCCCCTCCCGAGCCGCATAACCCTGTTCCCTTGCCCCATGACCCTGTTCTTCTTGAGCCTCATGGTTCTTGGCAGTACTTGCCGCATGAGCTCGTTTCTACTACCGTCAGCCGCATGGCGTTGGTCTCCCGAGCCACATAAGCTTGTTCCTTCTTGGCCGCATAGGTCATGGCCCTGTTTCCTGAGCCGCATGCCCCTGTTCCCCCCTGGCCGCATGAGCCTTTCCCTGGCCGTATGAGCCCCTGTTTCCCGAGCTGCATGACCTTGTTTTTTCCTTAGCCGCATGGCTATTTCCATAACCCTTGTATCCCTTTTATTATATTGGGTTGTTACATTTATGCCTTGTCTCATGACCCTCTGTGTAACTTGGGTCCCTTGATAGAATGCTTGTACCATGTAAATTCTGCACATGTTCTATGAACACGATAGTGACCTGTAGTGGTACACTCTTGACAATTAACATGACATGGTAGTGACCCGTCGTGGCGCACTCTTGATAAGTAAACCTGACATGATATATCTCGATAAGCTGTTACGACGGCTAGCATGACATGACAAGAATGACATCACAAGAATGAATGGCCTGGACACCGTGGACGATTGTGTTGTACAAGTAAACCAGTATGGTCTTGCATCATGTCTAGGAGAGGGACCCCTGAGTACCACGGTCAGGGGTACCTACTTAAACTGATTAAGGCTAATAAATAGAATAATCCAGTAGTCATAAAAAGATTTTCCAACTACAGGCAATCCTATTATCTGGGTCCCCATCATGGGATCTGTAGCCTGCCGTCGAGTAGGACACATTTCCATCACACTGTCATGTGTTGCACCCTTCAAGCTACTTAAGGGTACATGTGTTCTTTGGACAATGTACCCACATGAATTCAACCCATAATTTGTGTCCTGATAGCCTGGATGGTCTGCAGGACTTGTGGCTGTTGGAACATCTCATTGTATCTTGTTAGTAACTAGGCCTGTGATAACCCTAGTTAGTTAAAGTGTCAAGCCGTACTTATTGCTTAGCCGTGATTTGGTTGGATGGAGTCTAACCCAGTCTAGTCTTATCCTGATCCTGTACAAGATTGTTACATGACTTGATTGCTTGTGCTTTACTTTATCGATAAATGGTAGGAAACTAAGTTCCGCTCAGATGAAGGGTTACAACCCCGGTCCTCGTTTGGTTTAAGGGTTGTAACTTGGTTATCTGAATAGTCTCATGGTTATCTTATCGTATATCATCATGATTGACCATATCTCCAGTTTTCTTTTATTATATTATTATGTTTTGTGCTAATTGATGGTTTTAGTTCTTAAGTGAAGCCTCATTTGTGGCACTTGCTCTTTCTGGGATTTGACCCAGCTGGTTTTGTATGGCCAAATATCGGAGTATCTCCAGTGGAACTTCCTTCTTCCAGCCAGATGGTGACCACCAGGCGTAAGCAAGGCAACGAGTGGGTTTCCTTTTTGTTTCCCACACTTTATTGTATAAATATTTTTTTGAGGCGTTTAGCCGACGAGACGTGTTAGCTCGTATTGTACCTTTACTTACTGTCTTCCTACGGGCTGTAACATGATTGACAAATCCTAGGGTTGATTATGTATGACTGAAACTCTTGCTAGTCTTCGCATTTTGTACGACTAGCTTCATGATCATCCAAATATGTAATGTATGGGACGCCTTACTATTGTATATTTGGTGCTTTGACATCTTTTAACTATTACTACTTGCTTGAGATTGTGACAATAGGCTTCTTCATGACCATAAGAGATTGATGGCTTGTAGTTAAACCCTCATGTATCTAGACAGCCGTGACCGTATAGCGAGGTGGGTTGCACTTCAATATACGTAGCTGGCTATATATATATATATATATATATATATATATATATATATATATATTTTTTATATATATATATATATATATATATATATATATATATATATATATATATATATATATATATATATATATCTTTCTTCTTTAAATCCTTTTCTTTTCTTTTATTTTCTTTATATAAAAAAAAAATAAATAAACTTCTTCTTCTTTTTTATCTAACAATTATAAAATAAATCAGGAAAAACTAATTTAAATAAGATTTAAAATATACTTATATATAGGTATAGATATAAATCTCTAGGAAGTTCAAACATGTATTTCCATAAAACCTTCAAAAATATATATTAATAAAATTTCACAATAAGGTTTTATTAAACAACTATATATATATATATATATATATATATATATATATATATATATATATATATATATATATATATATATATATATATTGCATAACGTTTATATTTACTAAAATCACACAACGAGATTTTCATCGAACCAAAAAAAAAAAAAAATAAAAGCAAGAAAAAAATATTTAATCTAATTTATACAATTTTTATAAAATAAAAAATCCTACTAAATTCAAGGGGTTTACATCCTACCCAACTTATAAAAATTTTGTCCTCGAAACTAAAATAATCTAAATATCAAAAGTCAACGTGATTAATACGAAAGGGGAGCAAATACGTCGAATCCTAACTCGGTAGAGGAGGTGGTTATCACAGGAATCCATATTGACGTCATATTTTACAAGATGGGGTCTTCTTTATTCGAGACTCTACCCAACTTATAGAAGTTGGCTATTCTTGAAAATCATCTTGAGAAGACTTCTGAGAAGGACCATCTTTAAAGGGTGACATAAGCATATTGGGCACTTTTGATTGTAGTCACGGATACTAAGTGATCCTAGATATTTCCATAGTGTTCTTAGTCAATAACTTCTACAGGAGGATTATTACAACATAACATCGTTTCTATCGGTCGTGCTTCCAATAAGATGGAATGAATCTCTTGTTCGAATAAAACTAGAATGTGTAGGTTCAAAGGAATTTCATCTTCGCTTAACATAGGTACTAGGAGGTGAGTGTCCATGACAATACGGAACCTTGCTGTAGATTTTGATTAGGTAAGGCTGGGAATCTTAAATCATAATGACTAGCGTATGCATATTGGTGTTTAGTGTTGTATAGGAGGCATATGCTTGCTTGGGTGGAATGTATATGTCATAGGTGTGATGCATCTTGTATGGGTCATGGGTATTCAGTTTAATTAACTGGTTGGGTCGATATTCGTATGGTTAAAATCAAATGGAACAAAAATAGGCATCTTATAGTTTATTCTACGGGAAAATGTGTCATATATGTGATATAATTAAAATGGAGCATAGAAAGGTGTGTTTGTGTGAGACATGTGTGTCATGTGTGTAGCTTAACTGGTCTAGTTCATGCGGGTGAAATTTGTTGGAAGGAAAAGTTTGTGTTGTGCTCCAATTGTCACGGTCGAGGGTATCAAATGATACGGATAGGAATGGACGTTCAATTGAAACCGATATTTTATTAGTTCAATTGGAGCCAATCTATCCTAATCATTTGCTAATTCAAAGGAACCCTTCGTTCGTAGGAAGGCTTGCATACACTTCAGCAATTTCTGTTCTCGAATTTTCATCCAAAATACGATTCTATGATAGAATGGATTTGAAGAATCAAGGTCGCTATCTTTTACCTTGGTTATCTAAAAGCACGAGCAAAGGGATATGGAATGCGATACGAAGATCGTATTGCAACCTCAAACAGATGGAAGAATGGTTGTGTTGGAATACAACTCGATATCGCATTCCAAGAGATAGAGTACGCTAAGTTCAAGGTTCTACCCAACTTACATAAATTGGTTATCATAGAAAACACAGTCATATAACTCCTATGAATATCAAATTTTAAGGAGATGTACGAGGATATGGGGTACTTCTGATCGTAATCACAGACTCTAAAGGAAGCCTAGGTATTTCCTATTTAACATTGCTCATTTATTGACCATGTTTCATCCAGGAAGTAAGAGAGGTCTTGGTCAAGCATGACCATGAACAAATTGGTACAACAAAATTCCATTCATAGCATAGCATGGGCTACGAAGAGATGTGGTTAGAGGATTTTTGGAAGGAGGATTAGTGTACCATGAGATGGGGACTACCCCATAGGTGTGAGGACCTATTTCATCAAGTTTGGTTTTATGGTCCGAATATGGTGATAGACATGGATGGGTTTAACTGAATCTTAATGGGTCCCCTAATTGGACATAAATCCTTTTTATTCAATAATTCTTAGGTTTTAATTTATATTGGCTGGACCAGATTCCACAAATCAGCATAAACTATTCTTATTAGGTTAGTGTAACCTAGAATAGGTTCAAACTCATGTGGATGGGTTATTTGCTAGTCGGATTGGTTAACTAGGATCCTTAAGTCCAAAATATACCTTCTATGATTTTTTTGTTTAAGTAGCACAAGAAGACTCATTTGAGTGGCATACTATTGGCATGTGCATAGTGGGCTTCGAGCAGATCACAACCATATATTGGGTCGAAAGAATTGAGTCGAGGTTGAGCCTCAAAATAAAGCCAAAAAATATATCGATTTACGGTAAAAAATTTAGTTAACCTTTTTGATATGAAAGTCGTATCATAAAAATAGAGTACACGGGGACGTGTTTTAGTGGAACATGGTATGTCTACATGAAGGTGGAGTCGTCAAGAACTTGTATGTGCAATTTGTTAAAAGTAACAGCTGGTCTCGTGTTCCGATTATAAATGTCGCTGTAAGGGATACAAAAAGATATAAAAAGAAAGTGGGAGTTCATGAGTCACTAATTTATCATCCTAGTGAGAACCAATTTACCCCAATCAATCGGTGATCCCATACTTCCTAAAATTAAGAATGACTTACAATCTATTCACTCTAGAGACTAGGACATGGTTTTTAGGAATAATGACATTAGGGACATTTGAGTCACGACATCTGTAGTGCCCCATCCCGCTCAGTCAATCGGAGGAATCGAAATGCCGACGGCGTTCAGACTTAGCCTCGCAACGGCTTGCTCGAAAACTCGCTCAGGTGGGGTAGTTTCGATGAACTTTTCTCATCTTAGCCTTCACATAATAACTCGCATGTTTTCAACTTGCACAAGTTAGACTTGATAATAAAAGAGACGCATCCACATAGCTAAAGGAATAATATCCCGACAGGTCAAAATGTGTTAGAACATGGAAAATGGTCCCACGGTCTTCTTAGATGTCTGCTAAGCATACTTTCAAAATGACACTCGATCCTTCGTCCCATGGCTTGGGATAAAGAAGTTGGCCTAAGTTGCTAAGTTGCCACAATGCTCAAATTAACCTAAGTCATAGGCGTCACCGCGTGAATGCTTCATAAAGCATGCACGGTCCCGTCGTCCAAGGCTTGGCAAAGCCTTCGCCTGTCCCGTGGTTTAAGTCGTATTGCACGACTTGTGGCTTAAGTCTAGGCTCCCGAGAACCTGGTTGTTCAAGTCGAACGCGTGCACGGCACGTTCCCTTGATGCGAAGCTTGGCGTAGCCTTTGCTCGTCAAGTCGTTGCCCGAATAAGTTAAACAAGAGTTTTGTCAGGTTATCGAAGCCATTTCTAGCACTGTCCCCTGTTGGCTGCGGTTGTCA
This sequence comes from Iris pallida, assembly GCA_029216955.1. Taxonomy (NCBI): domain Eukaryota; kingdom Viridiplantae; phylum Streptophyta; class Magnoliopsida; order Asparagales; family Iridaceae; genus Iris; species Iris pallida. The sequence continues at coordinate 1,439,927 of JANAVB010029218.1, read as the reverse complement.
AGTTACATTGTCCTACGAGATCAAGGCTCGTCGTATAAAGTATATGACTTGAGCGATAGCGTCGCCTAGAGAACAAGGTCTGTCCAAGGCACGAGCCACGGTCGATTTAGTGAAAAGCTTGCCACAGATAAAGGAAGTCCACGCGACTAGTTGTTGTCGAGATCGGTCCCGCTACTTGGGAGTCTCGCTAAGTCTCGATAAGGAAGCACACGAGATCGGTCCTGCTACTTGGGAGTCTTGCAAAGTCTCGACAAGGAAGCACACGAGATCGGTCCTGCTACTTGGGAGTCTTGCAAAGTCTCGACAAGGAAGCACACGAGATCGGTCCTACTACTTGGGAGTCTCGATAAGTCTCGATAAGTCTCGTCCACGAGATCAGTTCTGCTACATGGGAGTCTCGCTAAGTCTCGATAAAAAATCACGCGAGATCGGTCCCGCTACTTGGGAGTCTCGATAGAAAGATGGAAAGCATGGTCATGAATAAGGAAGGACTTGGTAGATCGAGTTGAGTCTTGCATGGTCATTGGACAACTTGTGCGTAAGGGCAAAATTCTTCGAGCGATCCCGGGGTGCCGAGTTCGTGTCGGCCTAGGAGGAATTGCAGATATTGTACGGCCTTCATCGACGGTACGACTCGTTGAAGTGAACTGTTACAATATAGACTGCGGGTCATTCGGTGGGAGCTCGTATCTCGCCATGCGAATGGTCACTGTATACAAAAGATCCAGGCTAGCTTAACATTGCTAGTGACCACTCATATAGATGTGTCCGCAAGAGCGGCTATCCGTGTGTATGTCTTTGGATTGCGTCGAGTACTAGCAGGTTACGAGTTGGGTTATCAAGTTACGCTAATAGCAAGCGATAACCTTGAATCAGCACAAGTTAGGGTGTGTACGGTTGCAGCACCATTCTGGAGCCTAAGAGTTGGCTATAGCAAGGACACGTGCTCCGGCATAAATATGGCATCATTGTCTCGATTTAAGTCTGGAAGGGCCGTAAGGCAAGTTTGCTTAAGTCCTGTCGATATGTGAGGCACGACCTTGATCTTTAGGCACGTTCAAGTTTTTTGGCACGACCAGCACGATTCGTCCCTTGACATCATTAGTATGAGAATAGTCTAGAGGCACATGAAAGAATTGAAAGTCTTGGCACGGCCGAGTTTGCATGAGTTGTTCCTCGGCGAGGCACTGCCTCAAATATATGGATGTCACGAATAGAGTATAGCACGACCCTTTCGTTGTATTGCAAGTATAGGCCAAGACGTCTGGTTCTAAAATTAATTCTAAGGCAAGACTAGAAAGATAATTGAAAGGGATTTAAGCTGCACAAAGTAGATGAATGTGTCGGTTTTGTATGGGTGGACGAGGAGCTCACTTCGCCAGTACAGTTGAGTACTGACACCCACACAGTTTTCATGTACGGGAACATGTAGAAACTCGTGGCGCAGAGCTCGCTTGGATGCATCGAGGTACGAAGTTCTTTGGCGATTCGAAGCGTGCGGCCACATGGAGTCAAGACTTATACGGGACATAATGTATGGACATTGCCTTCCGAAGCATCCGCTGGCTCAAGCATTGTACCGAAAGATGAGAGAGAGCAGAGTGACTTGTAAAATGAGAGAAAAGTGAGCTTGAGAGACTTGTAATCATGGCCTTACACCCAATGTAATCCTATTGTTCAATATTAATAAAGAGCACTTTTGAATAACTTGTGTTTTGCTTCTAAATTTTTTCTGTATGATTCAATGTTTCTGCTTGGGACTTCTGTGCGACGACCCCGTCGCAGCCACTGTAATCGGCCGTTATGAAACTGCCTTGCACGAGCGCAATCTAGGCTCATGCGGCATCACGCCTTAGCAAGGACGACCGCTCCTACGAGAGCGGGGCGTGACATAATGATATCAGAGCACGACTTTACGTTCTTGGACTTCAAGTCGAATCTTTCAGTTTGAAAGCTCGTCGTTGATAAAAAAGTTTACGCTTTCTCAAATGTCCCACGACAAGTCCATACAATAAGTCTAAATTTTTTTAAAGGCTCGTACAAGTGTTCAATCGAACGCATCGGTATATAATGGCCTTTGTGCCAAACGGTGTCAAACTTGACTTGATAGAAAATACATGCTAAAGTTAGCAAGTCGTGTGTGTGCCTGAATAGTACTACGTAGACATTAAAAAATGAGCGTATAAACTCGAGGTATAGTCCGTACGGGATGGCTATGCACACGGCCTTTTGGCTAAGTTGTGCCGCATGTTGTGCACCTAGACTTTATGGTGCAAACGAATTGCGAGCAATATTAAGGATTGCTCGGTCGGTAACGGAGATACACTTAGAGTGCATATCGATAGAAACGCTATCAAACTAACGCTTAGCCGTACATGGAAGATTGGTTTGGATTTTGAGGAATAGTGTAAACGACTTAGTACGTCGAGCCGCGTGAGCGATTACGCTAGAGATTCGTCGAACGAATCTGAAAGATGTTTTAGCAAATAATGCGAACGTGATTGTGGACTAAATCGGATGGCTCAAATCCTGAGTGGTGTATGGTCCATCTTGGAAATCATTCGAGCAAAATTGAAGATTAGAAGTAACAACGAGTATGTCGATGAGGCGATGCGATCGCGCAAAGCCTTAGAACGCGTCACGCTTAGTTGGTCGTGACTTTGAATATCCCGAACGAGATGTCGTTCGGACAACTTGTGAATGGGCAACGCGAGTTAGAAAATGATTCAGAATAACGAATAAAAGTAAATGTCTAGATCGAGGAAACCTAGAGGATCGCACTTACGATCTCGTATTTGGTCGAATGGAATTGTGGTATATCCAATTCGGATAATAGCGTCAGTTGCACGACTCGGAGTCCGTTGCAAAGGAGGATCGTCAGGTTACGTACATGATCGATGGTATTGAGGCGTATCAAAGATCGATGTGCGATAACTCGGAGGTACTCCGATTCGAGGAATGATGATCGTGTAAAATGTCATTGTTCCAATGGATGCTATATACGGGATGTTAAAATATGTCGAGGAACAGATAGACTTGGCTCGAGGATTTTCTAGTTGAACGAATGATGGTCACACTATCGAACTGAGATTTTGGCTTGGATGAAAATAAAATATTTGGATTTGCTTCGTCGACAACCACAACATTGACGTTCTTGTCTTATGTGAGCGCAACTCCAGCCTCGCACATGCGTCACGCCGATTAGGGCGATCACTCTGCATGAGCGCTGGTCTGGTGATTCATACAGCGGGGGTGATCGAACTTACATGGCGTGGCTATTTGATTGCTTCGACTTGTGGTTTGACGCGAAGGTGGACTCGAGAAGGACTCAGTGTGTTTGACGATTGAACTTGAGGATTGAGTAGGTCCAATCCGTGTATCGAGAATGAATTAGTCTAGACTCAAGCAAGAGTTACGCTCCAATGAGCACGGTTATCCTGCGAGAATATGGCATGGTGATTCATGTCGAACGTAGATAATCGAACTTGCATGAGATTTGGGCGTGACAAATTGTTGTGCTAGACGACCTCGTGATCGAATACATGAATTGGTTAGAATGGATATGTGAATCATGTCGACAGGTCGAAAGGAATAGACAATACAAATTGGTGATTTGAACGGATTCGAATCTGCACGATGAATACCTTAATACGAATTAGGTGATCGTGCTCGATGTTTAGAAATCTGAGTGACGCGAGCTTGGGTAGAAAATCCTATTTTATCGACTTTGGTTTGACCCTAGGATTGGGGTCAGTATTAGCTTTATTTTTGGAAAACTATGATTCCAATCCTGACATAGACTTTAGCCTTGAGAAATGGCCTAGCGGTTAGGCGAGACGCCCCTGTTTCAAGAGTTAGCAATCGAAAGATTGATCTTGAGGATTGGTATGGATGGATAGAGTGAATCAAGAATATGGGAATACCCCTTACGAGATTCGGCTGACATGCATATATTTCAGGGATGCCTGAATATGTGCACGATGCGACTCGAGTGAGAATGACGAATTCTCTATCATACGGCTTGGCTGAAATACATACATTTTGGAGATACCTGGAATGCATAAACGATCCAACCAAGTGATACATTGAGTTCAAGTAAGACTTGAGGAATGAAAGAGTGTCGAGGATTTGAAATCATGTTAAAGGAAAGATTAATAATAGTGCGAGCGTGGCTCGGAATCGAAGAAACGCGTAGGCGGAGTGTGTACGATAGTCCTTGGATCAAAGTGGTCCAAAAGTAAGTACTCAGTTAGTTTCGAGGACAAAACTTTTTCTGAGTGGTGTATGATGTAGTGCCCCGTCCTGCTCAGTCAATCGGAGGAATCGAAATGCCGACGGCATTCGGACTTAGCCTCGCAACGGCTTGCTCGAAGACTCGCTCAGGTGGTGTAGTTTCGATGAACTTGCCTTATCTTAGCCTTCACATAATAACTTGCATGTTTTTAACTTGCACAAGTTAGGCTTGATAATAAAAGAGACGCATCCACATAGCTAAGGGAATAATTTTGACGGGTAGAAATGTGTTAGAACATATAAAATGGTCCCACGGTCTGTTTAGATGTCTGCTAAGCATACTTTCAAAAATGAAACTCAATCCTTCGTCCCATGGCTTAGGAGAAGAAAGTTGGCCTAAGTTGCTAAGTTGCCATGATGCTCGAATTAGCGTAATTCATAGGCATCACCGCGTGAATGCTTCATAAAGCATGCACGGTCCCGTCGTCCAAGGCTTGGCATAGCCTTCACTTGTCCCGTGGTTTAAGTCGTATTGCATGGCTTGTGGCCTAGGTCTAGGCTCCCGAGAACCTGGTTGTTCAAGTCGAACGCGTGTACGGCACGTTTCCTTGATGCGAAGCTTGGCGTAGCCTTTGCTCGTCAAGTCGTTGCTCGAATAAGTTAAACAAGAGTTTTTCCAGGCTATCTTAGCTATTTCTAGCACTGTCTCCTGTTGGCTGCGGTTGTCAAGTTACATAGTCCCATGAGATCAAGGCTCGTCGTATAAAGTATATGACTTGTACGACAGCGTCGTCTAGAGAACAAGGTCTGTCCAAGGCACGAGCCATGATTGATTTAGTAAAAAGCTTGCCACGGATAAAGGAAGTCCATATGACTAGTTGTCGTCGAGATTGGTCCCGCTACTTGGGAGTCTCGCTAAGTCTCGATAAGGAAGCATACGAGATCAGTCCCGCTACTTGGGAGTCTCGCTAAGTCTCGATAAGGAAGCACACGAGATCGGTCCCACTTCTTGGGAGTCTCGATAAGTCTCGTCCACGAGATCGGTCCCGCTACATGGGAGTCTCGCTAAGTCTCGATAAGAAATCATGAGAGATCGATCCCGCTGCTTGGAAGTCTCGATAGAAAGATGGAAAGCATGGTCATGAATAAGGAAGGACTTGGTCCCGCTACTTGGGAGTCCCGCTACTTGTGAGTCACGAGAGAACGGTCCCGTTACTTGGGAGTCACGAGAGATCGGTCCCGCTAATTGGGAGTCTCGCTACTTGTGGCGTCGTTGTCTCGAGTTAAGTCTAGAAGGGCCGTAAGGCAAGTTTGCTTAAGTCTTGTCAATATGTGAGACATGGCCTTGATCTTAAGGCACGTTCAAGTTTATTGGCACAACCAGCACGAGTCGTCCCTTGACGTCATTGGCATGAGAATGGTCAAGAGGCACACGAAATAATTGAAAGTCTTGGCACGGCCGAGTTTGCTTGAGTTTTTCCTCGGCGAGGCACAGCCTCGAATATATGGATGTCACGAATAGAGTATAGCACGACCCTGTCATTGTGTTGCAAGTATAGGCCAAGACGTCTGGTTCTAAAATTGATTCTAAGGCAAGACTTGAAAGAAAATAGAAAGGAATTTAAGCTGCACAAAGTAGATGACCGTGTCAGTTTTGTACGGGTGGGCGAGGAGCTCACTCCACTAGTACAGTTGAGTACTAACACCCACACAGTTTTTATGTACAGGCATAGGTAGAAGCTCGTGGCACTGAGCTCGCTTGGATGCAACGAGGCATGGATTTCCTTGGCGATTATAAGTGTATAGCTGCGTGGAGTGAAATCTTATACGAGACAAAATGCATGGATATTGCCTTCCGAAGCATCCGCTGGCTCAAGCATTGTACCGAGATATGAGAGAGAGCAGAGTGACTTGTAAAATGAGAGAAAAGTGATGTTGAAAGACTTGTAATCATATCCTTGCGCCCATTGCAATCTTATTGTTCAATATCAATAAAGAGCACTTTTGAATAACTTGTGTTTTGCTTCTAAATTTTTGCTGCATGATTCAATATTTCTGCTTGGGACTTCTGTACGACGATCCCGTCACAGCCACTGTAATCGGCCGTTATGAAACTGCCTTGCACAAGCGCAATCTAGGCTCGTGCGGTATCATGCCTTAGCGAGGATGATCGTTCCTACGAGAGCGGGGCGTGACAACATCGTACCTTGACCTTGGATAATAATGAGTCACGATGTGATTGATAATGTGATACGATAGCTATGAATCAGTTTCGAAAATCATACCCCGAGTTCTAATAAATGGAAATGATTGTGTACATTGATACATGAGTCGATGAGATGGAATGATCCACTTGTCCATAGTATACAAGAGTTTATCATTGGGATAACAAACTCTAAGGAATGGCATATGAATGACCTCTACGACTAAGTCGTAACTCCTATTTGTGCTAAGCCTGCCAGACTATGGTTATAAGGGTTCAAGTGGGATCGAATGTAGTACTTGTCACTCCCCAATCCTGGAATACGTATTTTAATACGTAAACCGATAAATTGTATTTACCTTATATTTATACGATATTTATTATGCAGTATTTCTTCATGCATTTTCCAAAAATATTCGACAAAATATTATTTCCTAATTTATTTTCTGTATTTGGGCCTACAGTTTTGGCTCATTTGGGTAACCTATTCTTGGTTCACCAATGGTTCATCTTGAACCCCTTTGGTTCATCATGAACCTATGGGTCCAAGATCTTTATATATATAACTCATCTCATTCTCTCTCCTCTCATTTACTTCCTCTCATTTATTTCCTCTACCAACCAAGGCAAGTACCAACTTGCTCAAGAGATGGATCCATAATTTTGTCAATGATTTTCTTACAAAACTATTTGCCAAAACATGTTCTTCTCCTCAATCTATATTAGTTTAGAACTTGAAAATTTCCATTTTGAAGCTTTGATTTTTGTATATCTAAGTTTTTAATCATTTTCGGATTTTGCATGGTTTGATCTACTTTAGTTGGATTTTATGGGTTTTTGATGCTTCCATGTGGAAGAGCATTCAATTTCACCCAAGTTAGAACCTTGGAAATCTGGATTTGGAGTTCGGATGGCCAAGTTATAATGCTTTGAAGCTTGGGTTCAGCCATGGTGTTCTTGCTATTTGGAGAAGACAGTGAACAGTGTGCTTCTGTTTGAGCACGCTTCCTGTTGGAAGCGTGTCTCTCCCCGTGAGTCTGCGTGACTTTTCACGCAGCTCTCTCCTTGAGCCTGCGTGACTTTTCACGCAGCTCTCTCCTTGAGCCTGCGTGACTTTTCACGTAGCTCTCTCCTTGAGCCTGCGTGACTTTTCACGCAGCTCTCTCCTTGAGCCTGCGTGACTTTTCACGCACGCTGCCTTGAGTGAGCCTACGTGACTTTTCACGCACGCTGCCTTGAGTGAGCCTGCGTGACTTTTTACCCCTTGAGCGTGCGTGCTTTTGTGCGTACGCTTTTGATATTTTATCAGATATTATATGCCCATTTTATATCCTTACGCCTTTTGTCCCGAGCATGATAAGAGCACTAATGAGATCTCAGTGAACAAGTGTTCTCACCTGATACATGTACCTGAATGTTCCAGTTCTTGTTCATGCTCGACAAATGACTCGTAACTCCACGTGGCGTATTTGCAATGATGTATTACACTAAGGAGGGTAGCACATGTTGACATACTGATTGACATGGATCCTCTTTGGGGTACTCGTACTAAAGTACGACTTTAGGAGGATAATCATGCAAGCCACAGCATGTGAGTCCAAGATTTCACCTAGGGTTAAACTAGGCAACTAAATATACTAGATGCATGGGGAGGGCAGAATCCCGAGATCGTGTTACACCAGCCGCCTTGAGATACTGTCTTGACGCGCCAGCTGGTCTCCACGGATACTGTGTCATCTGTAACGAGTGGATGACTGTATCCGATTAATTCCTGCTATATAATATATGTTTTGGCAAGGTGGCCTTACGAGGGACCTGTGCTCAATAACACCTGTCTACGCGAACCCCTGGGTGGGCTAGCCTTGCTGGAAAGATACGATCTGAAGATTTTCTAATAACATGACGCGAGGATAACCTCGTCCCACTAGAAACTCGTAGACTTGATTGGCCGTGAAAATGACTTGCTTGTATCCTATTACCTTCCGTAAATAACTGAGGGAAGCGGACTGTCATGGTACGTGATCCAACCCATGTTCTTGTTTGATTGTTGGGTTAGTTATCGTACTATGATAGGCTGTGGACCGAAGTTATAAACGGAAGACTTATTCTGGTTGTGAAGTGCTACTTCTGTGAATGACTGAGGAACATGGTCTATCATGGTACATGATCCAACCCATGTTCTTGTTTGATTGTTGGGTTAGTTATTGTGCTGCGATAGGCTATCGACCGAAGTCACGATCAGGAGATTTTATTGTTTATACCTTTTAACTTATGTGAATGTTATAGAGTACGACACGTCCCGACTCCATGCGGCACCTTTTGTCCTTGTTTGGTTGTAAGGGTGCCATATGGGTTCGAAGATGTTGCGCTACCCTATAATAGTTGCATAAGTATTACTATTATCAATCATTCTATTATCTGGGTTTTTAATCTTAACTCTTGTGCCCCTTTGGCGGTACTTGCTATTCGGGGCTGACCCCGCTGGTTTTGTTTGGCCAGATCTCGTAGCAGAGCCAGAGGACACGATCTTCCTCCCTGACATCCATGGTGCATACTAGGAGCATGGCGGTTCGGGGACTCGAGTGGGTTTCTTCTCCACCACTCCTGCTTATACTTTTGCGGCGTTTAGCTACCGGCACCTGTTAGCCGGATTACTTGATATTTTGTGTCAGTACATCATTGTAATTAAACAGACTGCAGCTGTGTATAATTTTGTACTCCTGACTCTCTGAGATAGCTAAATTATAAAGCTAGTCTCTCATGACCATTTTAATGAAGCGTCGGGGACGCCTTACTGCTTTATCTTTAATGTTCATTTAATTGCTGATGTGGTTTGAGTGATTGAGACATAGAACTCTGTGGGACCATAGGAGACTTGATTGTAGCATGTACCCCTAGTCTCTCGATAGTCACGATCGCCGTATGACGTTACGTACGTCATATGGAGTACCTGGCCTAGTCCGTCTCCGTATTTCGGTACTGGGGCGTGACAAGGTTTTAGTGGTGGCCCATGCAGGTCTGATTTTCAGACTTGTGGGGTATTGCAAATTATTAGGAGTCTCAATCAAAACTTGTTCCCCTTGAAATTCCGTTTCGAATTCTCTGTCCTTGCCTTGATCTCTAACCTGACTTGCATCCTCGAAATCTTCTTCGTTCGGACTTGATAATCTTATATCTTTCTCTATAGGGGTGCTTCATTCTCAGTAGCGGATGAGGCCCATGAGGAAGAGCAGCAAGAGCATGGCTCGACTGGGCAGCAAGAGGGGAGAGAACCTTCGCCAGGGCAGACACGAGCAGAAATGGAACCAGAGGCATCAGAAAGGTTCCGTCGCTTGAACCCAAGGTATTTTGATGGCACGGAGGATGCCATCATTGCGGATGCATGGATTCAAGACATCGAAGCCATTCTTGTGGCAGCCAAGGTTCCAGATGATGAGAAGGTTGATCAGGTCAAACTGGTACTTCAGGATCTTGCCCGCGACTGGTGGGCATCAGAAGAAGTTGGTGGAAGACGTCCTATTCGTTGGACCACCTTCAGTGACAGATTTAAGGCCAAGTATTTTGGCGTAGTAGCTCGATATGAGCTCCAGCAGAAGTTTATCAGTCTCAAGCAAGCAGGCAAGACCGTAGATGGGTATGCAGCAGAGTTCTGTAGATTAAGCCATTTCGCACCAGCAATGGTAGCAACGGAGCCAGAGAAAGCTGTGAGGTTCCAGCAGGGACTTCATTTGGAACTATTACAGCTTGTGGAAGGACACGACTACCAGACGTTTGACGCTGTTTTGACGGCCGCTCGGAGGCACGAGCTTATCCAGCAGAGGTTGGCATCGAGGACAGGAGGTCAGAAGAGATCTCATTCCCAGGTTGGAGGAGGAGCAATGCAGCAAACATCGGCACCAGCACCCGGTGTACGTATTCATGATGCAGGAGCGCCGTGGAGGACGGCCGTGTCAACAACAGCGCCAGTTCGGCATCAGCAGCCGAGGAGCCAACAACAGCATCAGGGAGCACCCCAGGGCTGTACATTCTGTGGGAAGGCAGGGCACACGAGGGAGGTGTGCCGGTCAGCGAATGGCTTATTCTTGAGGTATGGTAGTTCAGACCACCATATCTCCACTTGTCCTATGATGCAGAGGCCAGGAGGGCCAGCTCAGCAGTTTCCAGCATTGCCAGCTCCGGTGGCAACCCCGAGTGGAGGGCCAGTATTAGCAGTAAGGCCCCTAGCCCAGCATCTACCAACGCAGGCACAGATGTTCCGCCAGGCACAGGAAGCCGAAGGCCCTCAGAGGCAGCAACAGCATGGTCGAGGAAGGCCGTAACAAGGGGCTCCGCGAGGCCAGGCTCTCACATTGACCTTGGGAGAGGCTCTAGCGTCTAGCGACGTGGTGGTAGGTAAAATTCTCGTCACCTCATTTCCCGCTATAGCATTATTTGATTCAGGTGCTACTCATTCATTCATCTCTGCACAATATGCTACACGGATTGGATTAGAGTTTGAGGCATTGTCGGAGAGGATGGATATACTCACCGGCAATGGGCTTGTAGAAGTTAGCAGAGTGTGCTTTTCATGTCCGGTGGAGGTGTGTGGGCATTTACTGCCCGCATCATTGATTGAATTCCCTATGGGGAATTTTGATGTCGTTCTTAGCATGGACTGGTTGAGAGACAGTCATGCGACAATTGATTGTAGAGGAGGTAGGGTCATATTCAGCGTTCCTGGGATGGAGCAGTTTATCTTTTCTCGAACCTTAAAGAATCAGGCCGGAGGCGTCATCTCAGCAGCAGTATCAGAGCCAGGACAGATTCCGAGAGTGGTCGAAGATTTTCTCGACATCTTCCCTGATGAGCTCCCAGGGATACCCCCAGTCAGAGAGGTAGAATTTAGCATTGAGTTGAACCCTGGAACGAGGCCTATTGCAGACAGAGTTTACAGAATGTCGCCGTCAGAACAGGATAAGTTGTATCAACATGAAGAAGAGTTGAAGTCTAAGGGATTCATCCGAGACAGTAAATCGTCCTGGGCCGTGCCAGTGATTTTAGTTCCCAAGAAGGATGGGTCGACAAGGATGTGCATCGACTACCGCAAGCTGAATGCAGTAACAGTGAAGAATAAGTACCCACTACAAAGATTGATGACCTGTTTGACCAGTTGAGCAAGGCCAGCGTCTTTTCCAAGATCGATCTTTGGTCAGGATACTATCAAGTAAGAGTCCGGGGGCAAGACATACCGAAGACAGCATTCAGATCTAGATATGGGCATTATGAGTTTTTAATAATGCCCTTTGGACTAACCAACGCCTCCGCAGTATTCATAGATTTAATGAACCGCATCTTTTTGCCGTATTTGGATAAATTTGTGGTGGTGTTCCTAGATGACATTCTTGTCTATTCCAGCAGTGAAGAGGAGCATGAGAAACATCTTAGGACTGTCTTACAGACATTGAGGGAGCATCAACTTTATGCGAAGCTCGACAAGTGTGAATTCTGGTTAGATCACATTTCGTTCCTGGGGCATGTAATTTCTGGGACAGGAGTGTCAGTGGATCCGAAGAAGATTGAGGCCGTAGAGCATTGGCCAGTCCCGAGAACGGTTGCTGAAGTACAAAGTTTCTTAGGATTAGCTAGTTACTACAGAAGGTTCGTGGCGGACTTTGCCAAGATCTCTGTGCCCTTAACGCGTGTGACGCACAAGGACGTAGAGTTTGTTTGGTCAGCTAGCTGTCAGGCATCCTTTGAAGAATTGAAGAAGAGATTGATCTCAGCCCCGATCTTGACACTTCCAGTAGGAGCGGAAGGCTTTACAGTATATTATGACGCATCTGGGAAGGGTCTTGGATGTGTATTGATGCAGCACGGAAAGGTGATAGCATATGCGTCTCGACAGCTTCGAGACCATAAAAAGAATTACCCGACTCATGATTTGGAGTTAGCAGCTGTGGTGTTTTCACTCAAGTTGTGGAGGCATTATTTATACGGAGATCGGGTAGAGATCTATACTGATCATAAGAGTTTGAAATACGTATTCACGCAGCGAGATTTGAACATGAGGCAAAGAAGATGGTTAGAACTACTGAAGGATTTTGACTTAGATCTTCAGTATCATCCAGGCAAGGCGAATATAGTTGCAGATGCACTGAGTAGGAGAGACAGTACCTTTATCTTGACCTCGCAGAAGCATATTTTAGAAGACCTTCAGAGTATGGGAATCAAAGTAGTTTTGCCAAGGGATATAGAAAGAATGATCAGTATGCAGATTCAGTCAACCTTAGTAGAGAGGATAAGGGCAGCACAAGCAGGAGATCCACAGATTCAGAAGTTGAGATCGGAGTGTGAATCAGGCCGTAGAAAGGAGTTAGTGATTCATGAAGATGGTACGCTCAGGTTTGGAAACAGACTCTGTGTACCGAGTGGAGACCTTCGGCAAGAAGTTATGTCCGAAGCTCATAGTTCTATTTACTCCATTCATCCAGGAGGAACGAAGATGTATCGAGATATCAGGCAGTACTTTTGGTGGAATGGTATGAAAAAAGAGATAGCGAGATTTGTATCCAAGTGTCTGGTATGTCAGCAGGTGAAAGCCGAACAGCAGAGACCAGCAGGGTTGCTACAGCCGCTTCCTATCCCAGAATTGAAATGGGAGCACATCACGATGGATTTTGTGACTGGTTTACCTAGATCCCCAGCTGGCAAGAATGCAGTCTGGGTAATAGTAGATCGACTCACGAAGGTCGCCCATTTCCTTCCCTTCTGAGTTGGACAGACTACTGAACAGCTAGCAGAAATGTACATAAAGCAGATAGTAAGGCAGCACGGTGTTCGAGTTAGGATAGTATCAGATCGGAATACGCGGTTTACTTCTCATTTTTGGCTGAGCTTACACCAAAGTTTGGGAACCAAGTTAAGATTCAGTACTGCTTATCATCCACAAACCGACGGGCAATCAGAAAGAACCATTCAGACATTAGAAGATATGCTACAGGCGTGTACCTTAGATTTTGGTAGATCTTGGGAGGATCACCTTCATCTAGTGGAGTTCTCCTATAACAACAGCTATCAGGCTAGCATTCAGATGGCCCCGTTCGAAGCATTGTACGGAAGGAAGTGCAGGTCCCCTTTGGCATGGGACGACGTCGAAGAACGGAAGATGTTGGGACCAGAGATGATCACGCATACTGTGGAGATAGTTAAGTTGGTCTGAGAACGCCTTCGAGTTGTGCAGGACCGACATCGTCATTGGGCAGATCAGCATCGTAGGCCTCTAGAGTTCAGAGTTGGCGACCAAGTATTTCTGCGGATTTTACCTACTCGGGGTATCATCAGATTTGGAACCCGAGGAAAGCTTAGTCCAAGATACGTTGGTCCTTTTAAGATTCTCGCTCGGGTAGGCGATGTGGCTTATCAACTTGCCCTTCCGCCTTCGTTAACTTACATACATGATGTGTTTCATGTGTCCCAATTATGTGGGTATGTCCCGGATCCGAGTCATGTCCTCGATCATTCTGAGTTAGTCGTTGGTACCGACCTAACTTACGAGGAACAACCCGTATCTATTTTAGACCGACGAGAGAAGGTACTCAAGAATCGGACGATAAGCCTTGTCCGTATTTCTTGGAACCATCACTCTTCGGGAGAATCAACCTGGGAGCACGAGGACGAGATCAGATCTCGGTATCCGCATTTGTTTGACTAATAAGGTATATTTTTGCACCTTATTGACACGATTCCATGCTTATCTGCACCTGCTTATTTTGTACTTTGTGATGTATGATAATAACCGCTATGATAGTTAACTTGTATACGATTGTGCCTTGCTCGTCCTGATTTCACTATCCTGTCTTGGCTGGAATTTCGAGGACGGAATTTTTCTAAGAAGGGTAGAGATGTCACTTCCCAATCCTGGAATACGTATTTTAATACGTAAACCGATAAATTGTATTTACCTTGTATTTATAAGATATTTATTATGCAGTATTTCTTCATGCATTTTCCAAAAATATTCGATAAAATATTATTTCCTAATTTATTTTCTGTATTTGGGCCTACAGTTTTGGCTCATTTGGGTAACCTATTCTTGGTTCACCAATGGTTCATCTTGAACTCTTTGGTTCATCATGAACCCATGGGTCCAAGATCTTTATATATATAACTCATCTCATTCTCTCTCCTCTCATTTACTTTCTCTCATTTATTTCCTCCACCAACCAAGGCAAGTACCAACTTGCTCAAGAGATGGATCCATAATTTTGTCAATGATTTTCTTACAAAACTATTTGCCAAAACATGTTCTTCTCCTCAATCTATACTAGTTTAGAACTTGGAAATTTCTATTTTGAAGCTTTGATTTTTGTAGATCTAAGTTTTAATCATTTTTGGATTTTGCATGGTTTGATCTACTTTAGTTGGATTTTATGGGTTTTTGATGCTTCCATGTGGAAGTGCATTCAGTTTCACCCAAGTTGGAACCTTGGAAATCTGGATTTGGAGTTCGAATGGCCAAGTTATGATGCTTTGAAGCTTGGGTTCAGCCATGGTGTTCTTGCTGTTTGGAGAAGACAGTGAGCAGTGTGCTTCTGTTTGAGCACGCTTCCTGTTGGAAGCGTGTCTCTCCCCGTGAGTCTGCGTGACTTTTCACGCAGCTCTCTCCTTGAGCCTGCGTGACTTTTCACGCAGCTCTCTCCTTGAGCCTGCGTGACTTTTCATACAGCTCTCTCCTTGAGCCTGCGTGACTTTTCACGCAGCTCTCTCCTTGAGCCTGCGTGACTTTTCACGCAGCTCTTTCCTTGAGCCTGCGTGACTTTTCACGCAGCTCTCTCCTTGAGCCTGCGTGACTTTTCACGCACGCTGCCTTGAGTGAGCCTACGTGACTTTTCACGCACGCTGCCTTGAGTGAGCCTGCGTGACTTTTCACCCCTTGAGCATGCGTGCTTTTGTGCGTACGCTTTTGATATTTTATCAGATATTATATGCCCATTTTATATCCTTACGCCTTTTGTCCCGAGCATGATATGAGCACTAATGAGATCTCGGTGAACAAGTGTTCCCACCTGATACATGTACCTGAATGTTTCTGTTCTTGTTCATGCTCGACAAATGACTCGTAACTCCACGTGGCGTATTTGCAATGATGCATTACACTAAGGAGGATAGCACATGTTGACATACTGATTGACATGGATCCTCATTGGGGTACTCGTACTAAAGTACGACTTTAGGAGGATAATCATACAGGCCACAGCATGTGAGTCCAAGATTTCACCTAGGGTTAAACTAGGCAACTAAATATACTAGATGCATAGGGAGGGCAGAATCCTGAGATCGTGTTACACCAGCCGCCTTGAGATATTGTCTTGACGCGCCGGCTGGTCTCCACGGATACTGTGTCATCTGCAACGAGTGGATGACTGTATCCGATTAATTCCTGCTATATAATATATGTTTTGGCAAGGTGGCCTTACGAGGGACCTGTGCTCAATAACTCCTGTCTACGCGAACCCCTGGGTGGGCTAGCCTTGCTGGAAAGATACGATCTGAGAATTTTCTAATAATATGACGCGAGGATAACCTCGTCCCACTAGAAATTTGTAGACTTGATTGGCCGTGAAAATGACTTGCTTGTATCCTATTACCTTCCGTGAATAACTGAGGGAAGCGGACTGTCATGGTACATGATCCAACCCATGTTCTTGTTTGATTGTTGGGTTGGTTATCGTACTATGATAGGCTGTGGACCGAAGTTATGAACGGAAGACTTATTCTGGTTGTGAAGTGCTACTTCTGTGAATGACTGAGGAACATGGTCTATCATGGTACATAATCCAATCCATGTTCTTGTTTGATTGTTGGGTTGGTTATTGTGCTGCGATAGGCTATCGACCGAAGTCACGATCAAGAGATTTTATTGTTTATACCTTTTAACTTATGTGAATGTTATAGAGTACGACACGTCCCGACTCCATGCGGCACCTTTTGTCCTTGTTTGGTTGTAAGGGTGCCATATTGGTTCGATGATGTTGCGCTACCCTATAATAGTTGCATAAGTATTACTATTATCAATCATTCTATTATCTGGGTTTTTAATCTTAACTCTTGTGCCCCTTTGGCGGTACTTGCTATTCGGGGCTGACCCCACTGGTTTTGTTTGGCCAGATCTCGTAGCAGAGCCAGAGGACACGATCTTCCTCTCTGACATCCATGGTGCATACTAGGAGCATGGCGGTTCGGGGACTCGAGTGGGTTTCTTCTCCACCACTCCTGCTTATACTTTTGCGGCGTTTAGCCACCGGCACCTGTTAGCCGGATTACTTGATATTTTGTGTCAGTACATCATTGTAATTAAACAGACTGCAGCTGTGTATAATTTTGTACTCCTGACTCTCTGAGATAGCTAAATTATAAAGCTAGTCTCTCATGACCATTTTAATGAAGCGTCGGGGACGCCTTACTGCTTTATCTTTAATGTTCATTTAATTGCTGATGTGGTTTGAGTGATTGAGACATAGAACTCTGTGGGACCATAGGAGACTTGATTGTAGCATGTACCCCCTAGTCTCTCGACAGCCACGATCGCCGTATGACGTTACGTACCTCATATGGAGTAGCTGGCCTAGTCCGTCTCCGTATTTCGGTACTGGGGCGTGACAGTACTCATGCATCACTGTTGATAACTTGTATAACATAATGACGTGGCGTCATGCTACAAATATTGGCTAAGCTGGTGTAGGTGTCGTTCTAATGCTAAGTCACTTCTTTGGTAACAGAATTTTGTACCTAGAGTAACATTTGCTGAATCTCTAATCTTGGAATGGGTGTCTACCACAGTTCTTGCAATGCTGGTCCTTGTTTTTGGTATATTCCTCTCTTGACTAAACTGTGGGGCCTAGTCAAGTAAAGGTTGAGTTAAGGCATACGGGTTTCTAGTTAAGCCAAGAATCAAGAGAAAGAATTAGAGGCTCACAATAATTGGTTCCTAGAGATTAGATAGTCTCCTAGGTTTATGTTTGACCAAGGGTAAGATCCTAATCATTCTCAAATTTTAATGACTAGTAGATCATGATATTAGTTTTAGGGTCGAGGGGAGGACAAGTAACTCAACGCAAGTTGTAGTCTCACGGCTGGCCGATGGTAGCTACACTTGTGTATACAACTATCATGGCCATGGTGGATACTCCGTATCTATCTACCAATTTGGAGTGTTCGTCTTTCTAAATTAGTGAAGACAAAAGCAATAAAGAGTTCAAGAAAGATGTCATCAAATACAATTACGTGATTCAAAGACAAATGTATAATTCAAGAGGAATTGTCAATACAGTCGCGGATGAGATCCTGGATACCTCTATATCTTAATCCACATAAGGTAATCAAATGAAGAGCGAACCAAGTGTACCAAGGTTGATCAGACCATAGTACAATGATTCTAATGAGACAATATGTTTGTGGGTGTCCCCAGTATACATATGTCCTGAACAAGCTTGATAAAGAATAAGCTTGCAAAAGTACGCTTAAATAGCGACATCAATTATGGTAGTGTGAAGTATAAGTATGGGAGATAATGATGAAGGCAGTTATAAATAGTTCAAGTTTCACAAAGATCTAAGTCTTGTCTGGTGTTCCTGATTATACAGTCGTCCTACTACCTCTTGTATCAGGTCGGGGTTGACCAATGGAGTATGGGCTACTAAAACTCTATTTTCTAGGTTACATATCCTCCTATACTAACATATATTCGTTGCCACCCAGTTATACTTTATTAATAGGTTACATGGACACAGGGTGGTAGGCCGCAAGGCATACTACCCAACTTATAAAAGTCAACTAATAGGGCGATTGGACAATATAGCACGTATAACTAGTACGAGTCATCTTCCTAATCTCTCTATCAAGCATGAAGGGAAAAAGATAAGATTTACAGTGAAAGGAATCAAACAGAATAAAATCAAGGTAATCGGACGAGAGTTCAAAATTGGAATCAAGAGAGGAGGTCGGACATATGAATGAGATTGTAGACTCTAATCCTATATGTAGGCTCACATCGGTACAATAACGTAACCGAAGTGATAAATTTGACCTGTATGGGCTACCACAAAAATATGTAATACCCCAGTCCCAAAATACCTGGGACTAAGTACGTCGACATGCCAGCTACATACATACGAAGTATACTCCAATATATGGAACATCGTATATATACATAAGCTGTAAAATGCAGTAAACTACCACTAAATCTCATCCACCAAAGAATAAAATATAAATCTACTATGAAATTTGTCATTTATACATGTACTTGGGCGGAGACAAATCCACTACCAACTAATTTAAATGAAAGAAAATATACAAGGAAATGATCGATAAAATGACAAGACGAACCAAGAGTAATCATCTTCGAAAGAATGGAGAAGATCACGGCCTTGGCTAGGACACCTACGAAAAGACCCAAAGCACACACCAGGAGAGATAACCAGGTCCTCAGAGGGACATAACAAGATACATAAAGAACATGCCACATAACTGAATATATATAATACGTCATAAATCACAAGTAAAGTAAAATAGTCCAAATCGTAACAATATCCAATACCTCATCATCGAAACAGAGTACTATCCCTACAACCAAACAAGGATAAGGGGTAGAATACTATTCCACGATGCGACATTGTCCCAAGCTACTAATGGAATGGGGGTGATATGACATTGACTAAGGTTACCTAACCATCTAATGTGTTTATGCAGTTAAGAACAAAAATTTCGTCGTATGAGCCCCGACTGTAAATAAGATCTGGTATAGTCCCCACTTGGGCACCAGTGACCTAAGCGCATGACGTTCAAAAACGACAGTGGCCAACCTGAGGGGGTCATCATACTCATATCTCCAGCAGATCTTCTGGGTTACAAGGGGATGTGTAATAGAAGTCCATACGACAAAGAAATGTTCTTCCCACCCGATGCACCTACCTAGTTCGCATCCGCGATCATGTACCTCTATAAACTGCTAAGTCTCCTAACATGCCTCTATTAGTAGTTAGACCTAACGCATGCGAACGGGTGATCATCCAACATGCAAGTACCTCTACATACTATAAATCTCACACATATCTCATGGTACAACTGTGTCAAGGTCTATGTAATACAGTAAAGATGGTAGTCCCTTAACTCTAGCTCCATATGTAATCAAAGGATAATAAACAAAGTACAGCTAATATCACTGAGCAGGTAGTAAATCAAGAACTGTAATAATGGTACAGCTAGCAGAACTAGAAATAAATGAACAGTGATATACAATAAATAAAGAAATACAGACTAAATATAAACAGTATAAATGGCAAGGTATCTTGCCTGAGGTTTGTGTACAAAAGAGCTACGTCCAATAGCTCGAACTGTCAGAATCGCGAAGCGATGAAAGCCAAATCCCGCATACGTCCTCGGATGCTGAAATAAATACCACGAACGTGTTTGGAATAAAAGATATGTCTTAGAAATGCCTGTCCAAAAGTTTAATTCTGGAACAGGGGCAAATCATACTTTCGGGTAAAAATAATGTCTACCGTTGGACCCGTTTTGCACCAAAATGCATGCCAGCACCAATGGTCTCTAAAGTCGCCAAACTATATGTCTACGGGTCTGGTTTCAGGACACAAACCCAACCGTATGTCCAAAGTTGGATTTCGGTGGGCCGTGTACAATTTCGCCCGTTAGATCGGGTCGCAGGCCCGCCAAAATAGGCATTCCGATCGACCTTCCCAGAATCGGACCAAACTTGGCACACAGGACCAAACTTTCGATAAGGTCCTGTTGGAGCAACTTTCGTCTCGATATGACGAACGAACACAAAGTTATGGTCAAGTTTGCAAAAGGTCGATACGATGGTATCTCGACGGATACGTACTGATTTTGTCGCGCACAGGCAACGAAATCGAGTTCCGTCAGTTTCCACATGTAAGCAACATCCATACGCGCCTTTCGATGCGTATAGTGGGCGTCACGTTGTCACTACCACTTTTCTAGTTTGGGGGTATTTTGGTCATTTTTTAAATTTTGGGAATTTTTGGAATTATTATGTATTATTATGATTTATTAGAATTAATATGATTTTTTGTGATTTTTGGTGATTTTAGGATAATTGATTTTGGGCCTATAGTTGACTTTGACTTGTGTTGACTAGAAGACTAACCTAGTGACCAACCTAGGTTAAGACCACTTGCTTAGGTTAAGTAAACTTATTTTGACCTAATTTAATGAGGTTTAAGTCATTGGAACTAGTTAGGAGTGATTTGGAGTTGTGTAGGCTAATATGGCTTATGACTTCATAAGTCATGATTAATGACTTAGGCTTAATAGCCCATAGGCCCACACCATGAACCAACCCTAACCCTAATCAGCCCATGACAGCCATTATTAACCCATCCCCTTCCTATTTAATGCCTCCCAAAGTTAGGGCTAGCCTCCCTTAGGTTTTCTTGCCAAGTTTTAGAAGAGGTATTTTCTCCATCTTCCATAAATCCTAGTAAATTCATTTTAATTCCTTTTTAACTCAAACAAATTGCATTGAGTCCTAATTTTCCTCTACTTTCTGTTGGCATCAAGTGTTCTCAGTTTTGGGGAGCTTTGGAGGAGTTTCACCATTGTGAAGAACATCACTCATTGAGCTTTTTTTGAGGATTTTGACACTTTGAGGTAACTTCCTATTTCTACCATAGAATCCAGAAATTTTTGCATCATTAGGGAGCCCTAGACCTAATCTAACAGTAGGAATAGGAAACCCTACGTTTTTGTGTCGTTTCGTGTCCTAATAGGACACGTATCAGTGTCCTGAGCCAGGTATTTGTGGAAATGCTACTGTGGTTTGGTTTGTGTTATTTTCGAATAATTTTTGAATGGGAAATTTTGTATTGATGTCGCTTACTCATTTCCATTGCTCTGAGTTGATTTTGTGCTTGTGTCGTATCGTTTGGACACGCGTGCACACGCTCTCCTGCGCGTGCGCGCGGGGCTATAGTAATCCCCTGCATATCGGGGTCTCCTCAGGACACGACACACACTTGTCGGACACGAAATTTTGTGGGGAGTTAGGGGCATCATCTGTCATCCCTCTCTCAAAATTTTACGACATTTCATGGTCGGGTTTGGGAGATATTGGCCGTGCACGGGGAATGCACTGCACTGTGCGCGGGCTACTACTAGCCACTGATACGGCCTTGGTTCACGGACACGACGACACGAGGACACGTTTCAGGAACATGAACACTAGCACCTATACCTAGACTAACTGGAGACACGAGCACGAGGCTTGGGAAGGCTTGTGTCGGGTGCACGACACGCGTACACACCTGCACGATGCTGTCCAAAACCCTATATCCAGTTTACCCGATTTTGGGTTTTAGTGTACTGGACACGTTTGTGTCCACTCCAGTGGACACAAACCACTTGTGTGACACGTAGGTAATGTGGTTATACTGTACCAACCATTAGATTGGTGTTTTAATTGGAATTTTGAGATGAAATCCCCTCTTTCCTATTTTTCCAGATACATGTTTTCAATTCAGTTTTTCCAGTTTTAAAATGGATTTTGTCATCGATTTTTACTTATTATGAACTGTTAAATTCATTGTCTTTAACCTCTAACTTGTGCACCTAGTTGATTGTTAAATGTATGTTGAAATTGGGATGGTTTGGATGAGGATTTGGTTAAAAATCTGAGAATTTACATTTGGGACTGTTGAGTATTTTTATATGTGATCATGAGATGTTTTGAACTCTGATTTCAGAGTGTTTTAACTCAATTACTGAGTAACCAATAACTGAGATTTAAAAAGGGTTCTCCAATGTAAAAATGTGTTTTGGTTGGGGGTTGTTTGTTGAGATTTTGAGCTCAAACTGAGAATAGGTAAACGGGCGGAACTGTTATTAGATTTTATATGTAAATCTGAGTTTATTTGATGCTTGTCATCTTTTCTCTCCTTTCTAAATTGATATTAAAATCTGAAATTGATTGTATGCTATGTATAGGCTGTCACCTAGCTTAGAATGACACATTGGTGACACACTATCACACACACACCCATACACTCTTATGTCACATATTGCTCACCACACACACACACATTCACTCTCACTCACTTCACTGTTTTCCATCTAACACACACATATGTAGACATATCACACACATACATACCAGTGCACTGTCACTCTAGGTCAGCCCACTCTCTTTCACCCTCATATTCACACTCACACCCTCCCCACATATCCTAATGTATAAGCATATAATGCAATGTGTTGTATATTGTAGGCTAATAGATACATTGTGATATGTGTGTTCCTATACATATGAATATGGTTTTATATAGAGGGTTACATTGTGTATTGATTTGGGGGATGCCATGATAGTAGGCACATGGGGTTGTTTGGGTGTAAGTTCATATTTGTGCCATTGTGTATACTTGGAATGTGTGTGTTGTCTAGTATAGACTTGTTAGAGCCTAGCATGACTTGTTAGACCTAGGTAGTTGAGTTTAGACTTGATTAGACTAAGTTGACCTAGTTTGACTTCTAGGGTTGACCAAAGTTGACCAAAAGTTGACTTTGGCCTAGATTGACCTAGAATCATGTAGAATGCATAGTAGGACTCCATTTTACTATTCTGGACTTGTTGTGACTTGTGCTGTTCTGATTAGGAGCCAGACACCACTCCTTGGACAATACGTTTCATATTGGACACTCAGATACAGGCGAGTACATTCTCTGATCATTTCATATCTTGCTTAGAATTATTTCCTGCAGTAGATTACTTTACTTGTACTGTCACGACGGTCACACAAATTGGTACTATATGGATCCTTTCTTGAGATGTTATCCTTAGGGAGCATCGGGTACTACGTGTTCTGTGTGTTTCACTTACATGGCGTATTACTATGCTTCTTGGTTCACTTGATTACTTGTGACATGTACCCTCATGATCACAGAGTCTTTTGAATCTTACACAGTTGGGTAACCCCCAGACTCCCCATTTATGGGACATCCATGTATCACCCTTCGGGGGCCGTACATGGAATCATATAACATAACCTGGCTGGATCCTTGTGTATTGATTGGGGGTACGAGGGAGTAGAAGTGGACATGTGAATAATACACCAGTAGTATCTTCATTGAATCATTCCGTAGTGTCTTCATTGAATCATCCCAGGCTATTTACATGTTCATGTTGTACTCTGACTCACTAGTCACTGCTAGTTCTCTATGTATAGTAGATATTTCTATTACAGTTCTCTCTCTGTTTTTATACTACACTTCTTTCAGTACTTGTATCTTACTTTACTGTATGTTTATATTTTCTAACCTGCTATGATCTGTTGAGATGTACTGTAATCTCTCATGTCCTGACTGGACCTGTTGAAAATATTACAGAGGACGAGGAGGAGGCTTGCCTGGACACTTACTACGGGGCAGCCTTAGATGATACCTGCGAGCTGGACCCTCAGGAGGACCCAGCTCTAGTTGAGGAGACCACCCCGATTGCCTAGACTAGACTAGTTAGGCTTATCTTACTTTTGCAGTCTTGAGACATGTCTTAGTTAGATTTTATTTGGAATTATGAGTTGTATATATTCTTTCATCTGAGACCTTGTACTGTTGGATATTGCTGGGATTATCTTAGACTACTGTTATTTTATCTATTTACTTCCTTGAGTTCTATTCTATTTCGTGCTATCTCTTCCTTAGTTGTGATTGAGTTTTACTGTTATGTCACCCCCATTCGGAGAGTATAAACTGTTTAGATATATATTGTTAGATGTATGTTGACCTAGGACAGCGCTCTACCGCCGACACTGCGGCGTAGGCTGGGCGTTGTTACGTTCTCGTACCCTCACAGTGGGTGCGGGTCATGACACGTTTTTAGTGGTGGCCCATGCAGGTCTAGACTAGAAGTGTGGTGGTACTCGAACTAGAGTATCACTATAGCCTGCTATAGGATATAGGACATAAAATTTTAAGGGTACTCAATCACATTAGGAAAATTTCTTTATTGCCATCTAAATTCTTATTGTCAGCTGATCCTTTGAATTATAATTGTCCGCCTTTGTTATATCGCTTCTTTCTCAGAAATTGATACTCTTGTTTGTCTACCTTCAGGATGGTAGAGACTAGATCGCAGCGTATCATCCATGGGGAAGCTATGGAGGGGACTGCTACCTTCCAGCCAGCACGGCGAGGCCAGGGGACTGCAGCTCCTGCCACCTCAGCTCGTGTTGAGACCTCGGCAGCCGTAGCAGGGGACATGCATCTACCGGCTCGGAGGCAGGACCTGGTTTTCCCAGAGGATCCTTACCAGCAGCCACCTGCAGGGACAGTTGACGCCGTTCAGCTGTTGGCCTTCTTCAGGCAGTACATGGAGGGTCAGCAGACTCAGCAGCAGAGGCAGACGGCAGAGCTCACTCGAGGCATTGAGCTGGCAGTAACAGCAGTAGGGAGAGTCGTAGCTCAGCCAGCAGCAGTCCAGCAGCCGTACCAGCCACGGGAGAAAGGCATCCAGGACTTCCAGAAGATGCACCCGAGAGACTTCCGAGGGACAGAGGGGATCCTGTATGCCGATGAGTGGATCGAGCATATGGAGGAGATCTTCAGGCTGGCGAAGATTCCGACGAGGATCCAGATAGAGGCAGCGGCCAGTATGATGCAGGATCTGGCTCGTACATGGTACCAGACCGACCCAAGGGTCGGCACAGCAGGACAGACTTGGGCAGCATTCAAGAAGCTGTTCGAGGAGAAGTTCTTCCCGGAGACAGTGCTGGGAGCCCTCGAGACTCAGTTCGAGGCCCTAGTCCAGGGGAATCAGTCAGTGGAGGAGTATGCAGGAGAGTTCTGCCGCCTGGGCAGATTTATAGAGGACTTGTCAAAGACGACGAAGGCCCGGAGGTTCCGGAAGGGCTTGTTAAAGGAGGTCAAGTCCTACACCAAGAACGCCTGTAGTACTACATTTGAGGAGATACTGGTAGACGCACTAGCGGCAGAGAATGATCTTGAGCTTAGGCTCAAGAGGGGGCGAGACTCCCAGGGAGGCAGCAGCAGTGGAGGACCGGCCAAGAGGCCGAACTTTCAGCATCAGCAGCTGAGGCAGTTTCAGCCGCAGCCGATTCAGCAGAGGCCAGCCCCTCAGCAGCAGCAGCCGAGGCAGCACCAGCAGGGACAGAGGCAGAGTGTTACTTGTGCCTATTGCAAGAAGCTCGGGCATATCGCCAATGAGTGTCGGAGGAGGCTGGGCCAGTGCCTGAATTGTGGTTCAGCAGACCACCAGATGAGGGAGTGCGTACGAGCAGGCCCGGGAGGAGGAGCCAAGGCTCCAGCAGGTCAGCAGCGGGGACCAGCCCTGCCGACGCAGCAGCAGAGATTTGTTCAGCACCAGCAGCAGGCCAGGGGAGGCCAACATGGGCGAGGATTCACCTTGGCAGCAGAGGATGCAGAGGTCATCGGGGAGCTGATTGCAGGTTCGATTCTTCTTGACTCCAGTCTAGCATTTGCCTTATTCGATTCCGGTGCTTCGCATAGCTTCATATCAGTATCTTTTGCGATTAGACACGGTATCGTAGCTGAATCGTTGCCTAGGACTTACAAGATCACGATCGGGGGTGGTATTATCCTCGTGAGTGATATTTGTAAGGGTCGAAGAGTAGTTTTGGGAGGCCGTGAGTTGGAGGTGAGCCTGCTCGTAATGCTATTGCCGAACTACGATATAGTACTAGGCATGGATTGGTTGAGCAGGCACCACGCCAGTATTGATTACAGAGGGGGTAGAGTTCTATTCAGAGCGCCAGGGGTGCCAGAGTTCGAGTACTCCAGACGTCAGGCAGAGCAGAGCAGCGGAGTCTTCTGTGGAGTCTCGGTAGAGGAGCAGACGATTCCACACCCCTTGATAGCAGATTTTATGGATGTTTTCCCAGAGGAGTTGCCGGGACTGCCACCAGACAGAGACATAGAGTTCTCGATAGACTTGGTTCCAGAAGCGGAACCCATCTATCAGCATGTCTATCGGGTGAACAACAGCGAGCTAGTGGAGCTGAAGAAGCAAGTGGATGAGCTGCAGGACAAGGGCTTCATCCGCTCGAGTTCATCGCCATGGGGTGCACCAGTATTGTTTGTACCGAAGAAGGATGGGTCAGTACGCATATGTATTGACTATAGGGCACTCAACAACCTCACGATCAAGAACAAATACCCACTGCCGCGGATCGACGATCTATTTGACCAGTTGATCGGAGCCCGGGTATTTTCCAAGATTGATCTGAGGTTGGGATATCACCAGGTGAAGGTGAAGAGGGAGGATATTCCCAAGACCGCTTTCAGGACGCGGTACGGGCAGCTCGAGTTTTTGGTTATGCCGTTTAGACTAACCAATGCACCAGCAGTGTTTATGAACCTTATGAACAAGGTGTTCCACCAGTATCTGGATCAGTTTGTGGTGGTATTCATAGACGATATCTTGATATATTCCAAGACTGAGAAGGAGCACATGGAGCATCTGCGGATAGTGCTGGAGATTCTCAGGAAGGAGCAGCTTTATGGAAAACTCTCCAAGTGTGAGTTTTTCTTGGACCGGATGGACTTCTTGGGGCACGTTGTGACTGGAGATGGTATCTCAGTTGACCCCAAGAAGATTATAGCAGTCGAGGCATGGGCAGCGCCGACTTCAGTTGCAGAGATCAGGAGTTTCCTGGGGCTGGCAGGATATTATCGGAGATTTGTGCAGGATTTCTCCCGGGTTGCCGAGCCGTTGACACGGTTGACCCGGAAGGATGCTGAGTATGTTTGGTCAGAGGAGTGTCAGGCAGCTTTTGATGAGTTGAAGAAGCGGCTTATGACAGCTCCGATTCTGACGTTGCCTTCAGGATCAGGTAGATTTACTATTTATAGTGATGCTTCAGGGAAGGGGCTGGGTTGTGTATTGCAGCAGCACGGGAAGGTGATTGCCTATGCTTGCAGGCAGTTACGTCCCCATGAGAAGAACTACCCTACCCACGACCTGGAGCTGGCAGCAGTGATTTTTGCATTGAAGCTGTGGAAGCATTATCTGTATGGTGAGAGGGTGGAGATCTTCACAGATCACAAGAGCTTAAAGTATGTGTTCACTCAGAAGGAGTTGAACATGAGACAGCGCAGATGGTTGGAGTTGATGAAGGACTTCGATATTGTACTGCAGTATCAACCAGGGAAGGCCAACGTGGTTGCCGATGCCTTGATTAGGTATTTGACAGCCATGTGTTTGACCATGGATCGGCATTTGCTTGCCGACTTGGAGAGCCTTAGGATTAAGGTGATCGTACCGGGAGTGCAGATGCAGCTATAGGGGATGTATATTCAGTCAGACTTGGTGGACAGGATCAAGGCGGCCCAATTCGAGGATGTGGCTTTGCAGAGTATCAGAGAGCAGATCAGTATCGGAGTGGGGGATCCTGAGTTTTCACTTGCAGAAGATGGTGCCCTGAGGCACGGTGCCAGGTTATGTGTGCCTAGCGGGGAGCTCAGAGAGCAGGTTATGCAGGAGGCCCACAGATCTCAGTACTCTATACACCCGGGTGCCAATAAGATGTACCGAAATCTGTGGGAGCTTGTTTGGTAGTCAGGAATGAAGCGGAAGGTGTCCCACTTCGTGGCTAGGTGCTTGATCTGTCAGCAGGTCAAGGCGGAGAGGCAGAGGCCCGGTGGATTGTTGCAGCCGCTGCCCATTCCCGAGTGGAAGTGGAAGCATATCACTATGGACTTCGTATCAGGATTGTCGCGTACTCCAGAAAGGAAAGACATGATTTGGGTCATCGTTGATAGGTTGACCAAATTGGCCCACTTCTTGCCATTCAAGGTGGGTACGTCTACAGAGAGACTGGCCGAGATGTACATGCGGCAGATAGTCAGGATCCATGGGGTCCCGGTCAGCATCGTCTCAGATCGGGATAGCCATTTTACTTCCCATTTCTGGAGGAGTCTGCAGACCAGCTTGGGCACTCAGCTCAAGTTTAGTACTGCATACCACCCCCAGACGGACGGACAGTCAGAGCGGACTATTCAGACCCTTGAGGATATGCTGCGGACGTACGTCCTGGACTTTGAAGGTTCCTGGGAGGATCATCTTCATTTGGTGGAGTTTGCCTACAACAATAGTTTCCAGGCCAGCATTGAGATGTCACCTTTTGAGGCTCTGTACGGGCGTAGGTGCCGTACACCCTTATCCTGGGATGATGTTGGTGAGCGAGCTTTACTGGGGCCAGAGATGGTTGTTGATGCAGCCGAGAAGGTGAAGCTCATCAGGGACAGATTTCGTGTGGCGTAGGACAGACATCGGCACTGGGCCGATAGCCACCGGAGGCCCTTGGAGTTTGAGGTACAGATTAGAGTAGGATTAGATTTAGGTTGTTGTTCGTGATTTTGATCATGTTTGTTTATTATAATTAATTGAGACCTTGCTTCTGATTTGGTCGGAGACCAGGTTTTCTTGAGGATATCTCCGACTCGTGGTATGATACGTTTCGGTGGAGGCGAAAAGCTTAGCCCGCACTTTATCGGCCCTTTCGTTATCAGCGGGAGAGTCGGTGACGTTGCATACAGGCTAGACTTGCCGTCTGTACTAGTGGGGGTCCACAACGTATTCCATGTATCACAGTTGAGACGGTACGTGGCTGACCCTAGCCATGTGCTCGATCATTCAGAGATTGAGGTTGAGCCTTCTCTCAGCTATCCAGAGCAGCCAGTGGAGATTCTGGATCGACGTGAGAAGGTCCTTAGGAACCAGGTGATACCCTTGGTACGCGTCGCATGGAGGCATCATTCTCCAGGAGAGTCTACCTGGGAGCGGGGGGATGAGATGCGCGAGCGCTACCCTTATCTTTTTGTACCGTGAGGTATGCTTTCTATCCTTCTCATCAGATGTATTTCGCCTTTCAATTTCGAGGACGAAATTATTTTAAGGAGGGTAGATTTATCACTACCACTTTTCTAGCTTAGGGGTATTTTGGTCATTTTTCAAATTTTGGGAATTTTTGGAATTATTATGTATTATTATGATTTATTAGAATTAATATGATTTTTGGTGATTTTTGGTGATTTTTGGATAATTGATTTTGGGCCTATAGTTGACTTTGACTTGTGTTGACTAGAAGACTAACCTAGTGACCAACCTAGGTTAAGACCACTTGGTTAGGTTAAGTAAACTTGTTTTGACCTAATTTAATGAGGTTTAAGTAATTGGAACTAGTTAGGAGTGATTTGGAGTTGTGTAGGCTAATATGGCTTATGACTTCATAAGTCATGATTAATGACTTAGGCTTAATAGCCCATAGGCCCACACCATGAACCAACCCTAACCCTAATCAGCCCATGACAGCCACTATTAACCCATCCCCTTCCTATTTAATGCCTCCCAAAGTTAGGGCTAGCCTCCCTTAGGTTTTCTTGCCAAGTTTGAGAAGAGGTATTTTCTCCATCTTCCATAAATCCTAGTAAATTCATTTTAATTCCTTTTTAACTCAAACAAATTGCATTGAGTCCTAATTTTCCTCTACTTTCTGTTGGCATCAAGTGTTCTCAGTTTTGGGGAGCTTTGGAGGAGTTTCACCATTGTGAAGAACATCACTCATTGAGCTTTTTTTGAGGGTTTTGACACTTTAAGGTAACTTCCTATTTCCACCATAGAATCCTGAAATTTTTGCATCATTAGGGAGCCCTAGACCTAATCTAACAGTAGGAATAGGAAACCCTAAGTTTTTGTGTCGTTTCGTGTCCTAACAGGACACGTATCAGTTTCCTGAGCCAGGTGTTTGTGGAAATGTCACTGTGGTTTGGTTTGTGTTATTTTCGAATAATTTTTGAATAGGAAATTTTATTTCGATGTCGCTTACTCATTTCCATTGCTCTGAGTTGATTTCGTGCTTGTGTCGTGTCGTTTGGACACGCGTGCACACGCTCTCGTGCGCGTGCGCGCGGGGCTACAGTAATCCCCTGCATATCGGGGTCTCCTCAGGACACGACACACACTTGTTGGACACAAAATTTTGTGGGGAGTTAGGGGCATCATCTGTCATCCCTCTCCCAAAATTTCACGACATTTCATGGTCGGGTTTGGGAGATATTGGCCGAGCACGGGGAATGCACTGCATTGTGCGCGGGCTGCTACTAGCCACTGATACGGCCTTGGTTCACGGACACGGCAACACGAGGACACGTTTCAGGCACATGAACACGAGCACCTATACCTAGACTAACTGGGGACACGAGCACGAGGCTTGGGAAGGCTTGTGTCGGGTGCACGACACGCGTGCACACCCGCACGATGCTGTCCAAAACCCTATATCCAGTTTACCCGATTTTGGGTTTTAGTGTACTGGACACATTTGTGTCCACTCCAGTGGACACAAACCACTTGTGTGACACGTAGGTAATGTGGTTATACTGTACCAACCATTAGGTTGGTGTTTTAATTGGAATTTTGAGATGAAATCCCCTCTTTCCTATTTTTCCTGATACATGTTTTCAATTCAGTTTTTCCAGTTTTAAAATAGATTTTGTCATCGATTTTTACTTATTATGAACTGTTAAATTCATGGTCTTTAACCTCTAACTTGTGCACCTAGTTGATTGTTAAATGTATGTTGAAATTGGGATGGTTTGGATGAGGATTTGGTTAAAAATCTGAGAATTTACATTTGGGACTGTTGAGTGTTTTTATATGTGATCATGAGATGTTTTGAACTCTGATTTCAGAGTGTTTTAACTCAATTACTGAGTAACCAATAACTGAGATTTAAAAAGGGTTCTCCAATGTAAAAATGTGTTTTGGTTGGGGGTTGTTTGTTGAGATTTTGAGCTCAAACTGAGAATAGGTAAAGGGGGGAACTGTCATTAGATTTTATATGTAAATCTGAGTTTATTTGATGCTTGTCATCTTTTCTCTCCTTTCTAAATTGATATTAAAATCTGAAATTGATTGTATGCTATGTATAGGCTGTCACCTAGCTTAGAATGACACATTGGTGACACACTATCACACATACACCCATACACTCTTATGTCACATATTGCTCACCACACACACACACATTCACTCTCATTCACTTCACTATTTTCCATCTAACACACACACACATGTAGACATATCACACACACACATACCAGGGCACTGTCACTCTAGGTCAGCCCACTCTCTTTCACCCTCATATTCACAGTCACACCCTCCCCACATATCCTAATATATATGCATATAATGCAATGTATTGTATATTGTAGGCTAATAGATACATTGTGATATGTGTGTTCCTGTACATATGAATATGGTTTTATATAGAGGGTTACATTGTGTATTGATTTGGGGGATGCCATGATAGTAGGCACATGGGGTTGTTTGGGTGCAAGTTCATATTTGTGCCATTGTGTATACTTGGAATGTGTGTGTTGTCTAGTATAGACTTGTTAGAGCCTAGCTTGACTTGTTAGACCTAGATAGTTGAGTTTAGACTTGATTAGACTAAGTTGACCTAGTTTGACTTCTAGGGTTGACCAAAGTTGACCAAAAGTTGACTTTAGCCTAGATTGACCTAGAATCATGTAGAATGCATAGTAGGACTCCATTTTACTATTCTGGACTTGTTGTGACTTGTGCTATTCTGATTAGGAGCCAGACACCACTTCTTGGACAGTACATTTCATATTGGACACTCAGATACAGGCGAGTACATTCTCTGATCATTTCATATCTTGCTTAGAATTATTTCCTGCAGTAGATTACTTTGCTTGTACTGTCACGACGGTCACACGGATTGGTACTATATGGATCTTTTCTTGAGATGTTATCCTTAGGAAGCATCGGGTACTACGTGTTCTGTGTATTTCACTTACATGGCGTATCACTATGCTTCTTGGTTCACTTGATTACTTGTGACATGTACCCTCATGATCACAGAGTCTCTTGAATCTTACACAGTTGGGTAACCCCCAGACTCCCCATTTATGGAACATTCATGTATCACCCTTCGAGGGCCGTGCATGGAATCATATAACATAACCTGGCTGGATCCTTGTGTATTGATTGGGGGTACGGGGGAGTAGAAGTAGACATGTGAATAATACACCAGTAGTATCTTCATTGAATCATTCCGTAGTGTCTTCATTGAATCATCCCAGGCCATTTACATGTTCATGTTGTACTCTGACTCACTAGTCACTACTAGTTCTCTATGTATAGTAGATATTTCTATTACAGTTCTCTTTCTGTTTTTATACTACACTTCTTTCAGTACTTGTATCTTACTTTACTGTATGTTTATATTTTCTAACCTGCTATGATCTGTTGAGATGTACTGTACTCTCTCCTGTCCTGACTGGACCTGTTGAAAATATTACAGAGGAGGAGGAGGAGGCTTGCCTGGACACTTACTACGGGGCAGCCTTAGATGACACCTGCGAGCTGGACCCTCAGGAGGACCCAGCTCTAGTTGAGGAGATCACCCCGATTGCCTAGACTAGACTAGTTAGGCTTATCTTACTTTTGCAGTCTTGAGACATGTCTTAGTTAGATTTTATTTGGAATTATGAGTTGTATATATTCTTTCATCTGAGACCTTGTACTGTTGGATATTGCTGGGATTATCTTAGACTACTGTTATTTCATCTATTTACTTCCTTGAGTTCTATTCTATTTCGTGCTATCTCTTCCTTAGTTGTGATTGAGTTTTACTGTTATGTCACCCCCATTCGGGGAGTATAAACTGTTTAGATATATATTGTTAGATGTATGTTGACCTATGACAGCGCTCTACCGCCGACACTGCGGCGTAGGCTGGGCGTTGTTACGTTCTCGTACCCTCACAGTGGGTGCGGGTCGTGACACGTTTTTAGTGGTGGCCCATGCAGGTCTAGACTAGAAGTGTGGTGGTACTCGAACTAGAGTATCACTACAGCCTGCTATAGGATATAGGACATAAATTTTTAAGGGTACTCAATCACATTAGGAAAATTTCTTTATTGCCATCTAAATTCTTATTGTCAGCTGATCCTTTGAATTATAATTGTCCGCCTTTGTTATATCGCTTCTTTCTCATAAATTGATACTCTTGTTTGTCTACCTTCAGGATGGTAGAGACTAGATCGCAGCGTATCATCCATGGGGATGCTATGGAGGGGACTGCTACCTTCCAGCCAGCACGGCGAGGCCAGGGGACTGCAGCTCCTGCCACCTCAGCTCGTGTTGAGACCTCGGCAGCCGCAGCAGGGGACATGCATCTACCGGCTCGAAGACAGGACCCGGTTTTCCCAGAGGATCCTTACCAGCAGCCACCTGCAGGGACTGTTGACGCCGTTCAGCTGTTGGCCTTCTTCAGGAAGTACATGGAGGGTCAGCAGACTCAGCAGCAGAGGCAGACGGCAGAGCTCACTCGAGGTATTGAGCTGGCAGTGACAGCAGTGGGGAGAGTCGTAGCTCAGCCAGCAGCAGTCCAGCAGCCGCACCAGCCACGGGAGAAAGGCATCCAGGACTTCTAGAAGATGCACCCGAGAGACTTCCGAGGGACAGAGGGGATCCTGTATGCCGATGAGTGGATCGAGCATATGGAGGAGATCTTCAGGCTGGCGGAGATTCCGACGAGGATCCAGATAGAGGCAGCGGCCAGTATGATGCAGGATCTGGCTCGTACATGGTACCAGACTGACCCGAGGGTCGGCACAGCAGGACAGACTTGGGCAGCATTCAAGAAGCTGTTCAAGGGGAAGTTCTTCCCGGAGACAGCGCTGGGAGCCCTCGAGACTCAGTTCGAGGCCCTAGTCCAGGGGAGTCAGTCTGTGGAGGAGTATGCAGGAGAGTTCTGCCACCTGGACAGATTTGTAGAGGACTTGTCAGAGACGACGAAGGCCCGAAGGTTTCGGAAGGGCTTGTTAAAGGAGGTCAAGTCCTACACCAAGAACGCCTGCAGTACTACATTTGAGGAGATACTGGTAGACGCACTAGCTGCAGAGGATGATCTTGAGCTTAGGCTCAAGAGGGGGCGAGACTCCCAGGAAGGCAGCAGCAGCGGAGGACCGGCCAAGAGGCCGCACTTTCAGCATCAGCAGCTGAGGCAGTTTTAGTCGCAGCCGATTCAGCAGAGGCCAGCCCCTCAGCAGCAGCAGCCGAGGCAGCACCAGCAGGGACAGAGGCAGAGTGTTACTTGTGCCTATTGCAAGAAGCCTGGGCATATCGCCAATGAGTGTCGGAGGAGGCTGGGCCAGTGCCTTAATTGTGGTTCAGCAGACCACCAGATGAGGAAGTGCGTATGAGCAGGCCCGGGAGGAGGAGCCAGGGCTCCAGCAGGTCAGCAGTGGGGACCAGCCCTGCCGACGCAGCAGCAGAGATTTGTTCAGCACCAGCAGCAGGCCAGGGGAGGCCAACATGGGCGAGGATTCACCATGGCAGCAGAGGATGCAGAGGTCATCGGGGAGTTGATTGCAGGTTCGATTCTTCTTGACTCCAGTCCAGCATTTGCCTTATTCGATTCCGGTGCTTCGCATAGCTTCATATCAGTATCTTTTGCGATTAGACACGGTATCGTAGCTGAATCGTTGCCTAGGACTTACAAGATCACGACCGGGGGTGGTATTATCCTCGTAAGTGATATTTGTAAGGGTCGAAGAGTAGTTTTGGGAGGCCGTGAGTTGGAGGTGAGCCTGCTCGTAATGCTATTACCGAACTACGATAGAGTACTAGGCATGGATTGGTTGAGCAGGCACCACGCCAGCATTGATTGCAGAGGGGGTAGAGTTCTCTTCAGAGCGCCAGGGGAGCCAGAGTTCGAGTACTCCAGACGTCAGGCAGAGCAGAGCAGCGGAGTCTTCTGTGGAGTCTCGGTAGAGGAGCAGACGATTCCACACCCCTTGATAGCAGATTTTATGGATGTTTTCCCAGAGGAGTTGCCGGGACTACCACCATACAGAGACATAGAGTTCTCGATAGACTTGGTTCCAGGAGCGGAACCCATCTCTCAGCATGTCTATCGGGTGAACAACAGCGAGCTAGTGGAGCTGAAGAAGCAAGTGGATGAGCTGCAGGACAAGGGCTTCATCCGCTCGAGTTCATCGCCATGGGGTGCACCAGTATTGTTTGTGCCGAAGAAGGATGGGTCAGTACGCATATGTATTGACTATAGGGCACTCAACAACCTCACGATCAAGAACAAATACCCACTGCCGCGGATCGACGATCTATTTGACCAGTTGAGCGGAGCCCGGGTATTTTCCAAGATAGATCTGAGGTCGAGATATCACCAGGTGAAGGTGAAGAGGGAGGATATTCCCAAGACCGCTTTCAGGACGCGGTACGGGTAGTTCGAGTTTTTGGTTATGCCGTTTGGGCTAACCAATGCACCAGCAGTATTTATGAACCTTATGAACAATGTGTTCCACCAGTATCTGGATCAGTTTATGGTGGTATTCATAGACGATATCTTGATATATTCCAAGACTGAGGAGCAGCACATGGAGCATCTGCGGATAGTGCTGGAGATTCTCAGGAAGGAGCAGCTTTATGGAAAACTCTCCAAGTGTGAGTTTTTCTTGGACCAGATGGACTTCTTGGGGCACGTTGTGACTGGAGATGGTATATCAGTTGACCCCAAGAAGATTATAGCAGTCGAGGCATGGGCAGCGCCGACTTCAGTTGCAGAGATCAGGAGTTTCCTGGGGCTGGCAGGATATTATCGGAGATTTGTGCAGGATTTCTCCCGGGTTGCCGAAACGTTGACACGGTTGACCCGGAAGGATGCTGAGTATGTTTGGTCAGAGGAGTGTCAGGCAGCTTTTGATGAGTTGAAGAAGCGGCTTATGACAGCTCCGATTCTGACGTTGCCTTCAGGATCAGGTGGATTCACTATTTATAGTGATGCTTCAGGGAAGGGGCTGGGTTGTGTATTGCAGCAGCTCGGGAAGGTGATTGTCTATGCTTGCAGGCAGTTACGTCCCCATGAGAAGAACTACCCTACCCACGACCTGGAGCTGGCAGCAGTAATTTTTGCATTGAAGCTGTGGAAGCATTATCTGTATGGTGAGAGGGTGGAGATCTTCACATATCACAAGAGCTTGAAGTATGTGTTCACTCAGAAGGAGTTGAACATGAGACAGCACAGATGGTTGGAGTTGATGAAGGACTTCGATATTGCACTGCAGTATCATCCAGGGAAGGCCAACGTGGTTGCCGATGCCTTGATTAGGTATTCGACAGCCATGTGTTTGACCATGGATCGGCATTTGCTTGCCGACTTGGAGAGCCTTGGGATTAAGGTGATCGTGTCGGGAGTGCAGATGCAGCTATGGGGGATGCAGATTCAGTCAGACTTGGTGGACAGGATCAAGGCGGCCCAGTTCGAGGATATGGCTTTGTAGAGTATCAGAGAGCAGATCAGTATAGGAGTGGGGGATCCTGAGTTTTCACTTGCAGAAGATGGTGCCCTGAGGCACGGTGCCAGGTTATGTGTGCCTAGCGGGGAGCTCAGAGAGCAGGTTATGCAGGAGGCCCACAGATCTCAGTACTCTATACACCCGGGTGCCAATAAGATGTACCGAAATCTGTGGGAGCATGTTTGGTGGTCAGGAATGAAGCAGAAGGTGTCCCACTTCGTGGCTAGGTGCTTGATCTGTCAGCAGGTCAAGGCGGAGAGGCAGAGGCCCGGTGGATTGTTGTAGCCGCTGCCCATTCCCGAGTGGAAGTGGAAGCATATCACTATGGACTTCGTATCAGGATTGCCGCGTACTCCAGGAGGGAAAGACACGATTTGGGTCATCGTTGATAGGTTGACCAAATTGGCCCACTTCTTGCCATTCAAGGTGGGTACGTCTACAGAGAGACTGGCGGAGATGTATATGCGGCAGATAGTCAGGATCCACGGAGTCTCGGTCAGCATCGTCTCAGATCGGGATAGCCATTTTACTTCCCATTTCTGGAGGAGTCTGCAGACCAGCTTGGGCACTCAGCTCAAGTTTTGTACTGCATACCACCCCCAGACGGACGGACAGTCAGAGCGGACTATTCAGACCCTTGAGGATATGCTGCGGACGTGCGTCCTGGACTTTGAAGGTTCCTGGGAGGATCATCTTCATTTGGTGGAGTTTGCCTACAACAATAGTTTCCAGGCCAGCATTGAGATGTCACCTTTTGAGGCTCTGTACGGGCGTAGTTGCCGTACACCCTTATCCTGGGATGATGTTGGTGAGCGAGCTTTACTGGGGCCAGAGATGGTTGTTGATGAGGCCGAGAAGGTGAAGCTTATCAGGGACAGACTTCGCGTGGCATAGGACAGACATCGGCACTGGGCCGATAGCCACCGGAGGCCCTTGGAGTTTGAGGTACAGATTAGAGTAGGATTAGATTTAGGTTGTTATTTGTGATTTTGATCATGTTTGTTTATTATAATTAATTGAGACCTTGCTTGTGATTAGGTCGGAGACCAGGTTTTCTTGAGGATATCTCCGACTCGTGGTATGATACGTTTCGGTGGAGGCGAAAAGCTTAGCCCGTACTTTATCGGCCCTTTCGTTATCAGCGGGAGAGTCGGTAACGTTGCATACAAGCTAGACTTGCCGTCTGTACTAGTGGGGGTCCACAACGTATTCCATGTATCACAGTTGAGACGGTACGTGGCTGACCCTAGCCATGTGCTCGATCATTCAGAGATTGAGGTTGAGCCTTCTCTCAGCTATCCAGAGCAGCCAGTGGAGATTCTGGATCGACGTGAGAAGGTCCTGAGGAACCAGGTGATACCCTTGGTACGCGTCGCATGGAGGCATCATTCTCCAGGAGAGTCTACCTGGGAGCGGGGGGATGAGATGCGCGAGCGCTACCCTTATCTTTTTGGATCGTGAGGTATGTTTTCTATCCTTCTCATCAGATGTATTTCGCCTTTCAATTTCGAGGACAAAATTATTTTAAGGAGGGTAGATTTGTCACTACCACTTTTCTAGCTTGGGGGTATTTTGGTCATTTTTCAAATTTTGGGAATTTTTGGAATTATTATGTATTATTATGATTTATTAGAATTAATATGATTTTTGGTGATTTTTGGTGATTTTAGGATAATTGATTTTGGGCCTATAGTTGACTTTGACTTGTGTTGACTAGAAGACTAACCTAGTGACCAACCTAGGTTAAGACCACTTGGTTAGATTAAGTAAACTTGTTTTGACCTAATTTAATGAGGTTTAAGTCATTGGAACTAGTTAGGAGTGATTTGGAGTTGTGTAGGCTAATATGGCTTATGACTTCATAAGTCATGATTAATGACTTAGGCTTAATAGCCCATAGGCCCACACCATGAACCAACCCTAACCCTAATCAGCCCATGACATCCACTATTAACCCATCCCCTTCCTATTTAATGCCTCCCAAAGTTAGGGCTAGCCTCCCTTAGGTTTTCTTGCCAAGTTTTAGAAGAGGTATTTTCTCCATCTTCCATAAATCCTAGTAAATTCATTTTAATTCCTTTTTAACTCAAACAAATTGCATTGAGTCCTAATTTTCCTCTACTTTCTGTTGGCATCAAGTGTTCTCAGTTTTGGGGAGCTTTGGAGGAGTTTCACCATTGTGAAGAACATCACTCATTGAGCTTTTTTTGAGGGTTTTGACACTTTGAGGTAACTTCCTATTTCCACCATAGAATCCTAAAATTTTTGCATCATTAGGGAGCCCTAGACCTAATCTAACAGTAGGAATAGGAAACCCTAAGTTTTTGTGTCGTTTCGTGTCCTAACAGGACACGTATCAGTATCCTGAGCCAGGTGTTTGTGGAAATGCCACTGTGGTTTGGTTTGTGTTATTTTCGAATAATTTTTG
This sequence comes from Iris pallida, assembly GCA_029216955.1. Taxonomy (NCBI): domain Eukaryota; kingdom Viridiplantae; phylum Streptophyta; class Magnoliopsida; order Asparagales; family Iridaceae; genus Iris; species Iris pallida. Next base: position 1,400,676 of record JANAVB010029218.1, on the reverse strand, counting down.
AATGGGAAATTTCATTTCGATGTCGCTTACTCATTTCCATTGCTCTGAGTTGATTTTGTGCTTGTGTCGTGTCGTTTGGAAACGCGTGCACACGCTCTCGTGCGCGTGCGCGCGGGGCTACAGTAATCCCCTGCATATCGGGGTCTCCTCAGGACACGACACACACTTGTTGGACACGAAATTTTGTGGGGAGTTAGGGGCATTATCTGTCATCCCTCTCCCAAAAATTTCACGACATTTCATGGTCGAGTTTGGGAGATATTGGCCGAGCACGGGGAATGCACTGCACTGTGCGCGGGCTGCTACTAGCCACTGATACGGCCTTGGTTCACGGACACGGCGACACGAGGACACGTTTCAGGCACATGAACACGAGCACCTATACCTAGACTAACTGGGGACACGAGCACGAGGCTTGGGAAGGCTTGTGTCGGGTGCACGACACGCGTGCACACCCGCACGATGCTGTCCAAAACCCTATATCCAGTTTACCCGATTTTGGGTTTTAGTGTACTGGACACGTTTGTGTCCACTCCAGTGGACACAAACCACTTGTGTGACACGTAGGTAATGTGGTTATACTGTACCAACCATTAGATTGGTGTTTTAATTTGAATTTTGAGATGAAATCCCCTCTTTCCTATTTTTCCTGATACATGTTTTCAATTCAGTTTTTACAGTTTTAAAATAGATTTTGTCATCGATTTTTACTTATTATGAACTGTTAAATTCATGGTCTTTAACCTCTAACTTGTGCACCTAGTTGATTGTTAAATGTATGTTGAAATTGGGATGGTTTGGATGAGGATTTGGTTAAAAATCTGAGAATTTACATTTGGGACTGTTGAGTGTTTTTATATGTGATCATGAGATGTTTTGAACTCTGATTTCAGAGTGTTTTAACTCAATTACTGAGTAACCAATAACTGAGATTTAAAAAGGGTTCTCCAATGTAAAAATGTGTTTTGGTTGGGGGTTGTTTGTTGAGATTTTGGGCTCAAACTGAGAATAGGTAAAGGGGGGGAACTGTTATTAGATTTTATATGTAAATCTGAGTTTATTTGATGCTTGTCATCTTTTCTCTCCTTTCTAAATTGATATAAAAATCTGAAATTGATTGTATGCTATGTATAGGCTGTCACCTAGCTTAGAATGACACATTGGTGACACACTATCACACACACACCCATACACTCTTATGTCACATATTGCTCACCACACACACACACATTCACTCTCACTCACTTCACTGTTTTCCATCAAACACACACACACATGTAGACATATCACACACACACATACCAGGGCACTGTCACTCTAGGTCAGCCCACTCTCTTTTACCCTCATATTCACAGTCACACCCTCCCCACATATCCTAATGTATATGCATATAATGCAATGTATTATATATTGTAGGCTAATAGATACATTGTGATATGTGTGTTCCTATACATATGAATATGGTTTTATATAGAGGGTTACATTGTGTATTGATTTGGGGGATGCCATGATAGTAGGCACATGGGGTTGTTTGGGTGCAAGTTCATATTTGTGCCATTGTGTATACTTGGAATGTGTGTGTTGTCTAGTATAGACTTGTTAGAGCCTAGCATGACTAGTTAGACCTAGATAGTTGAGTTTAGACTTGATTAGACTAAGTTGACCTAGTTTGACTTCTAGGGTTGACCAAAGTTGACCAAAAGTTGACTTTAGCCTAGATTGACCTAGAATCATGTAGAATGCATAGTAGGACTCCATTTTACTATTCTGGACTTGTTGTGACTTGTGCTGTTCTGATTAGGAGCCAGACACCACTTCTTGGACAGTACGTTTCATATTGGACACTCAGATACAGGCGAGTACATTCTCTGATCATTTCATATCTTGCTTAGAATTATTTCCTGCAGTAGATTACTTTACTTGTACTGTCACGACGGTCACACGGATTGGTACTATATGGATCTTTTCTTGAGATGTTATCCTTAGGGAGCATCGGGTACTACGTGTTCTGTGCGTTTCACTTACATGGCGTATCACTATGCTTCTTGGTTCACTTGATTACTTGTGACATATACCCTCATGATCACAGAGTCTCTTGAATCTTACACAGTTGGGTAACCCCCAGACTCCCCATTTATGGGACATCCGTGTATCACCCTTCGGGGGCCGTGCATAGAATCATATAACATAACCTGGCTGGATCCTTGTGTATTGATTGGGGGTACGGGGGAGTAGAAGTGGACATATGAATAATACACCAGTAGTATCTTCATTGAATCATTCCGTAGTGTCTTCATTGAATCATCCCAGGCCATTTACATGTTCATGTTGTACTCTGACTCACTAGTCACTGCTAGTTCTCTATGTATAGTAGATATTTCTATTACAGTTCTCTCTCTATTTTTATCCTGCACTTCTTTCAGTACTTGTATCTTACTTTACTGCATGTTTATATTTTCTAACCTGCTATGATCTGTTGAGATGTACTGTACTCGCTCCTGTCCTGACTGGACCTGTTGAAAATATTATAGAGGACGAGGAGGAGGCTTGCCTGGACACTTACTACGGGGCAGCCTTAGATGACACCTGCGAGCTGGACCCTCAGGAGGACCCAGCTCTAGTTGAGGAGATCACCCCGATTGCATAGACTAGACTAGTTAGGCTTATCTTACTTTTGCAGTCTTGAGACATGTCTTAGTTAGATTTTATTTGGAATTATGAGTTGTATATATTCTTTTATCTGAGACCTTGTACTGTTGGATATTGCTGGGATTATCTTAGACTACTGTTATTTCATCTATTTACTTCCTTGAGTTCTATTCTATTTCGTGCTATCTCTTCCTTAGTTGTGATTGAGTTTTACTGTTATGTCACCCCCATTCGGGGAGTATAAACTGTTTAGATATATATTGTTAGATGTATGTTGACCTAGGACAGCGCTCTACCGCCGACACTGCGGCGTAGGCTGGGCGTTGTTACGTTCTCGTACCCTCACAGTGGGTGCGGGTCGTGACACACGTCGACCGATTTGTCGGGGCGCACGTCGTATCGGGAAATTTTCTATTTTTTTTACTGTTTTGAACACAATTTTTGTTGATTTAGGAAATCGAATTTATCTACAAACAATGGTGAAATAGAAAAACTATAAGAAAAATTTTGAAGCCCTATAGGTTACCTACAAGTTTGTTCAGAAACTTTGTCAAATTTCTCATTGGATTGACCACAATCTGCCATCCAAATTATGGTCTTGAAGTCAAAACAGTTATGTTTTTGTAAGATTTTTCGACAACTTTGCTTAGATTTCCTGAGCAATCTAATCGGTTATATCAAATTCTATTTGTATAGGTTTGAAGTGGGTCATATTGTGGTCGCAAGGAACTAATTGGTTTGGTAATTGATCGTAAGATGGGGGAGAAAACGAACCATGAAGTCGAAAGAAAACAAATGTTGCTGCTGCTACACTGCTGTTGCAGCGACTGGTGCTGCTATGCGCAGGTGAGGCTGTGTCCAATAATCGGCCGGCCGGTGATGACGCGCACGGTCAGGGAATTCGTCAAGGATGTGTACACGATTGTGCGAAGGCTCGGGAATGGATTTTGGTGATCGAAATTTCTTTTCTCCTTTGTATGGGTTACGATGAACAACGAATATAATCTGGATTTAAATTTGATTTTTTTAAAATCAAATATAGGGTCGAATTGGAATGGATTTGATGCAATTGTATTAAGAATTTGTTATATATCATACGGAATTTTTTTTCAAGAAGATTGGTTCAAAAATTGGGAAGATTGGATTTAATTCTATCGATATGGTAAGGCCCTGTTCGAGTGAAAGGGATCGGGAAGAGATAGCTACTGTAGCATGTACACTGGATTTTCTTTGTTTTGTTTATATATATATATATATATATATATATATATATATATATATATATATATATATATATATATATATATATATATATATATATATATATATATATTCTTTAAACCCTTTTCTTTTCTTTTATTTTCTTTATATAAAAAAAAATAAACTTCTTTTTTTATCTAACAATTATAAAATAAATATGGAAAAACTAATTTAATTAAGATTTAAAAAATACTTATATATAGCTATAGATATAAAATCTGTAGGAAGTTCAAACATGTATTCCCATAAAACATTCAAAAATATATATTAATAAACTTTCACAATAAGGTTTTATTAAACAAATATTTTTTTTATTAAACAAATATATATATATATATATATATATATATATATATATATATATATATATATATATAAAAATATATATATATATATATATATATATATATATATATATATATTTGTATAACGTAAAATATATATATATATATATATATATATATATATATATATATATAAAAAAAAATATATATATATATATATATATACATATATATATATATATATATTTTTTTTTTTATATATATATATATGTATATATACATATATATATATATATATATATATATATATATATATATATATATATATATATATATATATATATAACGTTTATATTTACTAAAATCATACAACGAGATTTTCATCAAATGAAAAAAAAAACGAAAGCGAGAAAAAGATAAGCTATAATCTAATTTATACTATTTTTAGAAAATAAAAAAATCCTACTAAATTCAAGGGGTTTACACAACTTGGCCTTGATACTTACACCACTTTTTTTTTCTCTCTCTCTTCATAACTTCCATTAATTTTTTTCCACCAAACCCTAGCCATTGGAGAGAGGCAAGTACATCTTTCACACCATGAGGGATTTCCTGCATCTTTTTTATTTTTAGTCCATTTTGTTCATCTCCTCTTCCTCTATATGCTTAGGTCTTGAGGTTTTTGATTTCTATGGATGGTTTTGTGTAGATCTAGGTTTCAAGTCTTTTTGGATTATATGGATTTATATAGTTTTGATCTATCAAAATTTGTTGTTTTCGAAAATAAGTTGTTCCATGTTGTAGAGAATTCAATTCTAGTCAATTTTGGCCTTTATTTTGCCCAATTTCGAGTCCTGTAGCACAAGTTTTGGTCATTGGAAGTTTTTATAAAACTCTATGGCTGAAAGGCTGGCGGATGGATGGCAGTGCACGTATTTCGTTGGCAGCACCATCTGTCTTGCATAATTTGCTGGCAGCGCCACCTGCGTAGGTTGCGCTACTCGTTTGGTTGCACCATCTTCTTGGTAGTGCCATCTATCTCATCTCCTGTATTTCGATAACAACGCAGGCATTTCAATGGCAGCACAATCTGTCTCATGCATTTCGCTGGGAATGCCACCTGTTTAGGTTGTGCTACTCATTTGGTCGTTCTATCTTCTTGGCAGCGCCATCTATCTCATCGCGCACATTTCGATGGCAGCGCCATCTGTCTCGAAAATTTTGATGGAAGCATGTGCATTTCAATGGCAGCGCCATTTGTCTCATCTCGTGCATGTCGATGGCAGTGCCATCTGTCCCACATATTTTGATGATAGTGCTATCTGTCTTGCACATTTTGATGGTAGCGCCATCTGTCTCGCACATTTCGATGGCAGTGCCACCTGTTTAGGTTGCACAACTTGTTCGCCTGCGTCTCCTATTTAGGATTGTGCCATTCCTTTGGTCGTACCATCTTCTTGGTTGCGCCATTTGCTTGGATCGTGCCACTTGATGCATGTTAGTGTTTTAATGCATATTGCTGTTTGGAGTGTGCCCTGTATCTTGATTGACTTGTGGGCATCCTGTTTCACTGGTACTTGACCTTGAGAGTTATAGACTCGACCATACTAAATACAAGTTTGACTTTTATGCCTTGTCACGAATTGACATTGATTCTTACCTTGACTAAATGTTGATCATGCGTTCCTAGTTAGAACTTAGAGACTGCCTAGTCGTCTTATTGAATTGAATGAGACACGTTCATATATGAACCATGAACCATTGCGATCGACTAGTCGATCATGAACATTGGCATATGGACACGTGCTGATTTCCTTTATCTCGTGCTATATTGATTATGTGATAATGCACTGGTAAATAATTTCTTACTACAAAAGCAATATGTGTACCTTACAGTCAAGGCATGATTATCTCGTGGCTAGGTTTGATTGTTGCATTACGCTATGTAAGACCTACAACCCAACCGTACTGGCATCGTTGTAGAGTTATGCATATCGTACTCTGTACGAAAGTATTCATTCAGAATGATCATGATCTACGGCATAAGATTTCAATTAACGTAGGGACTACTAAGTTAAATAAAATAACTATTTCATGGAAAGAATGGGTTCCCGAGTTCCTACATAGCAGCCATCTTGGGACAATTAGTGCCCCGACATGTCGACTGGTTCCCACGAATACTACAAATCTGCCACACGAGCAGGGAGTGTTATTTGTTTATTTTTCAGGATATTGATGATGGGCGTCCCGCTGGGACTCGTCTAATTTATGATTGGCTTAATTGATTATTGGATAGACAAGCCTTGCTTGTACATAGTAAAAACTGAGGAATCCCTTATTGCATACTTCCAGGGTAACATCGAACTTACAGTTAGTAAGACGTAGTAGTTGTATTATCGTTTAAATTGAATTGTTTGTGCACTGTACCTACTCTGTTAACTACTGAGGTGAGCGAAACGTTAGGACATGACGGGTCAACTTCAGTCCTTTAGGGAGGTTGGCTTGAAGTGTCATGATGTTATGTGAATCCCAGTAGCAAGCAGAGACTAATTTATCATATTCTTAAATATTATCACTGGTTTTAATCTTTTATGTCGTGCTTCTTTTGTGGTACTTGCTATTTGAGGTCTAACCTCTCTGGTTTTGCTTGGCCAGATTTAGAGCCAGCTCCCGAGGACTCAGCTTACTTCCACTCTCAAGATGGTTAATACTAGAAGGATGACCGTTGGAGGGCACGTGTGGGTTCCTTACTTCCCTACTCATTTTACTACTTACATTACTTTTGCCGTTTGGTACCGACATGTTAGTCGGACTGTCTTGTACTTTTTTTACATAATTGTAACTAAGTCAGACTACAGCTGATAACGATTGTGTATACCTTGTTATATCATCTGGCTATGTTTGGTAAAGCTAGATCTCCAGAATATTTTGACTGAGCGTTTGGGATACCTTATTGCTTTATCTTATATGTTCTCTATTACTGCTTTTCATTTGAATGATTGAGACAATAGATATTGAGCAACCCTAGTGAGACATGTATGCAGTATGTACCCCTTCTCTTGTAGACAGCATTGATCGTATTATACGGTATTCAACTACCCGTAATACGGAGCTGGCTGAGTCATTCTTCCGCTCTCCGGTATTCTAGATCTGGGGGTGACACAATAGCTATCAGTCCAGCATCCAAATGGCACCATACGAAGCCTTGTACGATCGGAAGTGTAGATCACCCATTTACTGGGATGAAGTCGGGGAACGACAGTTTCTTGGCCCGGAGCTGGTAGAATAGACCGTGGAGAAGGTCAAGCTCTTTCAAAAAAGAATGAAGATTGCACAGAGTCGACAGAAGAGCTACGCCGACACCCACCGACAGCCCCTTAAATTCCTGAAGGAAGAACACGTGTTTCTGAAAGTCACACCTATGCGAGGAGTTACGAGATTTGGAGCTAAATGAAAGTTGAGTCTAAGATTTGTCGGCCCTTTCAAGATATTGAAGCGAGCCGCCCTAGTAGCTTGCCAGATCGCATTGATAACAGCACTGTCGGATGTGCACAATGTCTTCCACGTCTCTCAGTTGCGGAAGTACATACACGATCTGGGCCATGTGGCAGATTTTTGTCAGTTGAATCTACAGGCAGACTTGTTATATGTAGAAGAGCATATACAAATCTTGGTGCAGAAGGAAAAACTGCTACGAAATCGTGCTATCCCTCTCATCCACGTTCTCTGGAGAAACCATTCGGTCGAGGAATCGACCTGGGAGTGTGAATCGAAGATGAAGGAGAAATTTTCTTCATTGTTCTCTTAGAGGTAGATTCTATTCTTAAGATTCGGGGACGTCAACCCGATTCTGCAAGTACAACTCCCGACGTTTCGAAGGCACGGAAGATGCTATTTCAGCGGATGCATGGTTTAAGGACATCGAGGCTGTTCTGACAGCGGCTAAGGTTCCGGCTGAAGAATACGTGGATCAAGTGAAGCTGTTACTTCAGGATCTCGCACTTGATTGGTGGGAATCAGAGGAAGTGGGCATCAGACGTCCTATTGCCTGGGAAGATTTTACTGCGAGATTAAAGACAAAGTACTATAGAGTTGTGGCGAAGTTCGAGCTACAACAAAATTTTATCAACCTCAAGCAGGCCGATAAAACAGTGGATGCTTATGCAGCAGAGTTCTGCAGACTGAGTAGGTTTGCCCGAAGATGGTAGCAATGGAGGGCCAGAGGGCTACAAGGTTTCAGCAACGGTTTCATCTTGAACTCTTGTAACAGATAGAGGGGCACAGCTACCAGACTTTCGATGATGTATTAACGGTAACCCGGAGGCATGATATCACCATCCAGAGGATGACATCAAGGACTAGAGGCCAGAAGAGGTCTCACAATCAGATTGAAGGAGGAGGGGGAGCAACGCCCCGAGTAACAACACAATCCCCTGGCATTCGCATTCACGATGTGGCAATGCGAGGGCCAACACCACCAACAACACAACAACAACGACAACCGAAGAAGAAGAACCAGCAACCCACAACGGGCTGCACCTATTATGGAAAGGCAGGGCACACTAGAGGTATGTGTCAGGCATTGAACGGACAGTATTTGATATGTGGAAGTCCGGATCATCGGGTTTCCATCTGTCCCAAGAATTCGAGGTCAGGGGACTAGTGCAACAATTTCCTGCACTGCCAGCACCATGGGTAGTTCAATATCAAGGAACGATAGTAGGAGTGAGGACGTTTTTAACACCCCTAAATTTTTGGAATTATTTTATTATTATTTATTTGATTAAAATAGGATTTTATGGAATTTATGAATATTTTTGATTAAATAGTTATTATTATAGATGACCTTAGCCATGGTTAAGATTTCGAGTACAAGACGACTAAGACTTGTGACACGGATAGTGTACACATGTGCTTTGACTAGTATATTAGTCACGGTATGGAAGGCCGAGCCATAGGTGTGTTCTAACTAGGAAAACTAGACCAAGTTGCAACTTAACCCCCACCGATGATTTATTTATTTAATTATTAGATTATTGTCTTTCTAGGAGACCCGGTTGTACCAATTTAGCCCCGACTTGACCCGAACCAAATCAAAATCTAAATAGACATGTAGTACTCTCAAATACCTTCATGTTGATATATATTTTGTATATATATTTTATTAATATTAATATGTTTTCAATTTTGGAATATTTCTATTTATAGAAAGTGTCTACGTGAAATCCTAGTGTAATCCTAGTTGGCATTAGTTTATAATTGATCCAAAGTCCAACCCAAACCTACGTAGGCATGTTGGACATTAATATATATTAATAAATATATATATTTTATATTTAATTCAGATTTGGATGGTATTTATATAAGATAGACTTAATTAGTCTATATTAGGAAAGACTTTTCTAATCCTCAATCCAATCAATTAGCCAACTCACCAAACAACCAAACCATACCAAGTGGACCCCCACCATGGAGTGTTTGCCCAAGAAATCTCCCCTCCTTGGCCGAACATCTCATTAGGAATAATATTCCTACTCCTTTTCATACATGCAACCCAAAAAGCTCATATATATACCTACTTTTAGCCAAACCCAAACCCTAACTTAATTCTCCCCTCCTCTTCCTCTCCATAGCCGACCAACCCCCTCTCCCCCTCCAAAATTTGGCAGCACCTCCTCCATCCAAATCCATCATCTTTATCCCCTCTATCATACAATTCTTTCACCTCCATAAAAACTCTTTCTTTCATCCTTCTTCCATCCAAACTCCACCAAACAAACCCTAAGAACTCTATCTTCTCCATCCAAACATCTAGAGCCATTGCCAACCCCTCCAAAATCATCAATATTGGATTAGCGAGTAAGAATAGCAATAAAGGTGGGAGCTTTGGCAAGGAGAAGCCTCTACAACCCAACTAACAAGGACTTTTGGTAAGAAACCCTAATCTTTCCATCTCAAACCTATGTTATAATTATATATAAATTCTATTATTACATATGTAAAAATATTATTTTGGTACATTTTGTTATTTATTTTCACCCATAAAAGTTTTATGATTTATAGTCGTAATATTCATGTTTCGGTCGGATCAAATTTAACCCCGTTGTGAAGGAAATATAAGTTATTGGTGGTTATTTTCAAAACTAAATTTTATGTGTGTTCATATATATAAATTATGATTTTTAATTATTTTTTCACGAATTTAGCAACTCAAATCTGGTCGAGAAAATTAGGGATCAAAACTAGCTTTTTTGGGTAATCTGCCGACTTAGAATGTTCTAAATTAGTAGCATAACTTAACTCTTGTATTCATGTCTTAATTCTGAGATATATTTTATTTTAAATTCTGTATAAAATATATTTTTGGGTATTTTAGCTATTTTGAGTAATTGACCATGTTCAGGACGAGTTTCGGGTTGACTAGCTGACGTAGTAGTCAACTAGTCACATAATTTTTTATAAATCGTAATTCTATAATTTCTGAGTTAATACTGTAGAAAATAATTTAAAATATTATTTTTAGGAATTTTTTATGATTTTTAAGTGTGTTATTGAAGTGGGATCATAACTGATTAATTGGAAGGTCGAAAACCCTAAAACTGTATTCCAAGGTCTCGTTGGACACGTATGTATTTTATACAATTTAAGTAGTCCTACAAGATATTTGAATATAGTTCAAGTAGTTTAAAACACTAATTAAGTTAATTAAGTTCTGTCATAAGATTTATAAGTAGTTAAATATATTATTTAGGAGCATTAGATTCCGGAGGCGTGGACACGAGAGCGATACTTCATCTTCACATCACGAAACCAGACAAATACACCTTGCCAAACTTTACAGTACTTACATACTTTTCCATATTACTATTTTTCATATCTTACTTAGTTCCATATTTCTCCTGTTTCCTGTCATGGTTATTCTAGTTTTACGTTCACGTAGTTTTTACTCATTTTCCATATTACTTTTTTGTCTTTATTATCTTGTTCATGTCTAGTGATAGTACTGCTATGCCTGTGCCATGTTTTCCTGACCTGTTTGACCTGTACTTGACTTGGACATGACTATATAGGCTTGGCTTCCTAGTACCTTAGGAGAGAACATTTTATTAGCCGTGGCTATACCTCTATTGTTAGTGCCTCTCCGGGCTATGATAGAGAACCTATTATAGGACTGTTAGTGACTCATCGGGCTATGATTTTTAGCCATGACTAATATTATATTCTTATGACATGTCACCATCCATAGAGTTTCTTTTCATTTTATTCTTTCCTCGATTGGTTATTCCTATATCTCTTGTATGAGGTTTACTGTATAGTAGGCATGTATATTATGTGTCTTGCTAATCCTCTGAGGACCTGTTGACCTCTCTAGGCTTAGTTAGAGATGAGGACTACTCGGAGGTATACGGTTCTGGGGTCGAGGCGGGTGATGTAACTTCGCAGGAGGACGAGATAGTGGCTGAAGACTTCTCTTGAGACATGTCTCTTTTAAACTTGATTCTTTATTTTCTTTCTTTTTGGTGGGCATATAGTAGATTATTTATTTCTTTGTACTGTAGTTTCGGGATGTCTTATTCGTACAATTATTATTTCTATTTTATGTTGGACAGATCTTTCTAATTAGTATCATTTTATTGGACTTGATATCTCGTGTCTTATTTTCTGTATGGATGAGATTAACTGTGTACCTGTGACTTGTATTGTATTCCTAGGTTGTTATCATGATTTACAACTTAAGTATTTCGCTAATGGACTTACTTTGAGATTTTGCCCATTGGTGAAGTGTTGCTGGCATGTACCGTATCCTGGTCCTATACGTATTTTGGGACTGGGGCGTTACATGTTTTTGTGGTGGCCCATGCAGGTCTACGTTAATCACTTTGGTTACGTTACTGTACCGACGTGAGCCTGCAAATAGGATAGAAAGGACCCATAGGAACTCATCCACATACTTGATCTCCTTTCTTGATTCCCTTTTCAAATTCTCGTTTGATTGCCTTGAATTACATCTTAGTTGAATCCTTTCCTACCGCAAGCCTTATTTCTCGTGCGATAGAATATTGGAAGATGACTCGTCCTAGGTATATATGATCCATTAATCTAGTTATATTCTTAGCTAAACACTTGTAAGTTGGGTTGCAAGCCTCACCACCTAGCATCCAATGTCCTTATGACCCAATTAATGAAGTATAGTTGAATGACATTGAATATAAGATAGTATAGAAGGATAGGCTTCCCTAGACTCTAGAGTCTTAGAGGCCCATACCCCAATTGGACGACCAAACCCTTAGATAAAATGATAGTAGGGAAACTGTAGAGAAACAAACACCGGACGAGTCTTAGACCTTCATGAACTTGAACTACTTGTGCTTTCTTTCAAATCATACTCTCGCGTACTTGTATTATTTGACTATCTTGACTGATGCTGCTATTATAGCCTATTTTTGTAAGCTTATTCTTTATCGAGCTTGTTCATGACATATTTTTATTGGGGACGCCCACTAACATGTCTATTTAGAATCTGTGTATTATGGCCTGGTCAACCTAGTGCACTTGGTTCACTCTTCTTATGGTTATTCTACGTGGATTGAGATATAGTTAACAAATACTTGCCCTCTAGGATCTCATCCACAACTGCCTTAATAACTCTCTTTTTTTGAACTATTCAATCACCTTTGAAACCCCGTAATTGTATTCGATTCTTGAACTCTCTATTATTTTATGTCTTCACATATTCCGAAAAAATAAACCCTTGTGTTTGAGGGAGGGTATCCGCGTGGACCGCTTTCTGACCAGGTGACACAGTTTGTGCAGGCTAGACAGCAGGTAGGAGCACAACGACTAAGACAGGCCTTTGCCATGAGGATTGAAGACGGAACAACGGCACAAGAGGCAATAGAAGGTAATAACTTGATTTTGTGTTAATAATAGAAGTAGATTGTTAGTTTACGCTAGTTTGGTGCATGTTTGCTTAGGAATAACCATAGTGACAAAGCACACTTTAGAGACATCATAGAACCATGGACATGTTTTCCATTACCTTAGTGAATTATTTTAATTTCGAGGACGAAATTCTTTTAAGGAGGGTAGAATATAACACCCCTGAATTTTTGGAATTATTTTTTTATTATTTATTTGATTTAAATAGGATTTTATGGAATTTATGAATATTTTTGATTAAATAGTTATTATTATAGATGACCTTAGCCATTGTTAAGATTTGAAGTACAAGACGACTATGAATTGTGATACGAATAGTGTATACGTGTGTTTTGACTAGTGTTTTAGCCACAATAGGGAAGGCTGAGCCATAGGTGTGTTCTAACTAGGAAAACCAGGCCAAGTTGCGACTTAACCCCCACCGATGATTTATTTGTTTAATTATTAGATTATTGACTTTCTAGTAGAGCCGATTGTACCAATTTAGCCCCGACTTGACCCGAACCAAATCCAAATCTAAATAGACATGTAGTACTCTCAAATACCTTCATGTTGATGTATATTTTGTATATATATTTTATTAATATTAATATATTTTCAATTTTAAAAAGTTTCTATTTATAGAAAGTGTCTACGTGTAATCCTAGTGTAATCCTAGTTGGCATTAGTTTATATTTGACCCAAAGTCCAACCCAAACCTATGTAGATATGTTGGGCATTAATATATATTAATAAATATATATATATTATTTTTAATTCAGATTTGGATGGTATTTATATAAGAAAGATTTAATTAGTCTATATTAGGAAAGACTTTTTTAATCCTCAATCCAATCAATTAGCCAACTCACCAAACAACCAAACCAAGCCAAGTGGACCCCCACCATGGAGTGTTTGCCCAAGAAATCCCCCCTCCCTTGGCCGAACATCTCATTAGGAATAAGATTCCTATTCTTTTTCATACATGCAACCAAAAAGCCCATATATATACCTACTTTTAGCCAAACCCAAACCGTAACTTAATTCTCCCCTCGTCTTCCTCTCCATAGCCGACCAACCCCCACTCCTCCTCCAAAATTTGGTAGCACCTCCTCCATCAAAATCCATCATCTTCATCCCCTCCATCATACAATTCTTTCTCCTCCATAAAAACTCATTCTTTCATCCTTCTTCCATCCAAACTCCACCAAACAAACCCTAAAAACTCCATCTTCGCAATCCAACCATCTAGAGCCATGGCCAACCCTTCCAAACTCATCAAAAGAGAATTATCAAGTAATGATAGCAATAAAGGTGGGAGCTTTGGCAAGGAAAAGCCTCTACAACCCAACTAGCAAGGACTTTTGGTAAGAAACCCTAATTTTTTCATCTCAAACCTATGTTATAATTCTGTAGAAATTATATTATTAAATCTGTAAAAATAGTATTTTGGTACCTTTTGTTATTTATTTTCATCCATAAAAGTTTCATGATTTATAGTCGTAATATTCATGTTTCGGTAGGATCAAATTTAACCCCGTTGTGAACGAACTATACGTTATTTGGGGTTATTTTGGAAACTGAATTTTATGTGTGTTCATATATATAAATTAGGATTTTTAAGTATTTTTTCACGAATTTAGCAACTCAAATCGGGTCGAGAAAATTAGGGGTCAAAACTAGCTTTTTTAGGTAATCTGCCGACTTAGAATGTTCTAAATTAGTGGCATAACTTAAATCTTGTATTCATGTATTAATTCTAATATATATTTTACTTTAAATTCTGTATAAAATATATTTTTGGGTATTTTAGCTATTTTGACTAATTGATCATGTTCAGGACGAGTTTCGGGTTGACTAGCTGACGTAGTAGTCAACTAGTCACATAATTCTTTATAAATCATAATTCTAGAATTTTACATTTAATACTGTAGAAAATAGTTTTAAATATTATTTTTAGGAATTCTCTATGATTTTTAAGTATGTTTTTGAAGTGGGGGTCATAACCGATTAATTGAAAGGTCGAAGACCCTAAAACTGTGTTCCGAGGTCTCGTTGGACACGTATGTATGTTATACAACTTAATTAGTCCTACAAGATATTTGAATATAGTTAAAGTAGTTTAAAACACTAATTAATTTAATTAAGTTCTTTTATAAGATTTATAAGTAGTTAAATAAATTATTTAGGAGCATTGGATTCCGGAGGCGTGGACACGGGAGCGAGACTTCATCTTCACATCACGGAACTAGGCAAGTACACATTGCCAAACTTTACAGTACTTACATACTTCTCCATATTCCTATTTTTCATATCTTACTTAGTTCCATATTTCTCATGTTCCCTGTCATGGTTATTCTAGTTTTACGTGCACGTAGTTTTTACTCATTTTCTATATTACTTTTTTGTCTTTATTATCTTGTTCATGTCTAGTGATGGTACTGCTATGCCTGTGCCATGTTTTCCTTACCTGTTTGACCTGTACTTGACTTGGACATGACTATATAGACTTGGCTTCCTAGTACCTTAGGAGAGAACATTTTATTAGCCGTAGCTATACCTCTATTGTTAGTGCCTCCCCGGGCTACGATAGAAAACCTATTATAGGACTGTTAGTGCCTCCTCGGGCTACGCTTTTTAGCCATGATTAATATTATATTCTCATGATATGTCACCATCCATAGAGTTTCTTTTCGTGTTATTCTTTCCTCGATTGGTTATTCCTATATCTCTTGCATGAGGTTTACTGTATAGTAGGCATGTATATTATGTGTCTTGCTAGTCCTCTGAAGACATGGTGATCTCTGCAGGCTTAGTTAGAGACGAGCACCACACGGAGGTATACGGTTCTAGAGTCGAGGCGGGTGATGTACCTTCGCAGGAGGACGAGATAGTGGCTGAAGACTTCTCTTGAGACATGTCTCTTTTAAACTTGATACTTTATTTTCTTTCTTTTCAGTGGACATGTAGTAGATTATTTATTTCTTTATACTGTGGTTTCTGGATGTCTTATCCGCACAGTTATTATTTCTATTTCATGTTGGACAGATCTTTCTTATTAGTATCATTTTATTGGACTTGATATCTCGTTTCTTATTTTCTGTGTGGATGAGATTAGATGTGTACCTGTGACTTGTATTATATTTTTGGGTTGTTATCATAATTTACAGCTTAAGCATTTCGCTAATGGGCTTACTTTGAGATTTGGTCCATTGGTGATGTGTTGCTGGCATGTACCGTATCCTGGTCCTATACGTATTTTGGGACTGGAGCGTTACACCGTTGGCACAACGTCCATTAATGCCGCAGGCTCAGATGTTTCGACAGCATGGATCGCTGATGCAGTAAAAACAATAGAGACTACCCCAGCATTACCAAGGTAGAGGCCAACAGCAATACCAGGCTAGGCCACAGCATGGAAACCAACAAAGAGGTTGAGGGCAGGTATTTAATCTGTCCTTGTAAGAAGCATTTCTATCGGGAGATGTTGTGGCAGGTAACGTTTTCGTCGTCTCATATCCCGCAGTAGCATTGTTTGATTCGGAAGCATCACACTCATTTATATCTGCACGATTTGTGACACGACTAGGAATGGTATTAGAGGCATTGCCAGAGAGGTTGAATATACTTACTGGTAATAGGCTTCTAGGAGTTAGTAGAGTTATTCTAGCATGTCGAGTTTGTAGAAGCATGGAAAATATTAGAATAATGATCCATGCGGCTCGGAGTAAGAAGGTTATGCGGCTCACACAGGAGCGGCCCTATGCGGTTCAAAGAAGACTCTCAATCGCATGCGGCTCGGGAGCGTATGCGGTTCAGCAAGGCATATGCGGCTCGATGGATGCCATGTGTGATCCTCCCCTACAGCTGGTCGTTTGGGGGTGGCCTCATTTAATGCTCTGACACGACTTGGTGACTGTGACTGCTCTGACATAAAGTGTCATAATGGCTCTGCCATAACGACAGACTTTTCGGGAAAGGAAGAAGATCTCTGACCCGAACCGTCAGAAATCCTAGGTTGCCACGTGGCAACTCTCATGCGGCTTAAATGGAAAACAGCTCCATGCGGCTCACGAAGAAGTCACTCTATATGGTTAGCAGAAATCAGCCATATACGGCCCACCGAGAGCTCAATTCCTGCGACTCAATACAATGCTAGCTCATGCGGCTCGCAAAGACTATGCATATGCGGCTCACGGAAGGTTCGTCCCCTGCGGCTCGATGAGGAATTGTCTCATGCGGCTCAGGAAGAGTATCTCTCTGCGGTTCGAGGATAGTCAATCCTATGCGGCTCTGACAGGACTCACAATTAAGACACGTGGCATGGGATCAATAAGAGATTTAACCGAATCTCAACAAATATATTTGACATCATCGTCATAATTACTGAGATCAGGGCATATCATTTATCATCAAGTTAATGGGACACGTGGCGAGCAATCAGACATTAGCATAATCAATCACGAGGATTTAAAGCAGCTAGCATTAATTGCTCATGAGATACGATGCTATCCGCATTAATGGCCGAGATTCACTATAATCAGGATCAAGGGTTCAGATAGAATGAAGGAGCGCCGACATTCCAAACAGATAATCATTAGCAAACCCTAATGATCACCCCCCCCCACTCTTATAAATAGCCAGCATCATTCCCTTGAAAAAAAAAGAGAAAAAGAGAGAGAGAGGTCGGCACCAAAAGAAATAAGAAGAGAGAGATCTACACAGAGAGAGCTCCCCCTTCCTTCTTGATAATCACAGAGAGAGAGAGAAGTCAGGAGAGCAATCCGAGGAGAGCAAGAAGAGCGTTTCTTCGTCAACGCCAAGCAGATCTTCCCCGAGCCAAGGCTGCATACTGATCATCCAAGGAGTAAGGCAGAGCGGCCGTCGCTTTCCCGAGCCTCTATCGTCACCCTCCAGAATCAAAAATAAACAATCGTACTTAGTCTGCTGTACCTAGGTTTTCGTCCCTAGGCTTTCTTTGTACGAGCGAGTTTGTATTGTGAGTCTAAGTTCAGTCCTCCGATAATTGTTCTGTTCTTTTACAATGAATGGCAAACACGATGGCGACTCTGCTGGGGACTAACTTCTCCACGGCTGAGGAATTGGTGATGCAATCAGATACAGCCAAACTTGGCTCCACACAAAAGAAGATGGTCGTCCGCTTCGACCAACAGGCGTTCGAAGAGATGCTCTCTGAAGGCAGCGCTGGCCCGGCCCAGAAGCGCACCCGCACCACGAAGGCTCGCAAAGAATGGAGACCGAAGTCATTTGCTCCTCCTCAAGCCCTCGATGGGATGCCATCTGCTGCTCAAGACGGCGAGAAGGATTCTCCTGCGGTCCTACTTCAGATCGTAGACAACTCTGCTGTCCCCAAGTCCGACAGAAGAAAACATTATGATGCTGGACTTGCAGGGACAAATAGGGACTCTGCGCGGATCGAACCGCAGAAGAGTATTAGCCGCAAGGAGAAAGCCCATGCGGCTACATCCACCAACCGCAAGGAGAAAGCCCATGCGGCTACATCCGCCAACCGCATGAAGAAAACTCATGCGGCTACTTCTGTCAGCCGCATAACTTATGCGACTACAGTCCCCGACAGCATGGATGAGACTCATGCGGCTAGTAAAGTCAATCGTTTGCAGAAAACCCATGCGGCCACAGATGCCAACCGCATGCGGCCAGCCTGCACGGTCGTAACCCCTAGCCGCATAAGAATTCGTCCGACAACCGGAGATAACCACATGCAGACAGCCCGCACGATTTCCGCTCCCAGCCGCATAGCATCTGCTCCATGCTCCTCTCGATCAGTTTTCGACCGTCTCTCGTACGGTCCGAACCCTGATGACTCTCTGGATGATAAGCCAGACTCTGTGATGCTCAACTTGGACTCTTCCTATTATGCACCCACGAATGCTAGAAAGAAGAAGTCTAGGGCAGCGCGGGCTCATCAAGCCCAGACAGCTGCCCCAACCTCTGACTATCAGGGCGTCCCGCTGATTATCACACGGGCCTCTGATGGGAAGTTGTACAGAACTGCTCAAGTCCAATCCCCGACGGCGAACGGACAGAGTGGTTCCTCTGACCTGCGTGAGGCAATCCTCCACAAGCGCAAGGAAAGAGAAGGGGCCTCGACGTGCAAGGAATCCTCACATGGACGTCACTGCACCCAGATCATCGTCAACTGCTGCTGCAACAACGCAGCAGTGACGGAAGATCGTCCGTCCGTCTTCCACAGACTACAGCACCCGAACTCAGAAGATGAGGCACCTCCTGTTGTCTCCTGCAATTCCGCTCAGAAGGTCCCCGCCGAGGGGAGAGGGAAGAAGACAAGCATCTCCAGTCCAAAGATATCAGCCACTACAGCTAAGAAATTGTCGGCTAAACAGTTGCCCTCCACCGGAGTATACCAACACACCCGTTCGAAGACAAAATCTGCTGCAACAGGAGACTCATCGTCCCCGACCCTGGGGGTCGTAGGAGTTGGGGGTAGTACTCCTCCGAACGTCCACAATAATCCAATGTTTCAAGGAGACGAATCCCGAGAAACAACCCTCCCATCGGGTACAACAGATGCTGACGTCCCCGAGGACATCCATGATTCTCTAGGCGAAGCAAGCTCCGAAGCTGGGGGTAGTGTTCCTTCCGAGTCCGAACCTGAAGAGAACATCCCCACATATCCAGATGATTTCTCGACGCATGGGTACGACTCGGAGGGTACATCCTCCACCACTCCCTTCGTCACTCCTCATGTGAAGACGGTATTCATGACAGATAGCAATCAAGGCGGTTCCAGCGATCGCCAGTGCATCGACACGTTGGAGGCCATATTACATGCCTTGGTCAAGTCTGTAGACGAGATCAAAGAGGCACTTCCTACTCTGCAGGGAGTGACACCTGGCCAGACAAGCACGGGTCCCGCAATCGACGTAGATTCAAATTCAGCGGCGCCAAACCAGGGCAATAATCCTCCCGAGATAACGGCCCCTACCGCGATAGATGAGGCCCGAGAAGTTAGAAGAGAGGTTCAGGAGCTCCGAGCAATGTTCCACGCCCGAGAAAACTCTCAAGACCTCAGAATACGGCAACCATATCCTACTGGATAGAGGAATGTTCCCTTTCGGCCAAGATATAAGCCGTTCAATATCAACCCATATGATGGCAAGACTTCAGCAAGTCGATACATCACTTACTTTGAGGTCACTACCGACCATCTGCCCCATGATGACGCTATCCTCACGCGATTATTCATTAGGGCATTGGAAGGAGTCGCCTTCGATTGGTACCGTAACCTGCCAGACAATTGCATCCACTCCTTCGCTGGCTTCAAACGCTTGTTCTTGGAGAGGTTCTATGAGGTAGGGCAGGATGTTACGATGTCTACCCTCATGGACGTCGTTCAAGGAGAGAAAGAACTGACGAAAAATTATATTGAGCGGTTTCGTCAAACCGCAATGAAGTTACCATCTGGCAACCTGGACTCTTCTTTGATTGAAATTTGCCAAAAGAGACTACTTCCAACAATTAGTCTCTGGATGGGCGAAAGTCAGTTCAAGGACTGGAAGGCTTTTATCATCAGCGCTACAAGTGCTGAAGAACGATTGAAGAAGGCTCGCCAACTGGGGTTGCATATCTCGGAGGAAGAGAACAAGAGCAAGCGTCCCAACACCAGCAACGACAATGGGAGTAGCCCCTCCAACAGCCGGGACAACAAAGGCAAGCAGGCTATGGTGACCGATACAGCCCAGAAGCCCGAGCCACAGCCAGTAGACAAACAATGGCCTCAAATCACTTATTCCTTTGAAGACGGTCACGTCAAGCCTATCTTGGACATGCTTATACAAGGAGATAGGATTCAGCTTCCTCCACCAAGACGGGAGCCTCGGCCGGCTGATTTGGAGAACCCAAAGTTCTGCCATTACCCTCGCTACGTCCACCATGCTACACACGACTGCTATCAACTGAAACGGTATATCCAAAACCTCATCGATTCGAACGCCCTGGCCATCGATTTCGAAGAGGTAACCGTGGCAGCCAATATGGTGTCCGTACAATTCGGTAGCTTTCCTCCAACAGAGACTCAGGACGGGGTTATACCCATCCCTCTGGCAACAATAGAGATTGCTAATCTGCCGCCTGCTCGCGATCAAGCCGCTGGTCTAGTACCCCTCACCATATCACGAGGGGAAATCATGTGGGTCCATCCGGACCTAGTCCACGAGGTAACTCAGCCCTCTCCACCTTCTAAAAGGAAAAGTGAAAAAGTCAGATCCTGCCGTACTGTCTCAGCAGAAGAAGAGGAAGTTTCGGCCGTCACTACTCGATCCGGAACACAAGCTCAACCGGTGACCGAAAGCGCGACTGATGATCATCCGCCCACTACCAATGATGCTCCGGGACCGGCTCAGCCTTCGACGACCGACAAGCCTAGGCCGAAGGAGACTCGCTTCGACAAGTCCCTCCGGAAGGAGACACCTCAGGGGCTGGAGAGGCCCTACAACTTCGACATCCTAGCGCAATTAGCTAATACCCCGGCCAAATTGTCTTTATATGAACTCCTCAGGCTCTCAAAGGATGTCCACACGGCTTTAAGTGAGGCGCTCCAAAATGCCGACGCATACTTGGCTCAGGTCAACCTCACGGGAGATAACCAACCTGCAGAGCTCCAAGATAGTACGTGTACGGGAGCAATGCCCAATATCGTCTTCTCTCCGCAAGATACGCTCATCAAAACTAACCTGCATGATCGCCCACTATACTACACTGGATACATCGGAGACGTAAAGGTGGACCGAATGCACATTGATCCTGGGTCCTCTATAAGCATCATTCCGAAGGGTCTGCTACATCATCTTCGTATTCCGATGCATCGCCTGACACCTACAAGCACCGCCATTAGCGGTTTCAATTCGGGCAGGAGCTACCCAATAGGGAAGATCCGTTTGAAGTGTCAGATCGGCGATCTCCAATCAGAAGTCACCTGTTATGTCATAGATGCCGACACTTCTTACAATATCCTTCTGGGACGGCCTTGGATACACGATTACATGATCGTTCCTTCCACACTACACCAGTGCTTCAAATATGTCGATAAGCACGGCTTTGTGAGGACAGAGTTTGCCGATATCGATCCCTTCAAGGGGGTCGAATCTTATTACTCAGACTCCTATCTATACGAAAAATCAAAGAAGTATCTGGTCGAAGAAGATGTGCAAACTCAACAAGACGGCTACAGGATCAGAAGAACCTCTAACGATCCACCTTCAGGCTCGCAAACCGGGCAATTCCGTACCCCTTACGGCCACTCTGCGTAAGGACGCAATCAGTCTCTCCGCACAAGAAGAACAGATGAGAATCCGGCTGCCAAAGTCCGACCAAGCGCCGAGACCTATAACAGGGCCACTTACCGTCAGACTACCGAGAGTCGGTCAGCTCCAAACGGAGAAGCCCAATCCCTCCGACAGACCGCTCACAATACGCCTTCCCAAGAAGGTTCTTCACCCCGATGCGAGGTCTGACACTTCTAGCGAACCAGCCACCCTTCGCCTCACATCAAGTACCAAACTGGGGGTTGCTAGTTTACCAACAACTCTACGATCTGCTCCGCCAGTTGAGCCTCTGAAGATCAAGCTGACTAGGTCATCCTCCCAGTCTTCATTTATACAGGAGGTGGCCGAAGAAGAACCAGAATTGGCCAAGTATGTGGCTGCCCATGCCGATACCCCCTCCGCAGATGATGTAATCCCTCTAGAAAAGATACCTTACTTCATCAATAAAGGGTTATCTTTGAACTACACCGAGCTCAATAAGCTATGTACAATGTACGCTATGGAACACGGTATAGGCACTCACCTGCATACACAGGTGACAAACGTGTACACCGCCATCCGACTTACTCCAGTAGAAGACACTTACCGAATAGTCGAGGGAGGGGACCACCCGATCATCTTCGGCTGGACGAACAACCTACATCCCCCCGCTACGGAAGAAGTCGACTTCGGGTCAGATGCCGGAAGACTACCTCTGTATCTCTATAGCCCTCAATCCAAATATCTCATGCAGAAATAGGGGTATGATCTAGAGACAACGCCAGGACTGAACTACGGCACTGGACGACGATTACCTTTGAAGACGCCAGCCCCGGCGGGCAAACCACGGAACTACTATAACAAAACCCGATGCGGTTTAGGGTATGTAACGCCTACTACGACCCCTGAAAGCTCAGATGAAGAATACGACTGGCAGTCACATTCAACCGGATCACCGACTTCCGACTCAGATACCAGCATCGGAGATGTGTTCAGACAAATCATGTCAGTCAACATGGCGTTCGCTGACGCTTACGAGGAAGACGAAGACATCCCCGAAATCCTTGAGCTAGAACCATGAGCCCAGCAATTAGACGCGCAATGGAAAAAATGGTTCGAACTGAGAGAACCTCCTACTGAAGATGAGGTCATACAAGTGGATCTCGGCAGCGAATCTTCTCCAAAACCGATCTTTATCAGTAAAAGCCTGACAAACGAAGAACGAGAATCGCTGCTGAAACTTGTCAGAGAATATATCGACGTGTTCGCATGGAGTTACGAGGACATGCCGGGGCTAGACCCCGATATCGCTCTTCACAAACTCAACATACGGCCAGATGCAAAGCCAGTCAAACAGCAACAATGACGCTTCCGCCCAGGCGTCATGGACGCAATTGAAGCCGAAGTCAACAAGCTAATAGCCAGCGGCTTCATTCGTGAAGAGCAACATCCTGACTGGGTCACCAACATAGTGCCGGTCCTTAAGAAAAATGGGAAGATCCGAATCTGCATCGACTTCCGTAATCTGAATGAGGCATACCCGAAGGACGAGTTTCCCCTCCCCATCACAGACATCATGATCGACAACACATGCGGCTTTGAACGTATGTCATTCATGGATGGATTCTCGGGGTACAATCAAATCAAGATGTCTTCCGACGACGAAAAGCATACATCATTCCGAACGCTGATTGGTACATACTGCTACACAGTCATGCCATTCGGCCTAAAGAATGCTGGCGCTACATATCAGCGGGCCATGAGTATCATTTTCTGAGAACATTTACGCAAAATAGTAGAATGCTATGTCGACGACATCGCCGTCAAGAGTCGCCATAAGGAAGATCATCTGCAAGACCTGAGAACGGTATTCGACCTGATGAGAGCCCACAACCTGAAGATGAACCCTACGAAATCATTCTTGGGCGTATCCAGCGGGAAATTCTTAGGCTTCATCATCACGGCACGGGGCATCCATGTAGACCCTGAGAAGACGAAGGCAATCATGGAGATGGGTCCCCCGAAAAATCTCCGCGAACTCAGAGGCCTCCAAGGGAGGCTAGCTTACATCAGGAGGTTCATTTCCAACCTCTCCGGGCGATGCCGACCGTTCACATACCTCATGAGGAAGGAAGTCTCATTCGTTTGGGACGATGAATGCCAGCGTGCTTTCGACGATATCAAAGAATATTTGTCGAATCCCCCAGTCCTGGTGGCCCCGGTCCCCGAAAAACCATTCCTGCTCTACGTACGAGCGATGGAACACTCCCTTGGTGCCCTGCTAGCACAAAATAACGATGCAGGCCACGAGTAGGCCATATATTATCTCAGCCGAATGATGATCGGGCCAGAACTTCGATACACCGCCGTAGAGAAGGAGTGTCTCGCCCTGGTATTCGCTATTCAAAAGATGCGGCACTATGTCACAGGACAAACCATACATGTGATCTCGCGAGTCAACCCCCTCAGAGTCCTCATGACTAAACCAGGGGCCCTCAGCTCTCGCCTCGCCACATGGGCAATATTGCTGTCCCCCTATCATATGATTTTTGTCCCGCAAAAGGCTGTCAAGGGTCAAGCCCTAGCAGACTTTTTGGCAGCCCACCCAGGATCGGAGTCATCCAGAATCTATAAAGAGATCCCAGACGAGGTCGCCGATTCGAATACAGCCATCCACGATAACATATGGCGAATGTTCTTCGATGGCGCCTCAAGGACCGGACCTAAGGAAAACATCGTCGTCGGGGTCAGAGTGGTATTAATTTCTCCTACTGGGCTGGTGATCAATCGCGCCTACTCCCTCACGGAACCCTGCTCCAACAATGTGGCCGAATATAACGCTCTGGTCATTGGCCTCCAACTTGCAAAAGAGCTGGAGGTAGAATACCTTGAAGCATACGGCGACTCCCAACTAATCGTCAATCAGATCAGGGGCTCGTACGAGGTTCGCCATGAAGACATGATCCCCTACCATCAAATGGCGATCAACATTATCTCATCATTCGAGGGATTCTTCATCGAACACGTCCCCAGACTCCAAAATATCGAAGCCGATGCCCTAGCAGGCCTTGCCGCTTCCTTAGCAGTGCCGAACCAAGCTCATCATTCGGTTGACGTAATAGGCCACGAACTGGTCTGTCCCAAGAACAACGTTCAAGCCATGGCAAGTTATTCCGCCCAAACGGTCGACGACACACCGGACTGGAGACAGCCGTTCATCGACTTCGTCGTATACGACATCCTCCCAGAGAATCCAAAGGAAGCTACCTCTATCAGACGGTGCTCTCTCAGATTCTTCTACGATACAGAGACGAAAATGTTGTTTCGCCGCTCCTACGACGGATTATTGCTCCGGTGCTTGTCGAACGCGGAAGCTACAGAAGCTGTACGAGAAGCTCACGACGGTGTCTGTGGGGCCCATCAACCCGGCCCTAAGCTACAGGACCGCCTTCGCCGGATGGGCTACTACTGGCCTACAATGGTGGCAGATGCGATAGATTATGCCAGAAAATGTAAGGCCTGCCAAGTCCACGTGGATTTCATTCATCAACCATCCGAGTTTCTGCATCCAACGGTGGCATCCTGGCCATTCGAAGCATGGGGAATGGATATCATTGGTCCAATCACCCCACCTTCCTCCCGAGGACACCGCTTCATACTTGCGATCACTGATTATTTCTCCAAATGGACGGAGGCTGTCCCACTCGCAGAAGTTAAAACTTCAAACGTGATCAGCTTCCTTAAGCATCACGTTATCTACCGCTTCGGACTACCACGTAGAATCATCTATGATAATGGTCCACAGTTTATAAGCCATGTATTCTACCGATTCTGCGATAAGCACCGCATTCAGAATGTCGCTTCGACACCATACAACCCGGCAGCAAACGGGTTGGTAGAGGCATTCAACAAAACAATCATCAAACTCCTCAAGAAGTTCGTCTCCTCCAACAAACGCGACTGGAACGAGAAGCTCGGCGAGTGCTTATGGGCTTATCGCACCACGGTTCGAACAGCCACCGGGAATACACCATTCTCTCTGGTGTACGGAAGCGAGGCAGTCCTCCCTTTGGAGACTCAGATCCCCTCACTCCGCGTCGCCCTCACTTATCAATTGACGACAGATGATAACTACCGACGACGACTACAAGAGTTGGAGGCTTTAGATGAAAAGTGCCTCCTAGCTCAGCAAAGGATCGAGCTATACCAAGAACGAATCTCAGGAGCCTTCAACAAAAAAGTTAAAATCAGAACATTCCAAGTGGGTGATCTTGTTCTGGCAGTCCGGAGACCGGTGGTCATGACTCACAAGACCACCGGTAAGTTCCAGCCAAAATGGGAAGGTCCATTTGTCATCGAGACCGTGTTCTCCAACGGCGCCTACCGCCTCGCTAAGCCGAACGGAGATTTGCTCATGTTGCCCGTCAACGGCAAGTTCCTGAAGAAATACTATGTTTGAACATCATTTTCCAGATTATCGAGTCATGTACTCCTTTAGTACCACTGAACTCTCATCCATCATTCTCCAGATTATCGAGTCATGTACCCCTTTAGTACCACTGAACTCTCATCCACCCTATTTCAAATTATCGAGTCATGTACCTGTTGGTGCCGCTGTACTCTCACTCCCTCAATAGTCCAAATTACCAGTTATGTACCAGCTGGTGCCTCTAAACTTACATTTCGGTCACTCTTTCAGATAGTAAGTCAAGTATGATTATACCTCTGAACTTTCTTTCTGGCAGAGATCCTCCCTCAGGATTCATTACCCGCACTCCCAGTGCACAAAAAGGGTAGTCGATCCACCAATTTCCGAAACGACCATGTCCTCATTACCTCTGAGTCGTCTTCACTTCCACCAAAAATAAACCGCCCCCTCGCATAGAACTTCCACGTTCTCCTACCTCTGAGTCGTTCTATGTACCCAATCTTCATTGAGCCCACTCCTGCCATGTCCTCACTACCTCTGAGTGGGAAGGCTCCGTCGAAGAAATCGTCATATTTGCCATGTCCATATTACCTCTGAGCAAGTATGTCGATCCCCTTTTAACCTATTATCTGTACCCACAACCGGAGTACGACAAGGATAATAGGTCCACAAATGTCCCATGTTGACCACAAATGTCCTCTGTTGACCACAAATGTCCTCTGTTGACCACAAATGTCCTCTGTTGACCACAAATAGCTTTCGTAAAGTCTCTCCTGCCATGTTCTCATTACCGCTGAGCAGAAAGATTTCACGATAAAACCTTCACGTTTGCCATGTGCAAATGTGATTGGTTTCCTTTCATCCCATTATCCGTATCCTGAACCAGGGTACGCCAAGGATAATATGCCCACAAATATCCCTTGCTAAGCTTCTTAGCATAAATCTACCATCTTACCATGCCCCGGGAGCCCAGCTGCTCTACGGCATTCCTTCCCCCAGTACCGAGAACATCCATGACCATTTTGCCGTGGCCGTCCCGGACATCCTAATCAAACTTGTTATCCGTACCTAAAACCAAGGTACGCCTAGGGTAACAGGTCCACAAATAATCCCCCAGTAAGTCCGATTCCATGAACACCGATACAAGAAAGCAAAGATGAGATGAAATACGTCTATTTTCGAGATCATATCACTGTTACAAAGTAGAAATAAAAGGACAAACAAGCAAGACAAGACAAAGAAACGACTATGGTTCAGAGGTACACAACGTCGAGGGATGGTCCTTCAGCAGGATAGTCAACCGCTCAAACTGTCGATTAGTTCCACATACTGCTTTTGGAGTCAACAGCGTCACATCTCCCCGAGGAGCAAAGGTTCCATTGGGAAATAAAGTCCCCAGGCTTAACGTAACCCTACCCTTTCAGGATATGTATGCCGATCATATTCTAGACTATCGTCTACACCCATAACGAAGTACGTTAAGGATACAAAAGGCGACCATTACAAAAAAAAAAAAGGGAAGCAAATACATTCCATTCATTGAAACGATCGGCCACATTCACATAACTAACAAACAAAACTAAAATGAACTTTTCACTACTTCGTTCAGACGGAAAGGAAAGGCACAAACTACAGAAACATACGGGTAGAAGACAGACATCCGCAAGGAATTCCTAAAAACCTAGTTGCAGAAGCGCCCATACCACTCCCTCAACCACCTTACATAGGAAGGATGCAGTTGAAGGAGATCCTCATCTGGAATTGGAGTATCAGAATTCCCCGAGCTACCATCCCCAGTTGTTTCGACACTCGAAGAGAGACCATCCTGTGCAGACGACGAGTCTTCCTTCTTCGTTTCTCCCTTAATGGAGGAAGACCCCTGGTTGACGACAGGGGGTGGCGGTTCCTCTGTGACTGCAACCTCAGCGCTCAGCGGAGATACTGAAAGAATCGAAGACGAAAAGACAAAATAAAAAGATATTCAGAAAATAGTCATGCAGCTCATTTAAAGACAATTCACAGGCGGCTCCGACAGGGGGCATATCCCATGCATGGGGCGTGTAGGCGAACCACGTAATTCGTATGCGGCTCAGACATGGGGTATACCCCATGTGGCTCGATCAAGGGACGTGTATGCGGGCCATGTGGTTGCGTGCACGGAGTAAACAGTAGAGCAGACCCTATTAGGGTTTCATGGGACGTGCATGCGGACCACATAACCCGTATGCGACTCATTTATGGGATATACCCCATGCGGCTCAATCAGGGGACGTGTATGTGGGTCACATGGTTGCGTGCACGGAGTAGGCAATAGAGCAGATCCTATTAGGGTTTTAAAATACCCAATCTTCTACATAGGTCATTACCTTCGATGGTGACGTGAACATCAAGGCGGACGGGGGGGGGCAACGGTCGACGACGAAGCCGATTTCTTTCTCCTCGCCGCGGCCTTCTTCACAGTCTTGGAAACCCTAGGCGCCATTGCTGTTTGTCGGTTGGGGGAAGAAAACAAGACAGGAGTTTTTCAGTCAAGAAAAATCTAAAGTCCAATCAAGCACCCACCTATTTATAGACAGAGGAAGAAGGATTACTGACCGACGCTTCGTACGACGTGATCGACCCTTCGGCTATCAAGGCAAAACCGACTCTTGGGATCCTCCCCCAAAAGGCGGCGTTAAATCAAATCAAAGGCACTTAATGAAGATTTTCACACGTGATCAGGACACGTGGCAATAAGTTTATGCGGCCAGATGAATTTATGCGGCTAAGGCACTTATGCTGCTAGGAAGCTCAGGCAGACAGAAAAATCCTATGCGGCATGAACGGGGCCATGCTTCTTGTTCAAAGTATTCCAATTTTTACAAATTGAAAACTTTGAAGGGGGTCCTGTAGAAGCATGGAAAATATTAGAATAATGATCCATACGGCTCGGAGTAAGAAGCTTATGCGGCTCACACAGGAGCGGCCCTATGCGGTTCAAAGAAGACTCTCAATCGCATGCGGCTCGGGAGCGTATGCGGTTCAGCAAGGCATATGCGGCTCGATGGATGCCATGTGTGATCCTTCCCTACAGCAGGTCGTTTGGGGGTGGCCTCATTTAATGCTCTGACACGACTTGGCGACTGTGACTGCTCTGACATAAAGTGTCATAATGGCTCTGCCATAACGATAGACGTTTCGGGAAAGGAAGAAGATCTCTGACCCGAATCGTCAGAAATCCTAGGTTGTCACGTGGCAACTCTCATGCGGCTTAAATGGAAAACAGCTCCATGCGGCTCACGAAGAAGTCACTCTATATGGTTAGCAGAAATCAGCCATATGCGGCCCACCGAGAGCTCAATCCCTGCGACTCAATACAATGCTAGCTCATGCGGCTCGCAAAGACTATGCATATGCGGCTCACGGAAGGTTCGTCCCCTGCGGCTCGATGAGGCATTGTCTCATGCGGCTCAGGAAGAGTATCTCTCTGTGGTTCGAGGATAGTCAATCCTATGCGGCACTGACAGGACTCACAATTAAGACACGTGGCATGGGATCAATAAGAGATTTAACCGAATCTCAACAAATATATTTGACATCATCATCATAATTACTGAGATCAGGGCATATCATTTATCATCAAGTTAATGGGACACGTGGCGAGCAATCAGACATTAGCATAATCAATCACGAGGATTTAAAGCAGCTAGCATTAATTGCTCATGAGATACGATGCTATCCGCATTAATGGCCGAGATTCACTATAATCAGGATCAAGGGTTCAGATAGAATGAAGGAGCGCCGACATTCCAAACAGATAATCATTAGCAAACCCTAATGATCACCCCCCCACTCTTATAAATAGCCAGCATCATTCCCTTGAAAAAAAAAAGAGAGAAAAAGAGAGAGAGAGGTCGGCACCAAAAGAAATAAGAAGAGAGAGATCTACACAGAGAGAGCTCCCCCTTCCTTCTTGATAATCACAGAGAGAGAGAGATGTCAGGAGAGAAATCCGAGGAGAGCAAGAAGAGCGTTTCTTCGTTAACGCCAAGTAGATCTTTCCCGAGCCAAGGCTGCATACTGATCGTCCAAGGAGTAAGGCAGAGCGGCCGTCGCTTTCCCGAGCCTCTATCGTCACCCCCCAGAATCAAAAATAAACAATCGTACTTAGTCTGCTGTACCTAGGTTTTCGTCCCTAGGCTTTCTTTGTACGAGCGAGTTTGTATTGTGAGTCTAAGTTCAGTCCTCCGATAATTGTTCTATTCTTTTACAATCAATGGCAAACAGAGTTATAATATGCGGGCGTTCTTTACCCGCCAGGTTGATAGAATTTCCTGTAGAAAATTTTGACGTTATCTTAGGCATGGACTGGCTGAAAGACAATTGTGCCATAATAGATTGCCATAGAGGGAGTGTATATTTTAATATTCTAGGCGTTGAGCAGTTTACCTTAGTCAGATCAGAGGCAGACCAACAAAAAGAAGGAGTCGTAGCGACATTGGAAGAAGTTCAAGCTCCGAAAGTAGTTGAAGAGTTTCTTGACATATTTTTTGAAGAACTTCTAGGTCTACCACATGTTAGAGATATAGAGTTCAGTATAGAATTGGCACCTAGAACTAAAGCTATATCTGATCGAGTTTATAGAATGTCTCAGAACAGGCCAAGGTGTACCAGCACATAGAAGAACTAAAGGCAAAGAAGTTCATTTGAGATAGCGAATTACCATAGGCAACACCAGTGGTACTTGTAGAGAAGAAGGATGGGTCATCAAGATTGTGCATTGACTACAGAAAGCTCAACAGGGAAACAGTAAAGAATAAGTACCCATTACCAAGGATCGACGATATGTTTGATCAGTTGAGCAAAGCGAGAGTTTCCTCCAAGATAGATCTTCGGTCAGGATATCATCAAGTTAAAGTTCGAGAAGAGGATATCCCCAAGATTGCATTCAGGTCAAAGTATGGGCATTACAAATTCTTAGTTATGCCATTTGGTTTGACCAATTCTCCAACAATATTTATGGATTTGATAAACTGCATCTTTATGCCATAGTTAGATTAATTTTTCATTGTGTTCATCGACGACATTCTCGTATACTCAGCTAGTGAAGAAGAACATGAAGATCACCTTAGAAAAGTATTGCAGGTTCTGAGAGAGAACCAGTTGTACGCCAAGCTCAGTAAGTGTGAGTTTTGGTCAGATTGCATTTCATTCTTGAGGTACTTCATATCAGGGGCTGGAGTAGCAGTGGATCCCAAGAAAGTAGAAGCAGTAGAAAGTTGGCAAATACCTAAGACCGTAGCAGATGTACAAATTTTCTTGAGATTGTCAGGATATTATAGAAGGTTTATATCAAACTTTACAAGACTCTTAGCACCCATTACTCATTTGACACGAAAGGATGTGCCATTTGTCTGGTCGGCAGAGTGCCAGGCATCATTTGAAAATCTGAAGCAGAAGTTGATCTCGGCACCTATTCTTACATTAGCAGTTAGACCCGAAGGTTTTACTGTATATTGTGACGCATCAGGAAAGGGACTTGGATGTGTCCTAATGCAACATAGGAAGGTGATAGCATATGCATCTAGGAAACTTTGAGATCATGAGAAGTATTATCCGACTCATGACTTGGAGTTGGCAGCTGTAGTATTTGTTTTGAAGCTATGGAGATATTACTTGTATGATGATCGAGTGGACATGTACACAAACCGTAAAAGTCTGAAGTACATTTTTACTCAGAAGGAGCAGAACATGAGACAGAGAAGATGGTTAGAGTTGATCAAGGATTACGACGTGGAGCATCAGTATCATCCAGGCAAGGTAAATGTAGTAGTAGACGCTCTTAGCAAGAGAGGCGGCACATTTATGTTGACATCGCAAAAGTATATTCTCGAAGATCTTCAAGAGATGGGCATCGACGTTATACTTCTTAGTGACGTAGAAATTTTGGCAAGTCTACGAGTTCAATCTGAGTTGGTAGACAGGATCAAGGTAGCTCACACACAGGATCCAAGGATTCAGAAGCTCAGGACAGAATGTGAGTCAGGACTCAGGAAGGAGATGGAAATTCATGAGGATGGAACACTTATATTTGGATCACGTCTATGTATGCTAAGTGGAGATATCAGGTAGAAGATTATGACAAAGGCCAACAGTTCTCAGTATTCTATACACCTTGGAGGAACCAAAATGTACAAAGATATCAAGCAATACTTCTGGTGGAACGGAATAAAGAAAGAGATAGCTAGATTCGTTTTCTGTTGCTTAATATGTCAGCAAGTAAAGGCAGAACAACAGAGGTCAGCTGAGGTCAGCTGGATTGCTACAACCGCTTCCTATCCCAGAATAGAAGTGAGAGCACATCACAATGGACTTTGTGACTGGTTTACCGAGATCACCAAGTGGTAAGGATGCTATTTGGGTGAGAGTGGATCAGCTTACAAAGGTGGCACATTTTCTTCCTTTTAGAGTAGGACAATCTACAAAGAAGCTGGCAGAGTTGTATATGCAACAAATAGTCAGACAACATGGAGTTCCTGTCACTATTGTGTTAGATAAAGATATCTTTTTACGTCATATTTCTGGAAGAGTTTACATCAGTGCCTGGGTACCAAGTTAGATTCAGTACGGCTTATCACCTACAGACGGACGGGCAATCAGAAAGAACAATTCAAACTTTAGAAGACATGTTATGAGCTTGTACCCTAGATTTCAGAGGATTTTGGGAGAGTCACCTGCACTTAGTCGAATTCTCATACAACAACATCTATCAAGATAGTATCTAGATGGCACCATTCGAAGCATTATACAGTAAGAAGTGTAGATCACCACTGGCATGGGATGATATCGGAGAATAAAAGATGTTAGGTCTAGAGATGATTGTCCAGACGATTGAAGTTATCACAGGGATTATAGAGCGACTTCGGGTTACACAAGATCGGCATCGTCATTGGGCAGACCAGCATCGTAGGCCGTTAGAGTTTTCTGTTGGGGGCCACGTGTTCTTGCGGATTTTTCCTACCCGTGGAGTCATTAGATTTAGGGTTCGCGAGAAGTTGACTCCGTGATACGTAGGCCCATTCATTATCCATGATAGGATAGACGATGTTGCTTATCGTTTGTCCCTTCCGCCTTCGTTACGAGAGGTGCATCATGTATT
Source organism: Iris pallida (assembly GCA_029216955.1). Lineage (NCBI taxonomy): Eukaryota > Viridiplantae > Streptophyta > Magnoliopsida > Asparagales > Iridaceae > Iris > Iris pallida. The sequence continues at coordinate 1,366,692 of JANAVB010029218.1, read as the reverse complement.
TTATGTATTTCAGTTGTGTAGGTATGTATCGGACCCAAGCCACATCCTCGATCATTCTGAGCTGGTTGTTGGTACCAACCTGTCTTACGAGGAACAGTCTATGTCTATTTTGGACCGAAGGGAGAAGATACTCAAGAATTGAACAATTAGCCTTGTCCGGGTTGCTTGGGGCCATCATTTCTTAGGAGAGTCAACGTAGGAACGTGAGAATGATATTCGATCACGATATCTGCACCTACTTGACTCACAAGGTATATTTCTTTCCGTATACCTTGATTGTCTTGATTCTGCATGCTTATCACCCAATAGTTAGAGATTGCTTGATGTCGTAGATTGATAATATAGATATTTTACTTGCTATTGATATTGTAGGATGATTGCTTGCTTGCTAGAATTGTTTGTAGTTAGATTAGTCTAGCCCTGATGATTCTAGCATGCTTAGATTTGAAATTTCGAGGATGAAATTTTTTAAGGATGGTAGAGATGTCACTCCCCGTTCCCGAAATACATATTTTTAATACGTGTACTACTTGACTGTATTTATTTAGTATTTATCATGCATTTATTCTGTATTTAGTTCCTTTAATTACCTGCCAGTTATTTTTTTGTATTTTATTTTCTGCTTTTATTTAGCTCTTAGTTCATCTCGATTCATGTTAAGCCAACTTGGCTTGGCTTGGCTTGGTTCAACATGGAAAAGGTGGATGGTTTGGATGGATTGGAGAAAAATGGATGGTGGAGATCAACTTGGCCTTGATACTTACACCACTTTTCATCTCTCTCTCTCTCTCTCTCCTCATAACTTCTATTTATTTCTCTTCCACCAAACCCTAGCCATTAGAGAGAGACAAGTACATCTTGCACACCATGAGGGATTTCATGCATCCCCATTCATTTTTAGTCCATTTTGTTCATCTCCTCTTCCTCTACATGTTTAGGTCTTAAAGTTTTTTATTACCATGGATGGTTTTGTATAGATCTAGGTTTCAAGTCTTTTTGGATTTTATGGGTTTATATGGTTTTGATTTATCAAACTTTGTTGTTTTCGAAAACAAGTTATTCTATGTTGTAAAGAATTCAATTCTAGTCGGTTTTGACCTTTATTTTACCCAATTTTGAGTTCTATTGCCCAAGATTTGGCCATTGGAAGTTTTTATAAAACTCCATGGCCGAAAGGCTTGCTGGTAGGCATGGCAGCATGCGCATTTCGATGACAGCGCCATCTGTCTCATACATTTTGCTGGAAGCACCACCTGTTTAGGTTGCGCTATTCATTTGGTTGCACCATCTTCTTGGTAGCATCATCTGTCTCATCTCGCATATTTCGATGGCAACACGCGCATTTCAATGGCAGCGCCATCTGTTTCGCATATTTTATTGGCAGCACCATCTGTCTCATCTTGCGTATTTCGATGGCAGCGCCATCTTTCTCATCTCGTATATTTCGATGCCAGCACATGCATTTTGATGGCAGCGCCATCTGTCTCGCATGTTTTGCAGGAAGTGCCACCTATTTAGGTTTTGCTACTCATTTGGTCGTACCATCTTCATGGCAGCACTATCTATCTCATCTCGTGCATTTCGATAGCAGCGCCATCTGTCTCATCTCGTGCATTTTGATGGCAGTGCCATCTGTCTCGCATATTTCGATGGTAGCGCTATCTGCCTCACTTATTTCAATGGTAGCACCATCTGTCTCGTGCATTTTGGTGGCATTGCCACCTGTTTAGGTTGTGCAACTTGCTCGTCCGTGCCTCCTATTTAGGATTGCGCCACTCCTTTGGTTGTGCCATCTTCTTGGTCGCGCCATCTGCTTGGAGTGTGCCCCGTATCTTAATTGACTTATGGGCATCCTGTATCACTGGTACTTGACCTTGAGAGTTGTAGGCTCAACCATACTAAATACTAGTTTGACTTTTATGACTTGTCACGAATTGATATTGATTGTTACATTGACTAAATATTGATCATGCGTTCCTAGTTGGAACTCAGAGACTGGCTAGTCGTCTTATTGAATTGAATGAGACACGTTCATGTATGAACCATGAACCATTGCGATAGACTAGCCGATCCTGAACATCGGCATATGGACACATGCTGATTTCCTTTATCTCATGCTATATTGAGTATGTGCTAATGTACTGGTAAATAATTTCTTCCTACAAAAGCAGCATGTGTACCTTACAGTCAAGGCATGATTATTCCATGGCTAGGTTTGATTGTTGCATTAGGCTATGTAAGACCTACAACCTAACCACACTGGCATCATTGTAGAGTTATGCATATCGTACTCTGTACGGAAGTACTCATTCAGAATGATCATGATCCATGACATTAGATTTCAATTAACGTAGAGACTACTAAGTTAAATAAAATAACTATTGCATGGAGAGAATGGGTTCCTAAGTTCTTACATGGCAGCCATCTTGGGACAATTAGTGCCCCGATATGTCGGCTGGTTCCCACGGATACTACAAATCTGCCACACGGGCAGGAAATGGTATTTGTTTATTTTTTGCATATTGATGACGGGCGTCCCGCTGGTACTCGTCTATTTCATGATTGACGTAATTGATTATTGGATAGACAAGCCTTGCTCGTACATAGTAAGAACTGAGGAATTCATTATTGCATATTTCCAGCGTAACTTGAAACTTACAGTTAGTAAGCCGTAGTAATTGTATTGCCGTTTAAATTGAATTGTTTGTGCAATGTACCTACTCTGTTAACTACTGAGATGAGCGGAACGTCAGGACATGACGGGTCAACCTCAGTCCTTGTTTGGTTGGGAGGTTGGCTCCAAGTGTCATGATGTTATGTGAATCCCAGTAGTAAGCAGAGACTTATTTATCATATTCTTAACTCTTATCACTGGTTTTAATCTTTCATGTCGTGCTTCCTTTGTGGTACTTGCTATTTGAGGTCTAACCTCTCTGGTTTTGCATGGCCAGATTTAGAGCCAGCTCCCGAGGACTCAACTTACTTCCACTCTCAAGATGGTCAATACTAAAAGGATGATCGCTGGAGGGCACGAGTGGATTTCTTGCTTCCCTGCTCATTTTATTACTTACTTTACTTTTGTCGCTTGGCACCGACATGTTAGTCGGACTGTCTTGCACTTGCTTTTACATAATTGTAACTAAGTCAGACTGTAACTGATAACGATTGTGTATACCTTATTATATCATCTGGCTATGTTTTGTAAACCCAGATCTCTAGAACATTTTGACTGAGCGTTTGGGATGTCCTATTACTTTATCTTATATGTTCTCTATTACTGCTTCTCGTTTGAAAGATTGAGACAATAGATGTTGAGCAACCCTAGTGAGACATGTATGTAGTATGCACCCCCTTGTCTTATAGACAACATTGATCGTATTATACGGTATTCATCTACCCGTAATACGTAGCTGGTTGAGTCATTCTCCCACTCTCCGGTATTCTGGATCTGGGGTGTGACACTTATATTTACTGCACTTTAGCTTGTATATTATGTGCCTTGCTATGTTCCCTGAGGACCTGGTTATTTCCCAGATATAGCTGACGGGATCTTTCCTGAGGAGTACGTGCCTAGAGTCTATTCTTCTTTTGCACCAGCTGTAAAAGACGTGGTCGATCCGGAGTAGTTTTTCATTTTTGGCTATATTTATTTTTATTAGAGCTGTGGACTTGTAGTTACTTATTTTACATTTTCATCTGAGACATGTACTGTTCATTAATTTGCTGAGACTTGTATCCATGGATTTTTTTCCCATGTGGCTATTTTATTTCTATTGGACATTATTTTACTTCCTTTATTGAACACGATATGTCTTGTTACTATTATGTGGTTCTTTATTTATGTGGATGATTATAGTTTCTATACGTGCCATGTGACTATTTCAAAGCTTAAGATATTTTCCATTGGTCCAATAAATTGGGTATACCTATGGAATGTGTCTGCTGACATGCCACGTGTTCTAGTCCTTATAGATTTTGGGATTAGGGCATGACAATTTCGACCTTCCGTAAATTTTTGCTAAGAAACTAGACTTCCTAAGTTTTCAACACAATACTTTTGCAGCATTTTGGCTTCGTTTGTTGTTTATTAAAAATTCGTACGTTTTACAGAAATATCGAAATACCGAAATCCATGAGTTCTACGTGTCCAATTGATTTGAAACATCGTATACCATCTCCAAAGTAATTGTTGTGCATGTTTTGATAAGAAAACATATTTTTGCATAATTAATAGTATTTTTCTAGAATTAATATTTATTAAGAATTTATCGTTTCGGGAGCCAAACTTTGGAACAAGTCTATGCATATTAACGTAGAATCAATATAAGACTTGTGTACATAATTATATATAAATAAAATATATTGATTATTATTATTATAGAATTTTTATAAATATTTTCTAGAAATAAAAGTAATATTTTAAGTTAATAATGTATTACTTTTATCGGTAGATTTAATATTGCATATGTTATATTAAGTACAGTAGTCAATATGACTAGTTTTGGTATAAATATATTTTTACCTATTTATTAGTATTATATATATATATATATATAATATTTTTTATTATAAAAACCAAATGCCCGTGGACTTTATTATAAAAACCAAATGCTATATATGTTAGATTGAGTCGGGCTAGAGCCACCCAGCCAACACTTGGCCCGGGAGCCGTGGCCACTGCCACCCAGCCGCTCCCGTAGGGGATCGATCTCGTGACCTCACACCCTGGTGCCAACGGTCTTACCGTTACACTAATGCGCCATTGGCATATATATATATATATATATATATATATATATATATATATATATATAAGGGATCCACATCCCCTCACTTTTGTATCTCTCTTTCACATCCATTGGATCTTGTTTAAGTCATCTAATCTTAACCGTCGATTTTTCAACGGTTAAGATCAGATGACTTTAACAAGATCCAACGGGGTTTGTCATAGGGATGCATGGAGGATGTGGATCCCTTTATATATATATATATATATATATATATATATATATATATATATATATATATATATATATATATATATATATATAAGTGCTAGTTTAGTTAGAATATATTGAGTTAAGGCTATATAGGGTATAGTTATATAAATAGTATCAGTATGACATCGATGTGTCATTTATTTGATTTATTTATTTATTCTAGGAGTTCGTGACGGTGTGACCGAGGATACCGGAGTCAGACTGTTGTATGCATCTTTGGAGAATACAGGCAAGTATACGTTTTCAACTTGTACAATTTTTATGCATGGTTACTTCTACTTGTTCTTGTTTATGTCTATTTTTATTCTTCCATGTCTGCCTTGTACTTGCTTCATGATGTTTTCTTACTTGTTTTCTTATGTGCTACATGTCTTTCTTTTCTTGTCACATATTGGATATACACTACAACAGAAATACCTTTAATGACGGCTAAAAACCGTCATTAATGACAAACCATGACGCTTTTTTTTTCCACAGCAACCGTTATGAAAACGGGTGTTATAAATGTTTTTTAAAAGCGTCATAAAATAACCGTCATGAATATGATGAATTTCTGCCACACTTATTTTCAGCGTAGTTTGAAAGCGTTATGAATAGATAATCTGTATAGACTCAATTCAGCACATTTATAACGCTCAATTCTGCACATTTATATATTACTTTCCAAAAAATTATAGATCAATGCTCAATGTTGCTCAATTCAATTTAAAAACATTCATTTTGAACCATATTCACAAGAAAACATCTAAATGTTATAAAGTACCATTTAATCCATTTACAAATATACATAATATATATCACCATCTTCATTACATTTTTTCAAAATAGGACATCCAAATACATATATCAGAACCATTCCACAGCATATTTTCACATTCAACATCATTGTTCTCCTCAAGACCAGTCGGGGCTTCAATCACACTAAAAGCATTCCTTTGCCGCTTCACCTCTATGCCATTTGTTAGGACCTGCAATTCACCAGTCACAGAATTAATTACTGTTCTACTATTAATACAAAAATCAAAATCGTGCAAGCTAGAGTTGATTAGATTTCAGGGTACAATGGCAAGAGAAATAGAATAAGAAAAGGCACCCATGGTCTATTTAACACGGACATCGTTCGACGCAACACAGATAAAATGTCTTCCGTGATAGAGCCATATATCCAGCCAAGCTAGAAGGGAAGGTGAGAAGATTTAGTCAAGATTGGTTCTATTGACAAGGTAAGTTTAAAAAAGTTCCTGTCAACTTCACAGTACAAATGAGTCACTAAATCCTAGTTCTTCTAAGTGACTGAGAAAATAATATCTGTGAATTGAAAAAAAAAACTTTTAGCCCAGAATGTTAAGCATAACTATTTTAACTTGTAGTTAGAAGAAGGTACTTAATAACTAAATCAAGAAACAGCCAAGCTAAAAATTCTACAAAAGTTTCCTCTCCCATACTTGTTCCTGACCATTCTAAGCAAGCATTAGATTTAAATAAATATAGTAGAAGCACTATCATTTATCAATCAAACTTGAATTCTCAATATAATAGTGAAACTAAACCGCATTTATCAAATTTGCAAATAACCTCAGTTTATACTCTAAATGTGCCATCTAATATGTGTCTTCCTATAAATCCACCAGATTTCCATTAAATCCCAGCAGTATCATGAATAACATAACATTCAAATGAAAATAAAAAGAACAAACACAACTAAAAGGTAAGGGAACTTAATCTGAACAGAAATAGATAATCTCGAGAAAAGAAAGTGTAAGGATTTCTAACTTTTCCGAAATTTGAACCTCGACTAACTTCTACATAATTCACAAGATTTATATCAATTACAGTATAGTAAAGAAATATATGAAATCCATGGAAAATAGTAAGATTTTCGAAGTTAAAATTCTGGTAATAGTTACAAAAATGCCAGTCCTACTCAAATCTAAGGAAATCAAGCATATATAAAAGAAATTTCCGAAATTTAGGTGAATTCAGAAGAAAAATTTATATAAGAAACACAATCTACATAATTTTATGATAACTTGCATATCACTTAAAGATCTACAACAAAGTCTAAATCCAAAGTGAAGCTAGTGACAAATCCACTCATAAACCCAACAAGCTCCCACTACAATGGAGCCCTGACATGGTTTGTCTGCGATATGTCTTCTTTCATTCGGTAATTAACAAGAAGCAAAGTGAACTAAGGAAACGGTTCTTGTCAACTTCACACAAGGTATTTTGCAATCCTAGTTTCCACCAATCAGCTTCTAAGCAAGTATAAACTTCAATACTATAATTGATCAAATTTCAGTTTTCAAAATAAAATTGGATATAAAATCACTTGTACAAAATTTCTGAACAACCTAAAATTGTGTTGTTATACTCAAGATGTGAGTCATGTGACATTAGGGATTTCTGTCATCATAAATCTACATAATTAATATCAAATTCCATGTCAAAGAAAGAAAACATACAAGTAAATTTAAGGAATTTGATCCTCGACTAACTTGTACAAAATTCACATACATCAATTATCAGCATATGCAAGAGACTTCATTTCTAAGTTCCATTCTAACTATAGCAAAATATGAAGGAAAAAAATCCCAGAACTTCAAAAACTGCAGAATAAGTTTAAGATTCGCACAAACAAAACGGCTAAAACTTTTTAAGCTTTTTTCCAGAATTCACATGAATCCTACAGAAATCAAGAAAAAAAGAACATATAAAAGAGAACTTAGGAATCTAAGCGAATTAACATAAAAATCGCATCCTAACAATCGCAAAATCCCAGCTTTTTCCAATAAAACTTTACAGAGCTGCAGCATAAGTTGAAGATTCACTCAGACAATAAACCAAAATTAGAAAGAACTCGACACTCTAGGCAGAAACCAACAGCTGAAATCCCACAAAAGATGCACAAAAGTCTGAATTTTTCAATATAAAAATTCATCAAAAACCAACTTTCATGATTATTTTCTCAAAGAAGCACAAAATATTCATCCAAAACCAAGAAGAATGTAACGAAATTACACACAATAGATATTGTGATCAACCTTACTAGAATAGAATAAAAAACATGTCCAAAAAGAGAGACTTTGAAAAAATAGACATTACTATAAATCAGTCCTCCCCAATGAGGTCATCATATTTGTAACAAGATAAAGCGAAGACACTAACCTAGAATTTTACTGGTATAGGGAACATAACCATCAAAATAATGCCCTGATTTGAACTAAAAGGTGAGACCAATATACTCTCTGACTTAACTAGGTAGCATCCACCATGTTTTCCCATACTGAAGTTATCAAATCCAAAAGCCTGAAGGTGCTGAACAACTAATAAAAACATAAAAAATAAACAAACTGAAAAAGATGTTTCAAAGATGGAATAAGTGATGGTCCTGTATCATGTTAGTCCAAGATTAACATGTATAAGACAGGAGAGCTCCAAAAGTGTGTGTTTAACCAAAGAGCAAGGAGATGTATGATGTAGTAGTAACTGATTAGAGGACCAATAGTGGAGACACAAAATACATTTCCTATCACTATGGCTGACATGAAATATCTGCATCCAGAACTCTTTGAAGAAGCTAAGATAAACTTACGATGCACATTCAAGATAATATCTAAACTTGTATGCTAGTGAAATTGTATCGAACAATGAGATTTTAACAAGGAAATATGGAGAGAGGAAAAACTAAAAATCTAGAGAACTTGTAGCAGAATTAGGCCAAGTACCTACAAGTTATCATTATAATTTCTTTTGAGTCCGTTGCTTATATCAAGGCAAACATTGTTCACACAGTTAGTTTGAGATGGTTAAAGAGGATAGGTCCTTGTAGAGAGAGACATGACCTGAGAATACCTATGAAGTTCAGGAAATAAGTTTTATACAGTTAGAAACAAGAATGCTTTGGGTCCAATGTTGGACAATCATGAAACATGCCTGAAAAATGAATGTGCAAAAATTGAGAATGCTGAGATAAAAAATTGGTAATATGTTAAAAGAGATTATAAACCAAAAATGAGCTAGTAGGAAACTGGAGGTAGCTTCATTGAGGATGAACTCCCCGGACTCGATCCTCCTCTTGATCTCGTCGAGGCCGAAGAGTATGCTGTCCCTGTCGCTCTCAGTAATCAACCCCTGCACTGACAATGAAACGGTGGTATATCAGCGGTGGAGATTCGTTTAAGAGGGACGGGAGATTTAGGTCGAGCACCTGGTGGGCGAGCATGGAGGCGTGGGCCTTGCTGCCGGCGATGTCATGGTGGTATAGCTCCTTGTCGAAGGACACGGACTCGCTGAAGCGCTCGACGGCGTCGGTGACGCTCTCCTCGAACCGGCCTCCCCAAAGCTTCACCTCCTTCGGCTGCTTCCGGTAGCTCTTCCCCTCCGCTCCTGATGCTGCTGATGCCATGGAGGACCGAGAGGTCCTCTGGCTGAGGCTGCGGATGCTGAAGAGGCGGCGGGCGAATGGTGAAAGTCCGGTGAGCTCCTGCGGGAGGAGCAGAGAGTACGAGTGGGAGAGGGACTTCATTTTCGTATATTCCTCAGGACTAATGAATGAAACACTCACCCGCCGCTGATCTCCAGCATGTGCGCGCGGTATTCACCAGCCGGACCTCCATCACCGGCTTCAGGTCCTCCGACGACCCCTCCGATATGGTCGAGATCGCACCTCGGCTAAGATCCATCGATCAGAAACCCTAACCTAACTCTTGAGGAAATTAGGGGAGAAGAAGTTTGGAGAGATGCTGCTCCTTAGAAAATGGATGAGAAATGAATTTTCTCTCTCTCCCACTTAGCTTTTATACAGTGAAAAAATTACAAGTTTGCCACCGCTCTAAAGTATTAATGACGTTTTGTTTTATAAACGTTATAAAAAGTCCAAAATTAGTCCAAACCGTCATAGAAAAAAGGTATTTTTCAACTTGATAACGCTTATGTATCAGCCGTCATTAAAACTCCCTATCGAGCGTCATTAAAAGGGTTTTTTGTTGTAGTGATATGCTACACTATACTTTATTAAATTCTCGTGTTCATATGCGTTGACTTGACTTGATCTGATTATTTGTATTTGTCATGACTTGACCTTGACATGCGATTAGACGTTGACTATACCTGACTACCTAGTTCGTGAGCTCCCATCGAGTGCGAATAAGACTTATTATAGTTAGGGAGTCTCCATCGTCCTACTAACTATAGGACTATGAGCTCCAATCGAGCTGCAGTTACCCCAATTTAATTGTAGTTACGTCTGGTACCACAATTCTAGTATGGCATGCCACTGTCTTAGGTTCCTTATGTCTTAGGTTCCTTGTGTCTTAGTCTCTTTGTGTCTTAGTTGATTCTTTCACGACTATTTCTTATTTTTCTGCATATTTTATATTGTTACATTCGGTATGTTTTTATGTATCTTACTAGTCCCTTGAGGACAGTCTCATGATTTTTGGGACTGGGGCATGACAGATTTTGTTGGTGGTCCATACAGGTCGAGTTAGCCGTTTTGGTTATGTTATTGTACCGAGCGTGCCTGAGAATATGATAGGATAATATATTAGGATCTCAATCCACAATTGATTTGAAAATTCTTTTGATTTTCTCTACTGTCCTTGGAACTCAAAAATTGCATTCAATCAACTTCCTTGAACTTCTTACCATAAATTCTCGCCTTTTTCTATTTCGGAAGGACGAATGCTCGTGCCTGAGACAGTAAATAAATGCACTTCTAATCTAAGACAATGCATAAAGGCTCATATATTCTAGATCATTATACTTCCATCAAATATCTATCGAGCATTAAAACAAACAGGCTAATCTGACCTGAACGAACATAGTTTCCAAAACCATAAATGTACTCCAAGTAAACTAAAGTTATACATTTAAACAAACAATTGTCGTGAAAACCCAAGTAGAAATCAAATTTTTATACCAAAAAAAGAGCATATATACGTCTTTCTCACCTGGTTTTTCATACCAACGTACGGTAGCTCCAGGAACACTTGATGCCCGACAATCACTAGTTAGCCAAACAGAATCTACGTTCTCCCTAAAAGAATGCCATTAAAAAATCATAAAATAATTCGGTATTGTCAAGTTCAAATTAAAATAACTATACCATATATGAACAACAAGAACATAAGTTCTCAGAACATAAGTACTCAGAACATTATGCTACAGAGATAAAAGACAATGTGAGCCCCATGACCCTGATTTTGGCGTGTTCTGGTGCATTTTTCATTGGTCGTCTTGTGTTCAGAAATGACTTGCTAAATGACACAAATTTCGAAGTATCCATGTTTCCTAAGGAAGATAGCTTTAAATCAAAACCTTTTTCTTAGATGGAAATGCATCGTGTATTTGGAATTATTTATATGGGTAGTGTAAGAGATTCCACCTCCAGGACAGAACAGAACACTAAACACCATCTTAATTCCTATAATATTTTGTGCAACTGAAGATTGAGAAATACGCGCACACACGTCCAGGATTAGGACAGAAAGGAACACTTACATCATCTTAGTTGCTGGAATACTTATGCGCAACTGAAGATTAAGGAACACATGCAAACACATACAGGCTTTTATATAACTGTAAGCTTTCACATCCTCAGAAGGATTTTGATTGCAAGAAAACAGACTACTGCTTCAAGAGTGCCAAAAAAATTGGGCAACATTTCAAAATGTTTACTGAACTCGAAGCCAATTACAACATTAAAATGGAACATGTCAGGTACTGCTACAACACACTCACAACAACTAAAATTCTCTAAAATATATCAATAGTATGGAACTGTAGGTTTTGAAAATATTTTAAATAAAATTTTCAAACACCAGACATTCATAGCCATAAGTGAGTGACTACTAGATTGGCTTATGATATTGATCAGACAGATTTCAGAAAAAATATTAAACTATACTTGTTGGAAAACTTAGCTTTGAGATGAAGCTTATATCTTCAATAGTACTACAACATAGTGAGACTACTTTCTAATCATGTATCATATTGGAAAATGGTAGATCCGAAACAAAATCGGGCAATGTTCATGAAACATAACAAGTTGACAGAAGGTCCTGTAGCTGATTGATTAATGAGGCTGCCTAGGTTCATGGGTACTCACTTTAGAGGAGCAAGAAGTGTTAAGTTCAGAGCATAATTAATGATCTTTAGTACATTCTAGACGAGTTAGTCCAGAGCATAGCTAATCTTAAGGATTCCAGTATTTGACAATTAGCCAACTTGGAAATACACGAGAGCATAATGAAATTTGTGTTTTTTCAGCATGTTCTAATATATTTTGAATGTATGTGTCATATCTAATACGTGTCCAACACGACATGAGATGGCAACGACACCTATTTTTGGAGTGTACATGCTTCCTAGTATGCAATGGAGATATATAAATGCATGGTTACGAGTAAGAAGAACTTAACTAAAGAGCATGTAGAATGAGAGGAGCCTAAATAAACTTGGATTGAGGTAGTTGGAGAAGTATATGAATTTTGTTACAAGAGAGGAGATGACCACAATAGATCTAACTAAAGAAAAAGATTCATGAAGACAACCAAAAAATTTAGGTAAAAGGGATGTGCTATTATTGTTGTCTCCATTGTTCTTCTCTAAATAAACTTGGATTGAGGTTGTTGGAGATTTTGCTGGAAGAACTCGAGCCTTCCAGAAGAATATTGAACTAACTAGTTCTAAAATATTTACATAACTAAAAAGCACTCCTATCTGAAAGCTGGACTGGATCATCTTGACATTCACAAACAACAAGACCACAGTAAGCACCTTAGTATCAATAAGAGAACATGCACTGATTCGTCAATCACAGACCTCTGGACAAACATATGCCTTCTGAAATTGCATTGCCCTAAAAATTGTCCTAAAAATTGAATCTACCTTAAATTGTAAGGAGAAGAGAGAATGAAGGGGAGAAGCTGTGAAAATTTTAACTAGCCAAAATACTAGTTCCAAGTAGTTAGCAGTGCGAACTAAGATACCAACGAAGACCAATAAATTAAAGCTCAGACCGTCACAACATTTGTAGAAGCATTGGATCCTCAAAATTTTGTATAAACTATAAAGTCCCGACTTTTATTGCTGTAATTGTTGCATCATGCTTATAAGAAATACGATATTAAATTGTATAAAAGTAACAAATAGTTGTTTCAACCATAAGTAAGAGATATTAGGCTTGCTAATGTAAGCAAAAATCTTTTTCGACCATGTATTCATATAGTCATTTCCAGAAACTTATATAATGTCTTTGTTATAGAAATTGTTGCTACATCATGATTATAAGAAATTATAAGATTCAAAGAAAATAATAACAATAAATTTAAGAATTTCAAGGTTAGGTAAGGGAACTCGAAGGTCATCCAAAAAGAAGTCTAATCGCTCATTGCAAAACAACAATGTTTAATACTTTCTTATCTAAATGGTAAAAAAAAACTTTGCTACCTTGTGCTACTTTTTGATACCCAAAGATGAAAGCATAAACTAATAACTTATGCACTCCACGCACAAGTAAGTGAGCTCAAAGTGTTGTCACAACCAAACAAAAAAGTCACTAGCCTTCTAAATTCAACCAGCAGACAAAAAAGATGGATGCTTTTTGTTCCTTAAATTGGTAGTCAAGTTGAATGTATAGAACTAATTAAAATCTATTTTTTTAAGCATGTGCAATAGATATGAGGTTTGACACTGTAAGAGATGATCCTCGATATAGCTATAGTCACGAAGCTGAAAATGTTGATATAATGCCTATGTTGCAGTTGTTAATGTTATTGCATTATGGTCAAAAGATTCAATTACAAAACTAATGACTTTTAGGTATATCAATCATAAGTAGATTCAAACTATAATTACAAAAGAAATAGACCCAAAAGTATGATCAGTAAGGAAGCCTCTTCTATAACTAGGAACAAAGTTTAACTTATATTATGTTTCGTAGTAGAGGATTAGTGCTACAATGAACCCTAAGACATGACACTTGAACCAGCAAGATACCTAACAAGAAAGTTACTAAATTTTACTTCTATATTACTAGTTATCTTGCCCAATAATAAGTTTCACATAACTATATATATGTTGGTATTAAATACGTTACTATTGTTGTCGCCATTGCATTATTCCTATTAGATGAGAAGCATTTCAAGCTCAAGTAAGCTAGCTCTAGGTGTAAATCTGTAACCAAATATAGACAACTAGTACTATAATCTCTCTTTCTAAATAGCAAAGTTAGCTAAAGTATGTTGTTATTGCATCATGCTTATATGTATAGAACTAATAGATTTTAAGCATTTCAAGCACAAGTGGATGTTTGCTTGTATGTACGCCGTGTTGATGCAACTTTTCTTGCATCAATTATCACACTGCCAGCATTTGATTTGTTATGATTAGTACCAATTATTGCAACAATACTTGCAAGACCTCCAAATATTGCAGCTTCTGTTGCTAGTTACATAGATTCCAATAGCAAGTTGCAAATCGGAGGCAAGTTCAGGATATTTAGTTGTCAATATAATAGTTTAGGGTAGCGACTAGAAAATCAAGAAAAATTTAGGGTATTTGTTGCAAATTATCCACTAGTTATAAATATGGTACATTTTGTCGTCAAGGAAGTACATATACTCCCGAAATTAATGATGTGCCATGTCGGACGCTTGTTGGTCACTACGACAAGAAAGAAAGAAACATAATCTGATAAGCTTGATGTAAAACCCTTCAAAAATAACTGAAATTTTAATTGACATAAATATATTTTATTAGATTTTAAATTATTTTTAATTATATAAAATTCCTTAGTCATGATTAATTTTCAGTATGCATGTTGCCTAAGAATTATGGTCCGGCTAGTGTAGTCGTATGCCATGACTAGCGTATTAGTCATGGTAGGGATAACATAGACATATTTAAGCACTTTTTATGATATTAAGTCAAGTTGTGGCATAAACCATATTTTTGGCTTAATTAATTATTTATAAAAGCTTTTGACTTTTAAGAGACTCGGTTGTACCAAACTAGCCCAAACTTAACCCGAACCAAACCAAACCTATGTAGGCATGTAGTACACCCAAATATCTTCACATTGATATTATATATATATATATACAAAATATTATGTATATATATATATATATATATATATATATATATATATATATATATATATATATAATATTTTGTATATTATATATATATATATATATATATATATATATATATATATATATATATATGATATTTTTATATATAAATATTATATATATATATATATATATATATATATATATATATATATATATATATTGAATTATATTAATATTTTTTCATTTGCAAAAACTTTCATTTATACGAAGTGCCCTAGGTGTCATCTTAGTTGGCAAATAACTAAACCACCCAAACCAACCAAAACCTAACATAATCAAAACCGACCCTAATAGGCCACCTGATGGTTGGCCGAATACACCAAGAGCAGCCCCTATAGTGGCAAGCCATGATATGTGTGGGAACATGTACCCTTCCAAATAAGTAAATCCCTTTGAAAAAGCCGATATATATCAACCAACTCCAAAACCCTAACCCTAACCCTAACTCTAGCAAATCATCACCAACCTCCTTGGCCAACCCTTCCTCTCCCTTTCTCTCAAATTTTTGGCTGCCCCTAAGCCAAATAACCCATCCGCCATCATCACCTACATCAAGAAGCTTGTCCTCAAATCTAAAATCAACCTTTTCACCATCCTTTCCTCTAATTTGAACCAAACTCCATAAAAACTCCATCTTTACCATAAAACCCGTCCATGTGCCATTTTTATCACCTTCAACCCATCAATAAGGGGATAACAAGCCAAACAAAGCAAGGAGTTGAGTTCTTGGACAAGAAGAAGCACCGACAACCGATAATTTGAAAGCTTTCGGTAAAAAAATTTAACTTTTTTCATCTCAAATCTACATGATATTAATTTTGTAGAAATATGAGAATAATGTTCTAAAACTCATATTTTGTCATCATTTATGCCATATTATCATCAACGTAGATTATAGGTTGAGTTGTTGATAATTTGGATTACGGTAGGACTAGTTTGAGCTAGTCTTTTCGGTGCGAATTTTTTAGTGATTGTTAGAATTTCTTAAAACTAAATCTACTGGTATTTTATTACTATATAGTAACTATTCTAAAGTTTTTTTCATTATTTTATCATCCCAAATGTGAACCCTAAAAATATGGGCCATCAAACTAGGTTTTCAACTAAATTGCTGACATAGGATGGCTCATAAATATGAGCTTATTTGGTAAATAATAAGAAATTATTTTTTGAGATATAATAAAAATTAAATATATTTTTATATATAATTTCATACATATTGTAAACCCCCTAAATTTTAAATTTTAATTTTTTTTATAATTGTTTAGTATTTTATAGCCTTGTAGTTAATTTTATGATTTTTTTATTATTATTAAAAACTAGCAAGTAGAAATGCTACACTATAGATATGGTAAATTTATTTTTGTACAAGGTATTACTAAATTACCCTCCTAATATATTTTTGTGATATTTAGAATTTTAGTAATTATTTATTGCTTTATATATAAGTTATGGTATTTTCTTAAACTATTAAATAGCTTAAAATTTTGGTTACGTTTTTTAATAGCACGAGTAGCATGTATTTGTTACATTATATGTAAATGGTAAATAAAATTTTTTACACTTTATTAATTATAAATATCCTGGATTTTAGGAAATTTTTGATATTTCAAGAATATATATATATATATATATATATATATATATATATATATATATATATATATATATATATATATTCCTACCCCTATTTATAAAAAAAAATCCAAAAATATATATTATTTTACCAAGTATTTATATATATATATATATATATATATATATATATATATATATATATATATATATATATATATATATATATATTATTATTTTAAAAAGAAAAAGAAAAGAAAAAATATATATAATTAGTATATAAAATACACATACAAATATTGATATATATGTTGCACCTATGCATATTAAAATTTTCATGTTTATTTAAGATATTACATTTTTAGGAAAAATTTTATTATTAAGATTTTATGAACTTACCAAGTATTTATATATATCTATATAGATTATTTTTCAAAGAAAAAAAAATAGCAACTCGCGAGAAATTGCCAAGGAAATTTCTCTCGAGCAGCCCCTCTCCCCTAACCCGCACCCGGCCTCCCCCCTAATTCACACCAGCAGTATAAAACCTAAAAACCCTAAACCTTCCTTGCCGACACCCTCAACCCCCACCCCTGGTCCTCCAGCACACCTCCTACGCGTGCGCGTGCGGCCTCCGCACCGCCGCCATGGCGGCTGGCCGCTGGCCAGAGGCGGCAGCAACAAAAAGCCGCAGCGACAGGAGCAGTAAGGGCAGCAACAGCGACAGCAAACCTCTAATTTTATGGCGCAAATCACGTTGCCTCGTTGCACCAATTTGTGCGTTGTCTTTGCAGGTATATCGAAAAAATAACCCTCTATAAATCTCTTCAAATATAATATTTTATTTCGTAATAAACGCGACGCAATACGATTCCAAAATCGACAAAAACCTGGTCGTGAAATAGAACATTAAACTGTTTGTAGAGCCCTCTTAAGAAGTCATTTCTGGAACAACGGATAGATGAACATAAAATCTACCTGAAGGCACTGGTAGACAACCTATAGGGTTTCAAAACACATTTGGTAGTTCATGTTTTCATCCACTACGCACCGATAAAACAGATTTTGAATTTCAATAAAAACCCGTTTTTGAAACTGTAAAATTTTAATAAAACACCCCGATACAACGTGCGTCCCGCCAAATCGGGCGACGTGGTCGCGAACCGAAAGCATCGAAAGGTGCGTATTGACTTCGTGGACGTGTGGGCTTTGACGGAATTCAAATTTGTTACGTGTGCGTGATGAATTTGACCCGTATCCGTCGAAGAACGCTGTATCGACCTTTTTTCAAATTTCTTAATTACTTTGTGCACACTTATCAAATCGCGACGAAACTTGTGTCATTGGACTCGAAATATTTTTTTGGATGTGTAAGCCAAGTTTGGTCCGATTCTGAGACCGTTGACCGGATCGCCGTTTTGTGGGCCCCACGATCCGATTCAATGGACGATTTGTGCATGGCTCATCGGAATCCAAAATTGGAGATACCGTTGAGTTTGTTTCGATAAACCAGATCCGTAGACATATGGTTTGACGACTTTAGAGATCGTAGGTTCTGGCACGAGTTTTGGTGCAAAATGAATCCAACGGCTGACATCATTTTGACCTGAAATTACGATCTTTTACACCCGAAATATTTTTATGTTTGTTTCAGCATTCGGGAACGTTTCCGAAGGTTCCACTCTTGTAGCTTCTTCTCACTTGTCGATTTCATCTACAAGACGTCGTCAAAACACCTTCCAACCACCAGGCAAGTATACCTTGCTATATTTACTGTTATATTATTTATTTTCAACATTTATTTACTTTGTTAGTTTCCTTTGTTATAAACTGTGCGTCCAAGCCATACTTGGGTGCAAGCGACTCTATTAGTCGTTTTCGTTGTTTTATTTTATTTGATGCACGTTTGCTTAGTTTTAGCGGACTACCTTCTTATTGTAGGATATCATTATATCTCCCTTGGCCATGAAACACACACTACAAGACTTGAGACAGTTTGCTCGGGGCACTGCTTGCATATTGACTTGGCCATCTCTATGTAAGAAGTCGTGTGATGGATAGATCGTAACTGCTATGATTAGGGTATAGAGACTCAAGCAGTTACAAAACTGGACAGGTTATGGACATGACTTGGTCAGTGTGAAAAATATTGGGGGAGGACAGTCATTAGTGTGTATGGAAAGCCAAACCAGTAAACCATAGTTTTCGAAATGAACTATGGCATGATATATTTGCGGATACCCCCTGACATTTTGGACGTTACGGTCGAATACGTATGACTGGATGCCAGTTACGTACTTATAGCCTAAATCCCACCCATGCGCAATAAAAGTTGTCCTCTAAATTACACATTAGACGGTTAGAATCTCCTTTGCATATTTGTGTCCAGGATAGTCTTTTGTATATTATTTTATTATTTTGACAGTTCATATTAGCATGTTCTTCATGTATCTTATTACGTCTCTTTGAGAAACTAGTGATTTCTCTAGGTGTATTTATGATTTTCGCAGGTGCTCTAGCCAAGGACATAGTTTACAATCTACCTTCGCGACGATAGCTCTTGGATCGTCTTTTCGCTTCGCTCGACTCTTTCTTCGTTGCTATGTATTTCTCTCTTTTTGTTGGTAGAGGATTTTTCTCCGCCCAACATTTTGTACAAATGACATTTATAAGTGATTTTATGATATGTTGGTTTGTGGATGAGATTTTTATAGTTACTGTATTTTACAGCTTATGTATACATACGAGGTTTCCATATATTGGAGTATGCTTCGTATGTATACAGCTGGCATGTCTACGTACTTGGTCCTAAGTATTTTGGGACTGGGCATTACATGTTTTTGTGTTGGCCCATGCAGGTCAAGATAAATTGTTTTGTTACTTTACCGTACCAAGCAAGCTTGCGTATAGGGTTAGAGTCTAGGATTTCATCCACATACTTGACCTCCTACCTCGATTCCATTTTCGAACTCTCACTTGACTCATTGATTGCATCTTGCTTGATCCCTTCTATCGTAAATATTATCTTTCTTTCGTGTGCTTGATAGGAGTTAGAAGAATGACTTATAGGCCTCATTGGTTCAATTACACCATTAATCTAATTCTTATAAGTTGGGTAGAGTGCCTCACAGCCTAATATTTCCTTCGTCCTTAAGACCCATTGTAGAGGATACAACTTGGATTACCTAGATTATAAATCCTTAGAGGACCATACCCATTGTATAGACCAATGCCTTAGACAAGAAGATAATAGGACAACTGCATAGGCACGAACACCGGACAAGACTTAGTTTCTTAAGTAATTGAAGTATTCATATTTCTGTCAAACATCATCTTTTGTGCTTATAATTTTGAACCGTCTCAACTAATGCTGCTAGTATAGTCTAGTTTTACAAGCTTACCCTTTCATCGAGCTTCTTTTAAGACATATGTTATTTGGACGCGTGTAAAACCCTTATTTTTTAATTATTTTTTAATTATTTTGTTTGACTTCAAATTTAATTTATACAATTTATGGTTTTTATTAATTATTGAAAAAAAATGACCTTAGCCATTGTTGTGTTTTGAGCACAAGGCGACCATAAATTTTGGCACGAAAGATGTAGCAGTGTGCTTTGACCAGTACATTAGCCATGCCGGGGAAAGCCTAGCCATGGTAAGGACCAAACTAGGAAAACTAGACAGAGTTGTGAATGGACTTATTTAAAGTATTTTAATTAAATATTATTTTATATATTGATTTTTAGATGACCCGGTTTGTCCAATTCAGTCCGAACTGGGCCCGAACCAAATTTTATCCCATGTAAGCAGGTAGTGCGACCAAATGTGGCCATGTAGACATATTTATGTACTAGAAATATCTCCTAAATTATTTTAGAATTTTAGGTACAATTTCTAATTATTTAAATATTTGTACAATTATTGGTATTTTATTATTTAAATAATATTTTACAAAATGGTATATTTTGTGGACCCAGAAAAGGGTGTGCAGTGTAAGTGCACTCATTTGGACGATCTTATTAATTTACTATTATTAAATTTATTTTGATGAGATTTAATAAACAAGTTTTCCTATCTAAATATTATTACTATTTTGAGTTGATTTATTAAGGATTGAATTTATATATATATATATATATATATATATATATATATATATATATATATTTTATATATATATATATATATATATATATATATATATATATATATATATATATATATATATATATATATATATATATATAGATATGCTCAAATATATTAAATAATTGGATAGTTGACTTTTAAATGGTATTTTTTTTGGGTGTATTTATGGATATATATATATATATATATATATATATATATATATATATATATATATATATATATATATATATTGAAGATTTAAGATAAAGATAAGAAAAAAAACATATATTAGCGGTGGTCGGCCCCACCATGGCCGACCACAACACAAAGAAAAGAGCAGCAGCAGCAGAAGGCATTGCGTGCACCTAAGCTAACATTAGCAGTTACTTATGGCCGAAACGCCCCCTCCTTCCACATATGTATATATATATATATATATATATATATATATATATATATATATATATATAGTTATATATATATATTGAAAACCTAATTAATCTCTCTTCCTCCACCTTCCTCCTCTCTCCTCCATCTTCCTCCCTCTCCTCGGCGTACGTGCCAGTCTTGCCGGAGCGACAGCATCTCCGCCTCCCGGTCGTCACGACGACAACAACAACAGTTTTCTACTTTAAGGTATCCCACTTTCCTGATCGATATCTCCCTCATTTTAAGTCTGTTTTTAGATCCGTAAATTCGTGTAGAAAGCCCACATGACCCTCTATCATCCTTTCAAATAGATTTATTTATTCTGCAATAAATTTCAGTTTTTAATTAAATTAGAAATCTCAAAAAATTAGTTTTTATAAACCTTAAAAAAAACTCGTACGAGGTACGTCCCGAAAAACTGGGCAACCCCGTCGCAAACCGATAGTACCGAAAGGTCCGTATCGACTTTGCGGACGTGCGAGCTTTGACGGAATTTAAATTGGTTGCGTGGGCGCGACGAATTTGACCCGTATCCGTCAAATTTTTCCGTGTCGGGCCTTTCGAAATTTTCCAATTACTTTGTGCACACTCATCAAATCGCAACGAAACTTGCGCCATTGAACTCAAAATATTTTTTGGTCCTGTGAGCCAAGTTTGGTCCGATTCTGAGACCGTTGATCGGAACGCTATTTTGACGGGCCCATAATCCCACTCAACGGGCGAATTTCTGCACAGCCCACCGGAATTCAAAATTGGACATACCGTTGGGTTCGTCTCATCAAAACAAATCCGTAGACATGTATTTTGACGACTTTAGAGACCGTAGGTTCTGGCACACATTTCGGTACAAAGCGGGTCCAACGACGGACATCGTTTTGACCCAAAATTATGATTTTGCCCCTGTTCCATAATTTAACTTTTGGACAGGCATTTCCTAGGCATATCTTATATTCCAAACTCGTTCGTGATGTTTGTTGCAGCATCCGGAGTCATCTGCGGCATTTGGCTTTTCTTGCTTCATCTATTGGTCTGTTCGAGCTACTGGATTATTCTCTTTTGCATATAACCTCAGGCAAGACACCTTGCCTTTACTGTTCAATTTCTTGCTCAATATCATGCATGCTTTTTTTTATGTTGTTCTTTTAAAATTATATATATATGCAAATTATTATACTTTATGCAATATTGACGTAGAGTTAAGGGACCACCGTATGTTTAGTGCATCTCATAAACTGTCACGATGTGCCACGGATTGTGTGTGAGTTGTGAGTCGCATATAGATGCGGACTTACGTGCTGACTGATCATTGGTGCATACAGGCCGTGCGTTAGGATATAACTGCTAATAGATTATGTAGAAGACTTGACAGTTATTAAGGATTAAACAGTGTCGTGGAGTCGACACATGTATAGTATCATGGAGAGGGGGGAGACAGTTATTAGCGTAGGGGCTACATGTTCAGTACATACACAGATTTGGGCTGATAGTGTCTCGTATGAGCGCTACTTACTGCCCCGGGGCCGATAGTTCTCGTATGAGAGCTACTTTCTGCCCTTGGTCGATAGTGTCTCTTATGAGCGCTACCTACTACCACTCTCTCTCCATCTATGCTGAACACCTACGCTCCTGTGTAGAACGTTGTCTTCTTATAGTGTATATCACATAGAATGGTTAGGAACCTTTACGCATGTATATTTTCTATTGAGATCTTACTATTCAGTTATGGCATGATATTATGTGTCTTGTTACGTCCCTCTGAGGACCTGGTTTTTCCCTTGGTGTGTGTTCATATTTTCTGCAGGTGTTCTAGCCAAGGCCGTGATCTTCTCCATTTCTCGAAGATGATTGCTCTTGGTTCGTTTTATCATTTTGTCGATCGCCTCCTTGTACATTTATTTCATTGAGATAGTTGGTAGTGGACTTTGTCTCCGTCCAACGATTGTACCATAACTATTCAAGTTGATTCTATCTTTATTTTATTATATATTTGTGGATAAGATTTAGCATGTCTTGGTTCTTTATATTTTACAGCTTATGTATTTATACGAGGATTCCATACATTGGAGTATTTTTCGTATATCTACAGCTGGCATGTCTATGTACTTAGTCCTACGTATTTTGGGACTGGGGCGTTAAATGTTATTGTGGTGGCCCATGCAGTTCTAGTTGTCACTTCGGTTACGTAATTATACTGATGTGATCCTGCAACATAGGATTAGAATCTAGGAATCTCATCCATACAGCTTGACCTCTTCCCTTGGCTTCAAATTTCAAACTCTTGTTCGACCTCCTTGAACTGCATCTTGCTTGATTCCTTTCTATCGTCGATTCTTATTTTTGTGCTTAGTGTCAACTAGGAAGATGACCACACTAGTATATGCTTATAGGTCAAACACATGGCTAGAATGGTTATATTGGCAATTGGAATACATTTAAGACCCTAATTGAGTTAAAAGGTTTTTTTAAAGTGTGATTTAATGATTAGTAATTTGTAAAGTAGGATACTGCCAAGGAAGGTTTTAATCTTGAGATTTCTAAATAGTAAACACCCTAGGATTGATACTGCAGGAAGGAGAAAAAAAAAAGCTAGAATCTTTATACCATTGATTGGCTTTTTGAGATTTGATATTTATGATTTATTGGGTTATAGTTATACATCTTTACACAAGTATAAAATTGATTTGCTTTTCGAGTTGTGATATTTATGAGTTTTTGGTGATAGATATACATCTTTGAACAAATATAAAATTTATTTGATTTTCGAGTTTTGATATTTATGATTTATTGTATTATATTTATACACCTTTGAACAGTTATAAATTTGGTTTGAAAATGATCTAAATTTTTAAAATGGCCATAGGAATTATTTAAATTTGAGTTGTACAACTTGCGATTTTCGTGTTTAGTAAATTTTGAATTTTAAGTGGAAGTAATGACGGTGAATTTTGGTTTAAAATATTTAAAAGTTATGAAAACGATTTTTTGAGAAATTTTTATTTTATATGGTGTCCTATGATTGAGGATTTACAAATCTATTTAGATTTTTGGTAAAAAAAAAGATTTTGACTGATAAGATTATTTGAAAATTTTAGTTTAATGAGGGATTGCTAATATTAAAATTTTTGGGAGAATTTCGAAGGATGTGATGGAATGTTATTTTGGTTGATTAAAGGAAGTTACCATTTAAAAGTTAATAATTTTGTTGGAATAACTTAGCATGAATAGAAGTTAAAATTGATGAGAGCATTGAGCTTAATTTTGAGATTGCTTTTAATATGCTAAGAGTTTTATTATGAGTTATTTGAAAATTTTAGAGTGTTAAATTTTTGATCGATTGTGAAATTTTTATGGATTCGTAAATTATGAACTCTTGAGTTAAATAGTTGAATTTAAACGTTAAATTTTGGAAAAGATTAGTGGTAACGTGATAAAGTTTGCTTTGAGATTTATGAAAGTGATTTAAATTTTTTTATGATAAATTTGAACGGCTTGGAGTGAATACAAATTTTGATGGTATATTTTTGAAACTTTTGAAGGATACTTGAGCTAAAATTTTAATGGTAGGCCCCAAGATAACCCTACTAAGTATTCCACACTAATTGCCATGTCACTCATGACCATGATAGTAGTATATACACAAGTGTTGTTAGTCATCTACCCAGCTATGTGACTGTATTTCCACCTTGACTTACTCGACCTTCTTTCGATTCTAGATCTTTTAATTGCAACATTCTAACCCATTTACAATTTGAATAATGAGTTAATGGTTCCTTAAATGTATTCATCTAGGAGACTATCTTCTCTCCGGAATTGTGTTCCTAAATTATTTTTACTGGATTTTTTAATTAATTTTATTTCATGCTTTAATTTGATCTTCTTTATTTTGGGCATTAATTATCATCTCGTGAACTCCCACCTTCTATTTTTGATCTTTTGGCGTCCCTTACCGTGACTTGTATATTTAGAGTACAACACTAAAACTTTTCCTCTCAACAAATTTCATATGTAAGATCTAGACAAGTCCACCTTCATGTAAATTTATCATGTCCCACTAAAATACGTCTCCTTGTACAATATTTTTATGATATGACCTTCTGGTCAAAATGGCCAAACTATAACCTCTACCATGACACCAAAATACATCCTGACTTCAATTAAGAGATCCAACCTTGACCCAATCCCTTAACTCGATATATGAGTATATTCTATTAAATTCCTTATGCTTAGCGTTGTACTTTATCTTGGTTGCTTGACTCCTGGTCACATCACACTACTAGTTTAATTCTTGTAAGTTGGGTAGAATACCTCACCACCTAATAAACCTTTTTCCTTGTGAACCATATTATAGTAAGTTCACTTAGACTATAGATTCAGAGGACCCTACCTTATCTAGTCTACCAAGCCAAATGAAGAAACACTGGGACAACTGTATAGGCCTAAACTTTGGGCGAGCCTTGATTTTAAAAGATCTTGGACTATTTAATTTCCTTCATCAGTAACTCCCTTGCTCATATTTTGACTATTTCATACTGCTAACATAGCTTCAGTTTTGCAAGCTTATTTCATTATCAAGCTTGATCATGACATATTTTATTGGGTGCACCCACTAACATATTGTCTAATCAGAACCGGTGCATGATGGTCTGATCAACCTATTGCACTTTGGTTCGCTTATCATATCTTATTCTATGCGGATGGAGACATAGTTAAACCTGCCTTAGGGTCTCTTTCGCGACAGCATTGACAACTCTCATTTGAATTATTTTCGTCGCCTATGAACCTCGTATGTCGTACTAAATAGCATCGTCTTTGAACTCTTTTTGTTGTGGACTTTTACTTACTTTAGAAAGACCAGACACTGTACTTGGTAGATAGACTCAAAGTATCACCTTTAGTTGCCTTATCAGTTTTATATACACGAAATGTAGATAGCCACCGATCGACTCATCTGGCTATATCCTCACCTTAAACTCTTCTTCTCCCCAATCCTAGAAATTTTATTGTGCCCTTCCAACCCCTCTTGAACGCATGAGAGTGATTCTAATCATCACTTAATCAAACCCTCAACCAAGACGATTAGTATCCAATTCTCCCTTAAGGAATCACATCTCCTAAATGTCTAATTTATTCTCTTTGGCCTACTTAATTTCTTACTGTTCTCTAAAATTGGATATTCAAAATTTTGCTACCTTCATTAGAAACCCTTATTCAATTCCATAACCATGATATATTTTTGTATGTATCGACTCCACAATTTTCTATTGCATGGTGGTGTTGAACGCCGTTTTATCGTCTCCTCCAAAATTTAATTGCATTTTGGTATTGACGAACTCTTCCTATCCCTCAACCCTATCTACCCTATTAATCCTAAATTTCGAGGACGAAATTCTTGTAAGTCGAGTAGGATGTAAAACTCCTATTTTTTAATTATTTTTTAATTATTTTGTTAGACTTCAAATTTAATTTATATAATTTATGGTTTTTATTAATTATTGAAAAAAATGACCTTAGCTATTGTTGTGTTTTGAGCACAAGGCGACCATAAATTTTGGCACGAAAGATGTAGCAGTGTGCTTTGACCAGTACATTAGCCATGCCGGGGGAAGCCTAGCCATGGTAAGGACCAAACTAGGAAAACCAGACAGAGTTGTGAATGGACTTATTTAAAGTATTTTAATTAAATATTATTTTATATATTGATTTTTAGATGACCCGGTTTGTCCAATTCAGTCCGAACTTGGCCCGAACCAAATTTTAGCCCATGTAAGCAGGTAGTGTGACCAAATGTGGCCATGTAGACATATTTATGTACTAGAAATATCTCCTAAATTATTTTAGAATTTTAGGTAAAATTTTTAATTATTTAAATATTTGTAAAATTATTGGCATTTTATTATTTAAATAATATTTTATAAAATGGTACATTTTGTGGACCCGAAAAAGGGTGTGCAGTATAAGTGCACACATTGGGACGATCTTATTAATTTACTATTATTAAATTTATTTTGATGAGATTTAATAAACAAGTTTTCATATTTAAATATTATTACTATTTTGAGTTGATTTATTAAGGATTGAATTTATATATATATATATATATATATATATATATATATATATATATATATATATATATATATATATGTAGATATGCTCAAATATATTAAATAATTGGATAGTTGACTTTTAAATGGTATTTGGATTTTAAATAGATTTTTTGGTGTATTTATGGATATATACATACATATATATATATATATATATATATATATATATATATATATATATATATATATATATATATTTATAGATATATATATTGAAGATTTAAGATAAAGATAAGAAAAAAAAACATATATTAGTGGTGGTCGGCCCCACCATGGCCGACCACAACACAAAGAAAAGAGCAGCAGCAGCATAAGGCATTGCGTGCACCTAAGCAAACATTAGCAGTTACTTATGGCCGAACCCCCCCCCCCCTCCATCCACATATGTATATATATATATATAGTTATATAGTTATATATATATTGAAAACCTAATTAATCTCTCTTCCTCCACCTTCCTCCTCTCTTCTCCATCCTTCTCCCTCTCCTCGGCGTGCGTGCCAGCCTTGCCGGAGCGACAGCAACTCCGCCTCCCGGTCGTTACGACGACAACAAAAATAGTTTTCCACTTTAAGGTATCCCACTTTCCCGATCGATATCTCCCTCATTTTAAGTCCGTTTTTAGATCCGTAAATTCGTGTAGAAAGCCCACATGACCCTCTATCACCCCCTTCAAATAGATTTATTTATTCTGCAATAAATTTTAGTTTTAATTAAATTAAAAATCTCGAAAAATTAGTTTTTATAAACCTTAAAAAAACTCGTACGAGGTACGTCCCGACAAACCAGGCGACCCCGTCGCAAACCGAGAGTACCGAAAGGTCCGAATCGACTTTGCGGATGTGCGGACTTTGACGGAATTCAAATTGGTTGCGTGTGCGCGACGAATTTGACCCGTATCCGTCAAATTTTTCCGTGTCGGGCCTTTCGGAATTTCCCAATTACTTTGTGCACACTCATCAAATCGCGACGAAACTTGCGCCATTGGACTCAAAATATTTTTCTGGTCCTGTGAGCCAAGTTTGGTCCGACTCTGAGACCGTTGATCGGGACGCTATTTTGACGGGCCCACAATCCCACTCAACGGGCAAATTTGTGCACAGCCCACCGGAATCCAAAATTGGACATACCGTTGGGTTCGTCTCATCAATAAAAATCTGTAGACATGTAGTTTGACGACTTTAGAGACCGTAGGTTCTGGCGCGCATTTTGGTGCAAAGCGGGTCCAACGGTGGACATCGTTTTGACCCAAAATTATGATTTTGTCCCTGTTCCAGAATTTAACTTTTGGACAGGCGTTTCCTAGGTATATCTTATATTCCAAACTCGTTCGTGATGTTTGTTGCAGCATCCGGAGTCATCTGCGGCATTTGGCTTTTCTTGCTTCATCTATTGGTCTGTTCGAGCTACTGGATTATTCTCGTTTGCACATAACCTCAGGCAAGACACCTTGCCCTTACTGTTTAATTTCTTGCTCAATATCATGCATACTTTTTCTTTATGTTGTTCTTTCAAAATTATATATATATGCAAATTATTATACTTTATGCAATATTGACGTAGAGTTAAGGGACCACCGTATGTTTAGTGCATCTCATAAACTGTCACGATGTGCCACGGATTGTGTGTGAGTTATGAGTCGCATATATATGCGAACTTACATGCTGACTGATCATTGGTGCGTACAGGCCGTGCATTAGGATATAACTGGTAATAGATTATGTAGAAGACTTGGCAGTTATTAAGGATTAAACAGTGTCGTGGAGTCGACACATGTATAGTATCATGGGGAGGAGGGAGACAGTTATTAGCGTAGGGGCTACATGTTCAGTACACTCATAGATTTGGGCCGATAGTGTCTCGTATGAGCGCTACTTACTGCCCCGGGACCGATAGTTCTCGTATGAGAGCTACTTTCTGCCCATGGTCGATAGTGTCTCTTATGAGCGCTACCTACTACCACTCTCTCTCCATCTATGCTGAACACCTAAGCTCCTGCGTAGAACGTTGTCTTCTCATAGTGTATATCACATAGAATGGTTAGGAACCTTTACGCATGTATATTTTCTATTGAGCTCTTACTATTCAGTTATGGTATGATATTATGTGTCTTGTTACGTCCCTCTGAGGACCTGATTTTTCCCTAGGTGTGTGTTCATGTTTTCTGCAAGTGTTCTAGCCAAGGCCGTGATCTTCCCCATTTCTCGAAGATGATTGCTCTTGGTTCGTTTTATCATTTTGTCGATCGCCTCCTTGTACATTTATTTCATTGAGATAGTTGGTAGTGGACTTTGTCTCCGCCCAACGATTGTACCATAACTATTCAAGTTGATTCTATCTTTATTTTATTATATATTTGTGGATGAGATTTAGCATGTCTTGGTTCTCTACATTTTACAGCTTATGTATTTATACGAGGATTCCATACATTGGAGTATTTTTCGTATATCTACAGCTGGCATGTCTATGTACTTAGTCCTACGTATTTTGGGACTGGGGCGTTACAGCGCGTCCACTAACATATTGTCTAATCAGAACCGGTGCATGATGGTATGATCAATCTAGTGCACTTTGGTTCGCTCTTCATATGACTACCTTACGTAGATTGAGATATAGTTAAAATTGTTCTATAGGATCTTATCCGCAACGATCTTGACATACTTCCTTGTTGAACTATTCAATCGCCCTTGAAATCCACATTGGCAATTCGATATCATCTTCCTCGAACTCATATTATTTTTCGTCACCTATTTCGAAAAATAAATACTCGTAGACACGTAGTATTCTTCTATAGCCATGAAGGCTATATATACACAATCATTTCCAGCTATTCAAAAATCGAAGAACTAACTCCAAACTTGATTCATATCTACCGTATCATAATTTTGATCACATCATGTAGTATTTTTTTATAATCAAGAGTCGAGGTGCAATGTCGCGACTTTAAAATTTTCTCAACCTCATTAATCCTTAACCCTTGTCTTAGTTCTATAGAGTATAGATTGCAAGCCTCCTAAATATTAGGATTTATTAGGACTACCGATGGATTAGGATAAATTTGTTTCCCTTAGGATGATAAATCAGTGCCTTATGATCACCCACTTTCTAACTAGATCATTTGGTGTCCTTGACCGTGATATTGCTATTCGGAGCACGAGACCAACTGGTACCTTCCAACAAATTCTATATACAAGACCTATATGAGTCCACCTTCATATAGACATATTATGTCCCACTAAAACACGTTCCCTTGTACTCTATTTTTATGACGCGACTTTCAAGTCAAAAAGGCTAGCTATAACCCCTACCATAATACCTTTTCCTTTTCGACTTCAGTTAGAGATCCAACCGTGACTCAAATCTTTTGACCCAATATGTGGTTGTGATCTACTCGAAGCCCTTAACGCAGATGCCACTAGTATGCCACCCAATTGAGACCCTATGTGCTACTTAAACTCAAAAGTCACATAAGGCACATTTTTGGACTTAAAGAACCTAGTTAACCAATCTGATTAGAAACTAGCCCAACCACTTAAATTGGAACCTATTCTAGGTTACCCTAACCTAATATGAATGGTTCAGATAGATTTTGGGATCTCATCCAGCCAATATAGATTAATATCCAAGACTTAAATCCAAATCAATGATTGTTTCCAACGAAACCAATAAATCATTGGTTTATAATGTATATTTCTATCCGTATCATTTTTTTGATACCTCTACCGTGACTTTGATAATTAGAGCACAACATTAGCCATTTTCTTCCAACCAATTTCACCCTCATGAACTAGATAAGCCACTCTACACACATGACGTACATGTCCCACACAAATGCATCACCTTGTGTTACATTTTGATTATACAACATGTATGACCCATTTCCACTTAGAAGTAAACCAATGATGCCTAATTTCATCCCATTTGATTTTTACCATTCAATTTCGTCCAATTCCCTCAAATGACTGGATACCCATGACCATGCAAGACTAATAATACCCTACCTTGTAGAATATGGTGCCAAATTGAAATTCTTATATAACGACCTCCTCCATCTTTTCGGGAACCGATTTATGGTTTGAAATACTTACTCTCCCTTCGTATTCGGCCTCAATATTTTTTTTCTATGGTTATATTTTATATTAAATTTTATTTTAATTTCGAGGACGAAATTTTTATAAGTTTGGTAGGATATAAACCCCCAAAATTTTAAATTTTAAAATTTTTTTTAATCGTTTAGTATTTTATAACCTTGTAGTTCATTTTATGATTTTTTTTTGTGATTATTAAAAACTAGCAAGTAGAAATGCTACATTATAGATATGGTAAATTTATTTTTGGTACAAGGTATTACAAAAATACCTCCTAATATATTTTTGTGATATTTAGGATTTTAGTAATTATTTATTGCTTTATATATAAGTTATAGTATTTTCTTAAACTATTAAATAGCTTAAAATTTTGGTTACGTTTTTTTTATAGCACGAGTAGCATGTATTTGTTACATTACATGTAAATGGTAAATAGAAATTTAATACCTTATTAATTATAAATATCTTGGATTTTTGAAAATTTTTGGATATTTTTCTTGAAATATTTTGGTTATAAATAGGGGTAGGAATATATATATATATTATTTTAAAAAGAAAAATAAAAGAAATAATATATATAATTAGTATATAAAGTACACATACACATATTGATATATATGTTGCACCTATGCATATTAAAAATTTTATGTATATTTAAGATATTACATTTTTAGGAAAATTTTTATTATTAAGATTTTATGAACTTTAGCAAGTATTATATATATATCTATATAGATTCTTTTTCAAAGAAAAAAAAAGCAGCTCACAAGGCAATTTCTCGCGAGCAGCCCCTCTCCCCTAACCCGCGACCAGGCCTCCCCCTTTAATTCACACAAGCAGTATAAAACCTAAAAATCCTAAACCTTCCTTGTCGACACCCTCAACCCCCACACCTGGTCCTCCGGCGCACCACCTACGCGCACGCGCATGCGGCCTCCGCATCGCTGCCATGACGGCCGACAGCTAGCCAGAGGCGGCAGCAACAGCAAGCCGCGGCGACATGAGCAGTAAGGGCAGCAGCAGCGGCAACAAACCTCTAATTTCATGGCACAAATTTCGTCGCCTCGTTGCACTGTTTTGCGTGTTGTCTTTGCAGGTACATCGACAACATAACCCTCTACGAATATCTTCAAATAGAATGTTTTATTTCGTAATGAACGCGACGCAATACGATTCCAAAATCAACGAAAACCTACTCGTGAAATAGAACATTAAACTGTTTGTAGAGCCCTCTTAAGAAGTCGTTTCTGGAACGACGGATAGATGAACATAAAATCTACCTGAAGGCACTGGTAGACAACCTATAGGATTTCAAAACACTTTTCGTAGTTCATATTTTCATCCACTACGCACCGATAAAACAGATTTTGAATTTCAACGAAAACCCGTTTTTGAAACTGTGAAATTTCAATAAAACACCCCGATACGATGTGCGTCCCGCCAAACCGGGCGACGTGGTCGTGAACCGAAAGTATCGAAAGGTGCGTATCGACTTCATGGACGTGTGGGCTTTGAGAAAATTCAAATTTGTTGCGTGTGCTTGACGAATTTGACCCGTATCCGTCGAAGAACGTCGTATTGGCCTTTTTTCAAATTTCTCGATTACGTTGTGTACACTCTTCAAATCGTGATGAAACTTGTGCCATTGAACTCAGAATATTTTTCTCGTCCTATGAGCCAAGTTTGGTCCAATTCTGTGACCGTTGACCGGATCGCTGTTTTGCGGGTCCCACGATCCGATTCAACGGGCAATTTGTGCACGGCTCATCGAAATCCATAATTGGAAATACCGTTGAGTTTGTTTCAGAAAACTGGATCTGTAAACATATAGTTTGTCGACTTTAGAGACCGTAGGTTCTGGCACGAGTTTCGGTGCAAAACGGGTCCAACGGCGAATATCGTTTTGACCCGAAATTATAATTTTGCCCCTGTTCCGGTATTGGACTTTCGGATAGACGTTTCCTAGGTATATCTTTTACACTGAGAGCATTTTTTATGTTTGTTTTAGCATCCGAGAACACTTGCGGAGGTTCCACTCTTGTAGCTTCTTCTCACTTGTCGATTTCATCTACTGGACGTAGTCAAAACAACTTCCAACCACTAGGCAAGTATACCTTGCTATATTTACTGTCATATTATTTTTTTTCAGTATTTATTTACTTTGTTATTTTTTGTTATAAACTGTGCGTCCATGCCATACTTGGGTGCAAGCGACTCTATTAGTCATTTTTGTTATTTTATTTTATTTGATGCATGTTGACTTAGTTTTAGCGGACTACCTTCTTATTGCGAGATATCCTTATATCTCCCTTGGCCATGACACATATACTACACGACTTGAGATAGTTTGCTAGGAACATGGCTTGCATATTGACTTGGCCATCTCTATGTAAGAAGTCGTATGACGGATAGATCGAAACTGCTATGATTAGGGTATAGAGCTCAAGCAGTTAGAAAACTGGACAGGTTATGGACATGACTTGTTCAGTGTGGAAGATATTGGGGGAGGACAGTCATTAGTGCGTGTGGGAAGCCAAACAGGTAAACCATAGTTTTCGAAAGGAACTATAGCGTGATATATTTAGGATACCCTCTGACGTTTTGGACGTTACGGCCGGATACATATGACTGGATGCCAGTTACGTACTTATAGCCTAAATCCTACCCTGCGCAATAAAAGTTGTCCTCTAAATTGTACATTAGACGGTTAGAATCCGCTTTGCATATTTATGTCTAGGATAGTCTTTTGTATAATATTTTATTATTTTGACAGTTCATATTAGCATGTTCTTCTTGTATCTTGTTACGTCCCTCTGAGGACCTGGTGATTTTTCCAGGTGTGTTTGTGATTTTCGCAGGTGCTCTAGCCAAGGACATAGTTTACAATCTACCTTCGCGACGATAGCGCTTGGATCGTCTTTTCGCTTCGCTTGACTCTTCCTTCGTTGCTATGTATTTTTCTCTTTTTGTAGGTAGTGGATTTGTCTCCGCCCAACGTTTTGTACAAATGACATTTATAAGTGATTTATGATATGTTGGTTTGTGGATGAGATTTGTTTCATGGTTACTGCATTTTACAACTTATGTATACATACGAGATTTTCGTATATTGGAGTATGCTTCGTATGTATACAGCTGGCATATCTACGTACTTGGTCCTAAGTATTTTGGGACTGGGGCGTTACAGATATATGTCATAGTAATATTTTGGTAGTATTACAGACAAGTTTCGGAAAGACTAGTTGACATTGAGTCGACATAACCATAAATTGTACTCAAAATTTTAATTCTAGAATTCAGAGGTTATATTCAATATAAATTATGTTAAATCATGATTTTATGAATTCAAATGATTTAAATGCATTTCCTTGAAGTAGGGATTTGTCACGACCCGCACCCGATGTAAGGGTACGAAGACATGGGTGCGTCCAACCTACGCTACAACATTGGCGTTAGAACGCTGTTTGGGTCTACTATACTGACTAACATATCTTATGAATATATATCTTAACCTATCAATGTTTTCTCAACTCCAAAAAGGGCACAATATAATGATAATATCGTACTCAATCACAATAAACTATAAGAAAGATAAATGGCAAGATAATGATATATAGACATGGAATAATAATCCAAGAGAAGTCTAGAAGCATAAACATAACTGAAATCTACATCCAAAGTCTATGAGTCAAACTATCTCAACATAAACATTATCTCAGAAATAATAACGTCTCAATATGTCATAAGCTGGAGACAATTCCAGTACTAATAGCTAATCTAACTTAGTCGCTACTAATATCTTCTCTGTTGGAACTAGTCCCTGCTGTCTCCAATTCTACTCCTACTACATCATCTGAAAAATATATACAATTAGGATTGTAGCGAAGTACACCTCTAATAAGGGTTCCAGTAAATGATAAAGACTATGTAACAGTAGATAGAGAGAATATACAAGATAATATGACAGGTATAAGAATATAACAAGATATAGAAATGTTGTAAGTAAACACAAGAGTAAGAAATATCATGTTTAAGAATCAAGAAATAACTATCTAAGTGAATGATTACTAGTTTCAACATGTGATCAACTTGGAAACTTGATACAAGGATTATGGTCTAGTTAATCATACATGTGATGTATGACTAACACTATTCAAAGAACAAGACATGGTATAAGGAGGGTATGATCACATATCCACGCTAATACTCTCTGCCTCCGACTGGTATACTGGATCCAACCATGGTACGTTACGACACGAGATTCACTGAGAAGGTTGCTAATCCTCTCATGAATCAGTATCCACAATTGGGTAAGGGTAAATGTTGAAGCCAACAACACCACGTAGGAGAATAAAGGGCAGAACAACAATGAAGGTAGCTTATTGGCATGTGCAGCAGGACTAAAAGCAGGGCAGTGTTCCATTGCACAACAGTGTGAAGTAGCAAACAATAGAAGAGCAGGGAGTAGCAGTAGTGGGAGTCCAACAGTATAGAATTAGATACTGCAGTAGGATTGAACAAGAAGGCTGGTATTTGGAAGCTGGTATTTGGCATATGTATGTGCAAGGAATGTTAGGGGTGGTAGAGATAGATACATGGGTTAAGTTATGACACATAGGTAGTGGGTAATACCGATGTGATATAGGATATGTAAATCGGTAAATAGGTAATATATATGGGTAATTAGGTTAAGGTATGGTTATAGTTTGGGTATGCATTAGTATAAGTTAAGGTAGGTATAGGGTAAGGGTGATGGTTAAGGTATTGCATTATAGAGCATATGCATGTATAATAGGTAGTTACACAGGGGTATGAGCTAGTATTGGTTAGGATACGTTAGTATGGTAAGGTATGGACCTAGAAACCTAGGTATTGACTGGTTTGACCTAGTTTAGCAAGGTATGACCTAGTGTGACTTCCATGGCCTAAAATTGACCTAGAAATCATATTTCAAGTTAGATATCAATGATTATCACTCCAAAATATAAACTGACATTGATATTCCATATTTAGGTCTTCTAGGCACTGTTACGGATACTGTTGATACATCATACCGAATTTTAGGTGAGTACATTCTCTGATAATTTCTCATTTAAAATATCTTTTATATTTCTTGCATTTAGTGTAGACATTCTTGATTTCTTGACACGTGATTACACGGATTGGTATTTCTAGATCCCGTTATAAGATGTTATTTCTTGTATATCTTGTGCAAGCCTTGTTGTTCTTATATTCCTAACTATTAACAGTAGTCCCTCAACTACTGCTACTTCTATTACTACTGCCAGATGAAAGGACAGTAGCAGCTGGCAGCTGCTACTGCTCTTCAGAAGCAGCTAATGATGATGCTTCACACACAGTAGTACTGCACCATTTCTGATGCACACAAGGCTGCCTCTAATGCAGACGTTCATCTACACACTCTTGTACACATATATAGGCACATATTACACACATGTCTATATATATATCGGTACACACTCCCTATACAATATATCTATCAATATACTACACCCACACACATGTTCCTATCTAGGCACACACACAAACATACACATGACACTATCTAATTGACACATACTTATCTATGTACACATAGGTACTCATGTACTATCACATATATATATATATATATATATATATATATATATATATATATATATATATATATATATATATATATATATATATACATAAATACACAAATAGATACATATATTGATAGATACACACATCCATATGACAATCACATATTGCCAAAAACTAAATATTTGGTGTGTATTACCCTCATATCGCATTAATCTACGATACTCTTGTGATACGTCCAAGATACCTATATCAAACCTGCCCAAATCACATGAGCATGCATAAAACATAAATTAGAGCTTAGTTAGAACAATCTATAGCTAGTGCAATATGTTATGAAGAATTGGACATATGTGCCACAAGTGTCGGAGAAAAATCTCCTAAAATGACTATGTGTCCTGCCGTATCATGATACGGCCTACTCATATCCAATTGTGGACATGGATCTACATACACCCAACCAAATCTAGTCTAGTTAGATTACCAAATGACAAATACTTGGTACATCAATCTCGAAATTCCCCCAAAATTGGCACAAATCTTAATATAACTTTCACATAAAGGATCATTAGAGCTTAATTCTTCCTCCTATTGGTAGTTCTAGTCCATGGGTGGCTTTCTAAGGGTCAAATTGCACAAGTAGAGTCTAATTAGAGAGAAAATTAAGATATATACCTGTTGGAGATGGATTCCTAATGCAAAGCCAAATGGATACAATCTAGACACGAACTCCTAAAAATTAGTCTCCTCTTCTAGTGATCCTAGCCACCAAGCTTCTAGGCTCCTCTAAGTGATGAGAATGAAGAGAATTGGAAGAGAATTGGAGTGGAATTGAGAGAAAATTGTGGAGGGATGGATCAATTTGGAAAAGAACACCAAACAAAGAATAATTAGCATAAATAAAAATGATGAGAGAGAGAGAGAGTGCCTATTCCTCCAAGTTGGGCCAGCCACTAGGTCCTCTCCATGCAATTTTGAAAATTTTCAAAATGCCCTCCAAGTTTGTTATGAAGGCTAATTA
Organism: Iris pallida; assembly: GCA_029216955.1. Lineage (NCBI taxonomy): Eukaryota > Viridiplantae > Streptophyta > Magnoliopsida > Asparagales > Iridaceae > Iris > Iris pallida. Next base: position 1,328,610 of record JANAVB010029218.1, on the reverse strand, counting down.
ATTGGATGAAAGCCTCTAGTCCTATTTTGGTAATTTAGACTAATATTTATTTACTAAATAGAATGACTAATTGAGTCTAATCGAGTCTAATCTAAATTGTTGGACCATGTATCAATCCAATTGTTGAGCTCTAGTGTCATGTCAAGTCTAATTGGGTCCACTAATACAAGTCTAATAAATAGGCTAGTCCACTAACCAACTAATCACATGGTCTATTCTAATAGCTAGTACATAACCAATATATACAAAATAAATATCATCATCACTTATTCAATTATCAAACAATTATTGAAATGATAAAAGTACCCCTCTCCTAGAATTAGGTAGTTACAGGATTTAACCATGAATTTTGGAATTCAGAATCCATAAAACTAGGTCTTGATGTCTCACGAAAATATGTGTTTTATTGTGTTGAGAATCTAAGGGTTCCATAAGATATTTAGACTTGGTTATATATGGTTAATGATAATAAATTAGTTAATTAGATTTTGTTATAAGTTTCTTGATTAAATACTTAAAGTAGTTAATTAATTGTTTAGGATCATTAGATTTTGGAGGCATTGACACGGGAGCATCTTTAATCTGCATATTGCAGAATCAGGCAAGTATACCTTGCTATTGTTTTCAATATTCTTGTCATGTCATTGTATTATATTTCTTTATTATATTGTTATCCTGGACCTTAGTTGATATATCAGTACGTGTTTCTGATAGATATTCAGGTGCATTCAACTCTTAAGTTTTATTATTGATATCTGGAGCCTCCATGTGATTCTATGGATATTATTTTCCATTGAGACCTGTAGTATTATGACACATGACTGACACATATGCTTAGCCTGTTACCTGTGTATTAATTTTCTGAGTTACCGAATTCCCTAATGACAGTAGGACCAGGATTAGTGTTGTTACTATTTTTGTAGATGTGTCATACGACTTGACGTCTAGATAGAGGTCAGATCAGATAAGTTGTGGATACAATTTATGTGATTCTTGAGAGTTGATGATAGTTATTACTTGTGCTGGCCATGCTTTGAACTTAAACTTTATAATATATATATATATATATATATATATATATATATATATATATATATATATATATATATATATATATATATATATATATATATTTGGAACCAAGTAAATTATTTCTGGAATCGCTCCCACTGGGATTCGAACTCCTAACCACTCGGGCCGCATGCATCTCACTTAACCACTAGGCTAGAGGTCATCTGCAAAATAAGAAATTCCAATGATAACACCTATTGGATCTTCTTTAAGAGGGGAGGGATCCACATCCCCTCACTTTTGCATCCCCGGTGCATTCCCATGATAACACCCATTGGATCTTCTTTAAGTCATCCAATCTTAACCATTGAAAAATCAATGGTTAAGATTAGATGACTTAAACAAAGATCCAACGGATGTAAAAGAGGGGATGCATGGGGGATACAAAAGTGAGGGAATATGGATCCTTCCTCTTATATATATATATATATATATATATATATATATATATATATATATAAATATATATATATAAGAGGGGAGGGATCCACATTCTCTCACTTTTGCATCCCCCGTTCATCCCTACGATAACACCCATTGGATCTTTTTTAAGTCATCTAATCTTAACCATTGAAAAATCAACGGTTAAGATTAGATGACTTAAACAAAGATCCAACGGAAGTAAAAGAAGGGATGCATGGGGGTTACAAAAGTGAGGGAATATGGATCCTTCCTCATATATATATATAAATATATATATATATATATATATATATATATATATATATATATATATATATATATATATATATATTCAGAGAGAAGGCTTGGACTGCTATCTCTCATTGTTGCAAACAAGACCAGGCAGGTGGGAGCTTCAACGATCTTCTTGCCATTTGGGGCTTCACGTCGGACGGCCAGCAGATCGTTACAGCCGCCATCACGTGGGTCATCTGGAAGAACCGTAACAAATTCCGATATGTGGGTCACCAATATTCATCCATCCAACTTATTCGGGAGGCCCTTCGATAGATTCACAAAGTTAGCAGACACTACAACTACGGCCTTGTGAACTTTTGGCAATCCTTGCTCTTTTAGTTCGAGTAGCAGACGGCTCTCTTCTTCTGTCGTTCTTTTCCTTTCTTTTTGCGCTTACTTGTAAAGGCTTCGACATTTGGCGCCTTGATATGAATAAATTAGGGGATTTTGGTTTATATATATATATATATATATATATATATATATATATATATATATATATATATATATATATATTTTGGGGATTTTTGGTCTATATATATATATATATATATATATATATATATATATATATATATATATATATATTATATATATATTTAGAGAGAATACATGTTTTCTGTGATCTAGTTTCTCTCTTAGTTTTATATATATATATATATATATATATATATATATATATATATATATATATATATATATATATTTATTTATATATATATATATATATATATATATATATATATATATATATATATATATATATATATTTATATATATATATATATAAATATATATATATATATAAATATATATATATTTATATATATATATATATATATATATATATATATATATATATATATATATATATATATATATATATATATATATATATATATATATATATATATATGTATTATATATATATTCAGAGAGAATACATGTTTTCTGTGATCTAGTTTCTCTCTTAGTTACCGTTGAGACTCCGACACGGCTACAGCTATATGCACAGCAGCATATGATGCTGAAATTTCAGCAGTAACAGCAGTAAAACCCCCACATTTTGCCCCCTTTTGACCCCCTATACATCCCCCAATAAACCCCCAAGTATACCCCCTATATCCACCATATTTTCTACTATATAACCATCTAATTTGTGAGTGTTAGAGTGGTGTAGGTTGGTTAGAAAACTAGTGGTTAGAGTGGTAGAAAATAAGCTAAGCCACATGTTAGTAGGTAATAAGAATTTACCCTTTTTGACTTTTAAGTGTCAAGATATTATAATAAGGTATCGAGATACTAGAAAAAGGTTGGAATACCATATTAGAGAGTGGGGGAATACTTAGATTGAAGGTGGAGAGGTCTAGAGTCGGAGTTAGAGACTAAGGTAAGGGTTTACCTTAGAAAGGGTAAGAGGGTATGTTAGAATATTACCTCTTTTATAACATGTGAGTTTAATACCTTAAGATATAGTTGTAATTAGGATATTATGGTTGGTAATGGTTAGAAATAGTAGAATTAGACTAGTTTCGACCTCGGTTGACCACAGTTGACTATTTTGACCAAAAGTCAACCGGAAGTCAACCGTAGCCTAGAAATGACTAGAACTTAACCGAAGTTGACCAGTTGACCCAAAGTCAACTTTTAGTCAATGTTAGTCAAGTTTGACCCAAAGTTGACCAAGGGTTGACCAGAGTTGACCAGTTGACCAAAAGTCAACTGTAAGTCAACCTTTGACTTAAATCGATCTAGTTTGACTTTGTTTGACTTGCCTTGACCTAGTTTGACTTTGTTAGGCCTAGTATAACTTATATTGACTTTGTATAATCTAGATTGACTTTGTATAATCTAATTGACTTAGATTGACTTAGTTTGACCTTGTTTGACTTAGATTGACCTAGTGTGACCTAGTTTGGCTTGGTGTGACTTAGTATGACTGAGTTTGACCTAGATTGCATAACATATACTAGAAATTATGCCATACACTCTTAAACCCTAATTAAACTCATGTATATCTCATCTTTAGGTCTTTAACTTCACTCTGAGCCATATTACACAGTTGATATATTTCTATCGGATCTCAGGCGAGTACATTCTCTGATAATATTTCTGTTTTATGATATCGTCAATGTTTCTTGTATTTAGTGTAGATATCCTTGTTCTCTTGACACATTGTTCACACAGATTGGTATTTGTCTGGATTCTGTCATGAGATGTTATTTCTTGTATTCCTTGGTATATCATGTGCAAGTCTTTCCTTGTTCCTTATGCATTGTATAGACATGATTCCTGCAAAGGCTCGCTACCTCCTCGGAGAATCATGTGCCATGACATGTCATTATTGGATCCACTTTACTGGTCGGGGATGGGGGTACTTAGCGTAGATATGTGGTTATTTTTTCTCCTATGATTCATGTTTCCTGTGAGTGTTAGCCATACACTTCACCTATGACTAGCCAGGCCCTTTTTCTCCTGTGCAACCCAAGCCGTTCACATGTTGAAACTAATACTAAACTCACATAGATATAGTTCCAGATTTTCATACATGATATATACTGTTTTCTTGTTCTTACATTCAGTTACAGTCTTGATATGCCTTACCATGATTCATGTACATATTATTTTATCTTGTATATTCTCTCTGTTTACTGCTATATTTTCAATATCGTCTAACTAGAACTGTAATTTGAGATTTGTGCTCGTTCCATCCTGACTGGATATGTTGACAAAATTTTACAGATTATGGCAAGGAGAATTATCCTACCTACTACGGTCCTCATGACATAGTCGACCTAGACTTGGAGACCCTAGTTCAGCAAGGGTTAGCTCCAGCCAATGGAACTTTAGAGTAGCTTAGCTGGTTTAGTTTAGTACTGGACTTTGTCTCCAGATTATATTTTGGCTTGTTATTATTTTAGTATTTGTATTAGAGATTGTTGACTCTGTGACTGGACTTGTATTATTCTGTGTTAGATTTTCAGGATGATATTTCATATCTTGTTGTCTTTATTTTTCGGTATCATATATATTTCTTAGAGTTGATGATTGAGTATACTATATTGTCATTGCTTGTCCTCCATTCGGAGTTGACCGTTCTCGACAGATTTTGAAATTATAATTGTTGTTAGATAGTATACCTAGACAGTGTTCTACGCCGTTTCTGCGGCGTAGGCTGGGACGCTATCACGCACTCATGTCCTTACTCCGGGTGCTGGCCGTGACAGTTACCGTTGAGACTCCGACACGGCTACAGCTATATGTATATACCAACCATATTGCCTTTTAATTTGGAGATGTCTGCGCTTGCAAACATTTGTCACGACCCGCACCCACTTGAATATGTCATGACCCGCACCCTCACCTGCTTGAATACAAGTCCACCAAAATATTATCCTCAAAGATTCAATTCACTTTGGTTAACCCACCTGAATATGTCTGTTACTGTTTACTTTAGCTTGTATATTATGTAAATTGCTATGTCTCCTGAGAACCTGTTTTCTTTCCCGACATAGGTGATGAGATATTGCCAGAGGAGTGCAGACATGGAGTTTATTCATCATTTGCACCTGGTGTTGAAGGCGAGGTTTCTCCAGAGTAGTTATTTTTATTACTTTTTTTATGTCAAAGCTGTGGAACTTGTAGTATTTCTTTTACTTTTCATTATGGTACTTGTATCCATGGATTTTTTTCCCATGTGACTATTTTTACATTATTTTAGTTACATTTATTCAGTACGATGATGTCATATTTCTTGTTATTTTATATTTGTGTTTGTGGATGAGTATAGATATTTGTGACTGCCATGTGCTGATTTATATTTACGGCTTAAGATGCTTTCCAATAGGTCCATTAACTTGGATTTGCCTTTGGAATGTATCTGCTGGTATGCAACATGCTCCTAGTATTATGTATTTTGGGATTAAGACGTGATATATTTTTGTGGTGGTCCATGCATGTCTTTGTTAAATCATCTTGGTTACTTAACTGTATCAAGCGAGCCTGTTAATTAGGATTATACTCAAAATAGGATCTCATCCACACTATTTTATCGCCTTTGACTCCTGATTTGGCTTCTCAGTATTCCTTGACTTGCATCTTGCTTGAATCTTTTAGCGTTTAATGGGTTTTTTTTTCTATTCTACAAATAATAGACCAATAAGATGGAATCTCGACTGCAGTTGGCACTTCATAGAACGCTATTATCACTCAGGGGGATGGTTCTCCACAACCGTAAAGAGGCCAACTCACTCAACATAGTCAAGTGTCACATCCCCACACTTTGAGGTTCCATTGAGATGATATTTTGTCGCCACCTCAGTTTACTCCTCGACCACCGAGCGTTCCTCCTTCGCCACTGACCTCGCAGACAGATAGGCAGGCGTCTTAGCAGGTATCGATGCCACCGTCAGGGAGTCCACTACCTCTACCACCTCTCATACCATCGAAGTCATTCACGCCCTTCTCACCGGGTCAACAGATGGACGGACAAGAGATGTTTCAAATATTTTACGCAGTGATGCAAGCCCAGCAGTTAGTACAGCAGCAGGCCCAGAAATGAAAAACCAAATCACTATAAGAGGGCATCGGGTCAGCTTTGGCACATGCGATACCACCAGTTTATCAGCCGAGAGGAGGATCCATTGTTGAGTTCAGAAAGATGATACCCAAACCGTTCTCTTGGAATAAGGACCCTACTGAAGTTCATGCATGGCTTACCAACATTGAGCGTCAACTAATAGTCGCTGAACTTTCCAAAGAAATCAAGATGCTGCTGACCGAAAATGCACATCATTGTTGGAAAGCTGAAGAAGAGAGATTGGGCCCTAATAGAGCCACAAGGAAAAAGTTCTCTGAACTCTTCAAAAAGATGTACATCCCAGCTATAACACGAGCAGAGCTTCAGGATCAATTTGTACACCTCACTCATGGCATAATGCTAATAGAAGAGTACAATGCGGAATTCTTGTGTTTGACCCGATACGTCCTGTACCTGATACAGATAAGGACGCAGAAGGCATAAAAGTTCTACGATGAACTCATTTTCGAGATGCAGAGGCTAGTGGGATCAGTAGAACCTACTTCTTACTCAGTTGTCTTGACAACAGCATGACGCCAGGACTTGATCAACAAAAGAGTGGCCATCCAAAAGTATCTGCATTCGACGACATAGACAGTTCAAGCACCACCCGGACGACTAGCGAAATGGCGAGCTGTATCGCAGCAACAGATAGAGGAACCTTCACATGATCAAGAAACCCACGCTTGTCACTGTTGTGATAAGAAGGGACACATAGCCAGAGACTGCCGAAGAAGGTTAAGAGTATGCTTTAGGTGTGGTTCTGACCAGCATGCCATTCGAGATTGCCCAAAGCGGTCACGCCCCAGAACCAGAATACTGGAGAGCGGGGGCAGACATAGCCAGCTACGTATATAGAAGTGCAACCCACCTCGCTATACGGCTACGGCTGTCTAGGATACATGAGGGTTTATCTACAAGCCAGCAGTCTTTTAAGGTCATGAACAGCCTATTGTCTCAATCACAAGCAAGTAAGTAAAAGTTACAAGATGTATGATCATTAAATATACAATAATAAGGCGTCCCAAATATCACATATTCAGCTGATCATGAAGCTAGTCGTTACAAAATGTCAGGACTAGCGAGAGTTTAGTCATACATGATCAACCCTAGGATCTGTTAATCATGTTACAGCCCGTAGGCAGACAGTAAGTAAGTGCAATCGAGCTAAACAGGTGCTCGTCGGCTAAACGCCTCAAAAGAATATTTTTACAATAGAGTGGGAGAGCCAAAAATAACCCACTCGTTGCCAGAATTCCTTCTAGTGTTCACCATCTGGTAGGAATGTCGGTAGATCCTAGGTAGCTGCTCCGAAATCTGGCCACACAAAACCAGCTGGGTCAGACCCCAGAAAGAGCAAGTGCCACAAAGGAGGCTTCACTTAAGAACTAAAACCAGCAATCAGCACAAGATATAAATAAAAGTAAGAACTGGAAATAAAGAAAATATACCATGATGATATACGACGAGATAACCATGGAACTATTCAGATAACTAGGTTACAACCCGTAAACCAAACAAGGACCGGGGTTGTAACCCTTCGTCTGAACAGAACTTGGAATTCTCACCATTTATCGGTAAAATAAATACAAGCATTCTGGTCATTCAATAATCTGGAACAGGATCAGGGCAAGACTAGACTGGTTAGACTCCATCCAATCATTTCACGGCCAAGCAAGAATTACGGCTTGATACTTTAACTAACTAGGGTTGTCACAAGCCTAATTACTAACAAGATGCAGTAAGATTGTTCCACAGCCACAAGCCCTGCAGACCATCCAGGTTCCCCGGGTTAAAAAATTAGAGTTGAATTCAGGTGGGTACATCGTCCAGGAAACGAATGTACCCTTAGGTAGCTTGAAGGGTGCAACACATGACAGTGTGCTGGAAATGTGCCCTACTCGACGGCAGGCTACAAATCCCAAGGCGTGTCCAGGTAACGGGATTGCCTGTAGCTGGGAAATCTCTTCATGACTAATGTATTAATCTAGTTGTTAGTCCTTAGTTTATTTCAATAGGTACTCCTGACCGTGGTACTCAGGAGTCCCCTCCTAGACATGATGCAAGACAAGACTGGATTATTTATACAAGTACAATCGCCCACGGTGTCCAGGTTATTATACAGGTCATGTCATGTCAGGTAGCCGTCGCAACAGCTATTCGAGATAAGCATGTCAGGTTATCAGGTCAAGTATACTTGTCAGGAGTGCGCCACGACGGGCCACTATCAGGTCATGCCAGGTTACTCATGTCAAGAGTGCACCACTACGGGTCACTATCGTGTCAGGCTCAGTTATCCATTCCAAACATATCAAGTAAATTTGCAATTATCAAGTTCATGACAAAAGGCGTAAGGATATAAAATGGACGTAAAATATCTAATAAAATATCAATATACAGGGCTATAGAAGAGCCAAGCCTAAGGAAAATAAAACCAAATCTGACACGCTGACATAAGGCCAAGTCAGCCAAAGGCCATACGCTCAGTGCAAGCTACGCTCAGGTCAAGCTATGCTCAGGCCAGCGTACGCCTTGCTCGCTTTAAGCTAGCGTACCAAGGCACGCGTACGCTCAAGCTAGCGTACGTATCAGGTCTGCGTACGCTCGAGCTAGCGTACCAAAGGGTCCATACACTTCCAATGGGAAGCGTACGCAAGGGTCAGCGTACACCAGGGCACGCTCAAGCTACAGGTCAGCGTACGCTCAAGCTAGCGTACGCTCAAGACTGCGTACGCTTGAGCTAGCGTACGAAAGAGTCTAGGGCCCGTTCACGCTAGCGTACGCATCAGACACGCTGCCAACAGGCAGCGTATCAAGGCTAGCGTACGCTCGCTAAAGAGCAGCGTACCCAAGTCAGCGTACGCTCGCTAAAGAGCAGCGTACCCAAGTCAGCGTACGCTCGCTAAAGAGCAGCGTACCCAAGTCAGCGTACGCTCGCTAAATCGCAGCGTACCCAAGTCAGTGGCGTAAGCTAAAAAAGCTAGCTCACTGTTCACTGTCTTCTCCAAATGGCAAGAACAGCAAGAACTCTAAAGTTGAATCTAAGCTTCAATTGTCCATATCTTGGTCAAAACAAGTCCGAATCCAACTTTCCAAAGGTCAAAATTGGGTAGAATGAAGTTCTCTACAACATGGAACCATCAAAACTTGAAAACAAGAAAGTTTGATAGATCAAAACCACCAGAATCCGAAAATGACTAATTTCTAGATCTACAAGAATTAAAGCCTCAAAATAGAAAATGACAAGTTCTAATGTGGTTTAGAATCATGAGGAGAAGCTAATGAAACCATCAAAAGGAGTTCTCTTGTGGAAGCAAGTTGCACTTGCCTATGGTGTTCTTGGTTGGTGGAGAAGAGTAATGGTGGGGGAAGGAGAAGTAAATGAGAATTATGGAGGAGAGAGAAGGTTGGTGGGGATAATAAAGAGGGGGGGTTGTGGTGGAAATGTAGGAGAAGCATAGGCTAAGGTGCTCCACCCTTGGCCCATAATGAACCAAGCATTGGGCCGGCCGAACCAAGCCAACCCAAACCAAGAGCTAAACAAGGAATCATGCAATACAGAATAAAATACGTATACGTATCCAAATACGTAATACGAATACAAGTATTACAACTCTACCCACCTTAAAAGAATTCCGTCCTCGGAATTTAATCAAGAGGCTAGAGGAGCAATGACAAGCTACATTAATCACATGCAAGCTATAACTAGGCATACAATCACTCATTCAAGCAAGAAATCGAAGGCATGGGGCATAAGAAAGACTTTATACCTCACGAGTCAAACAAGTCGGGATATCGTGATCGGATATCATCCTCACGCTCCCACGTTGACTCCCCCAAAGGGTGATGACCCCAAGCAACTCGGACTAACTTGATAGTCTTGTTCTTGTGGATCTTCTCTCTCCGGTCCAATATAGACACGGGCCTCTCCTCATACGAAAGGTTGGTACCAACAACCAATTCCGAATGATCCAGGATGTGGCTCGGGTCCGGGATATACCGTCGTAATTGGGATACATGGAACACGTCATGTACCTCGCTTAGCGACGGTGGAAGAGCGAGACGATAGGATACATCTCCTACTCGCTCCAGAATGTCAAACGGTCCTATATACCTAGGACTAAGCTTGTCCCGTACGCCGAAACGAATGACGCCACGGTTAGGCGAAATCCTAAGGAATACATGATCGCCGACCGAAAACTCGAGAGGGCGCCGATGAGAATCGGCCCAATGGCGCTGGCGATCTTGGGCAACTCGAAGATGATCTCTGACTCGCCTGACCACTTCAACTGTCTGGGCAATCATTTCTGGACCGAGCATCTGTCTCTCTCCAACATCATCCCAGGCTAGCGGGGATCTGTACTTCCTACCATACAGTGCCTCGAACGTTGCCATCTGGATACTTGCCTGGAAACTGTTGTTGTACGAGAATTCCACCAGGTGCAAGTGATCTTCCCATGAACCACCGAAGTCAAGTGTGCAAGACCGCAACATGTCTTCAAGAGTCTGGATTGTGCGCTCCGACTGGCCATCTGTCTGCGGGTGATATGCTGAACTGAACTGGAGATGAGTTCCCAAACTCTCTTGCAAGCTACGCCAAAAGTGCGACGTAAATCTTGAATCTCGGTCCGAGGTGATACTGACTGGCACTCCGTGCAACCTGACAATCTGCCTGAGGTACATCTCTGCTAACTGAGCCGTCGACTGACCAACTCTGAATGGAAGAAAGTGAGCCACTTTCGTGAGCCGATCAACTATAACCCAGATAGCATCTCTACCAGCTGGGGACCTAGGTAGTCCAGTCACAAAATCCATGGTCACATGCTCCCACTTCCATTCTGGAATCGGCAAGGGCTGAAGAAGTCCAGCCGGTCTCTGATGTTCGGCTTTAACTTGTTGGCAAACCAAACACCGAGAGACAAACCGAGCTATCTCCCACTTCATGCCATTCCACCAGAAATGCTGCCGGATATCACGGTACATCTTCGTACTGCCGGGATGGATGAAATACTGCGAACTGTGCGCTTCTGACATGATCTCCTGCCGGATATCTCTGCTGGGTACACAAAGACGCTTACCATGTCGAAGTGTTCCATCCTCATGAATGCATAACTCTGGTCTTCGTCCTGCCTCGCACTCTGCTCTGAGTCGCTGAAGCTTGGAATCTGTCGACTGCGCCATCCGGATCCTCTCAACTATAGTGGACTGAACTTGCATACTGGCTATCAAGGCCACACTGGAAGGGAGAACAACTTCAATATCCATCTTCTGAAGATCTGCTAACAGCTCTGGTTGTGCTGTTAGGAAATAAACTCCGGCTCTCCTACTCAATGCATCCGCAACAATATTGGCCTTCCCAGGATGATACTGCAGGTTGACATCATAATCCACAAGAAGCTCCAGCCACCTTCTCTGACGCATGTTAAGATCCTTCTGGGTGAAAACATACTTCAGGCTCTTGTGGTCGATGAAAATCTCCACCCTGTCTCTATACAAGTAGTGCCTCCACAACTTATGTACAAACACCACTGCTGCCAGCTCTAAGTCATGGGTTGGGTAATTCCTCTCATGATCACGAAGTTGTCGTGACGCATAAGCTATTACCTTCCCATGTTGCATCAGAACACATCCTAGGCCTCTGCCCGAAGCATCACAATATACTGAGAATACTCCAGTTCTATCTGGAAGCGTGAGAATAGGAGCTGTTATCAGGCCTCGCTTCAACTGCTCAAAAGAACTCTGACACTCTGCTGTCCAAGCAAACTGCGCATCCTTGCGGGTCAACTGGGTTAATGGCGCTGAAATCCGAGCAAAATCTGAAATAAACCACCGGTAGTAGCCGGCCAATCCAAGAAAACTACGAACCTCTGCAACTGTGCTGGGCACTAGCCATGACTCAATAGCCACAATCTTCTGGGGATCCACTTCTACTCCTCCTCTGGTGATGATATGACCCAAGTACGAAATGCGATCGAGCCAGAACTCGCATTTACTGAACTTGGCATATAACTGGTGCTTTCTGAGGATCTGAAGAATTATACGGAGATGCTGCTCATGCTCCGCCTCACTCTTGCTGTAGACTAGAATGTCATCCAAGAACACAATCACAAACTGATCCAAGTAAGGCATGAAGATGCAATTCATGAGGCCCATGAATACTGCTGGTGCATTGGTTGCTCCAAAAGGCATAACAAGTAATTCCCAATGCCCATATCTCGATCTAAAAGCTATCTTCGGGATGTCCTGCTCTCTGACTCTGATCTGATGATAACCTGAGCGCAAATCAATCTTCGAGAATACTGAAGCCCCCTTGAGTTGATCAAACAAGTCATCTATCCTCGGGAGAGGGTATCTGTTCTTGATTGTCACTGAGTTCAAGGTACGATAATCAACACATAACCTGGACGTACCATCCTTCTTTTTCACAAGAAGCATCGGGGCTCCCCAAGGCGATCTACTAGCACGAATGAATCCCTTGGTTCTGAGTTCTTCAATCATCTTGTACAAAATCTCCAACTCTGAAGGCGCCATCCTGTAGACTCTCTCTGACACTGGGGCTGTCCCGGGAATCAAGTCTATAATGAACTCGATCTCCCGCTCCAGAGGCATACCTGGAAGTTCTTCTGGGAAAACATCTGGGAACTCCTCGACTATCTTGGGCAACTGAACTGCTGCTACTGCCATCCGCAATAATGGAGGAGATGACTCAACTTCGCCTCGGGAGAAAGAAAACTCCGGCTCGCCTGGAATGCTAAAAATAACCCTGCCAATGTGGCAGTCTATCCTAGCATACTGGTTCCTCAACCAATCCATCCCTAGGACCACATCATAATCGGCCATCGGGAACTCTATCAATCTAGCGGGAAATTCTCTACCGCTAACTACGATCCGATACGAGGAAAACACTCTATCTACTCCCACAAGTCCGTTACCAGTAAGTATATTAAGCCTTACTGATAATGACTCGGGCTCTAATCCTATCCGTGTCGCGAATCGTGCAGACATAAATGAATGCGATACACCAGAATCAAATAAAGCTGAAGCTGGAAAGGAGTTGACGAGAATAGTACCTGCCACTACCTCTCCTGGTGCTAATCCTTCCTCCACGGTCATCATCATGGCCTGACCATGCCCTCGGGGTACTGGTCCCCTCTGCTGAATTCCTCGCTGCCTATTCTGACTCAAGGCCTGGGCTTGCGCATACTGCTGAAACGCCTGGGACTGAGGCGGCAAGGGCCTCGACAATGGATACTGCTGCTGCTGGACCGGAGCTGGTCCTCTCACCGAAGAGCTAGAAAGGTTGGACGATGATGAACCACCCCTATTCGGGCAGGATCCAACCCTATGGTCTGGTGCTCCACAAGCCAGACATAATCCCTGCGCCCTACGGCACTCTGCCACCACATGGCCTGGCTTTCCACAATAAGAACATCCCACTGCGAAAGACTGCTTCTGCTTCTGTTGCTGAGGGTGCGTCGGAGTTGAATGCTGAACTGACGTCACTGAGGCCGCTCGCCTCGGAGCTCCAATAGTCAAAGCCCTTGCTGCCGGGGCCGGTGCTGAAGACTGATTCATCTGGCCGTGAGATCTCTTTCGACCTCCGGCTCTATCCACAATCCTCTGGGAGGTATACTCATGTCTCCTAGCTTCTCTCAAGACTGCATCAAAAGTCTGATGCTCAAACTGCTCAACTGCCAACAAGATCTCCAGGTGAAGTCCCTGCTGGAACCGCTGGGCTCTATCATACTCGGTTGCCACCAAGGTGGGAGCAAACCGACTGAGTCTGGAAAACTCGACCGTATATCCGTCGACCGTCCTGCCTCCTTACTTCAGATTGGTAAACCTCGTCTGCAGATCATACCGAGCCACGACATCGAAATACTTGGTCTGGAATCTCTCTCTGAATACTGCCCAAGCAATGGGTGCTGCTAATCCAACGGCCTGCGCTGCCCACCAGCTGCGGGCAAGATCTAACAACTGCAGGCACACAACGGCCACCTTCTCGCCCTCTGGGGTCCTGGCTGCTTCAAGAACCACCTCTGTGTCATGAAGCCATGCATCTGCTGCGATAGCCTTCACTACCGTCGAAGAAGGGAGGGTTCAAGCGCTTGAAGCTGTTGGCCGCGCTGTTCCCTGGATGACTGCCTCTGGTCAAAGCATCCATCACTGCCTATTGCAATGCATCTCCACGACGATCTTGAGAAGCTATCAAGGTCCTGACGAGTCCTACTAATGTGCCATCATCAGGTTCGGCAGGCTGAACCGGCTGAACTGGGGGCTCTTCTCCAATAGGCTCGACTCTGGAGGCTACTCCGGAATGCTGGGCTTGATCTCCACGTTGCTGCTGGTCCGCGGGAGGTGCTCCGCCTTGCTGGTCGGCAGGTCCACGAAAAATGCCGCTGAAGAAGACGACATAGGGAACAATAAGGAAGGACCAGGACAGATCAACGATACAAGCATATAATCAGGACAAGAATCCAGGGATTCAGAAGATACGAGCAGAGATCAAGGACGAATAATGATTGAGACATCTATTCGGTAAACCCTCATATATCTTGATTTACAAGACCTGTATGGGCCACCACTTAAACCATGTCACGTCCCAGAACCAGAATACTGGAGAGCGGGGGCAGACATAGCCAGCTACGTATATAGAAGTGCAACCGACCTCGCTATACGGTCACGGCTGTCTAGGATACATGAGGGTTTATCTACAAGCCAGCAGTCTTTTAAGGTCATGAACAGCCTATTGTCTCAATCACAAGCAAGTAAGTAAAAGTTACAAGATGTATGATTATTAAATATACAATAATAAGGCGTCCCAAATATCACATATTCAGCTGATCATGAAGCTAGTCGTTACAAAATGTCAGGACTAGCGAGAGTTTAGTCATACATGATCAATCCTAGGATCTGTTAATCATGTTACAGCCCGTAGGCAGACAGTAAGTGCAATCGAGCTAAACAGGTGCTCATCGGCTAAACGCCTCAAAAGAATATTTTTACAATAGAGTGGGAGAGCCAAAAATAACCCACTCGTTGCCAGGATTCCTTCTAGTGTTCACCATCTGGTAGGAATGTCGGTAGATCCTCGGTAGCTGCTCCGAAATCTGGCCACACAAAACCAGCTGGGTCAGACCCCAGAAAGAGCAAGTGCCACAAAGGAGGCTTCACTTAAGAACTAAAACCAACAATCAGCACAAGATATAAATAAAAGTAAGAACTGGAAATAAAGAAAATACACCATGATGATATACGACGAGATAACCATAGAACTATTCAGATAACCAGGTTACAACCCGTAAACCAAACAAGGACCGGGGTTGTAACCCTTCGTCTGAACAGAACTTGAAATTCTCACCATTTATCGGTAAAATAAATACAAGCATTCTGGTCATTCAATAATCTGGAATAGGATCAGGGCAAGACTAGACTGGTTAGACTCCATCCAATCATTTCACGGCCAAGCAAGAATTACGGCTTGATACTTTAACTAACTAGGGTTGTCACAAGCCTAATTACTAACAAGATACAGTGAGATTGTTCCACAGCCACAAGCCCTGCAGACCATCCAAGTTCCCCGGGTTAAAAGATTAGAGTTGAATTCAGGTGGGTACATCGTCCAGGAAACGAATGTACCCTTAGGTAGCTTGAAGGGTGCAACACATGACAGTGTGCTGGAAATGTGCCCTACTCGACGGCAGGCTACAAATCCCAAGGCGTGCCCAGGTAACGGGATTGCCTGTAGCTGGGAAATCTCTTCATGACTAATGTATTAATCTAGTTGTTAGTCCTTAGTTTATTTTAATAGGTACTCCTGACCGTGGTACTCAGGAGTCCCCTCCTAGACATGATGCAAGACAAGACTGGATTATTTATACAAGCACAATCGCCCACGGTGTCCAGGTTATTATACAGGTTATGTCATGTCAGGTAGCCGTCGCAACAGCTATTCGAGATAAGCATGTCAGGTTATCAGGTCAAGTGTACTTGTCAGGAGTGCGCCACGACGGGCCACTATCAGGTCATGCCAGGTTACTCATGTCAGGAGTGCACCACTACGGGTCACTATCGTGTCAGGCTCAGTTATCCATTCCAAACATATCAAGTAAATTTGCAATTATCAATATACAGGGCTATAGAAGAGCCAAGCCTAAGGAAAATAAAACCAAATCTGACACGCTGACATAAGGCCAAGTCAGCCAAAGGCCATACGCTCTGTGCAAGCTACGCTCAGGTCAAGCTATGCTCAGGCCAGCGTACGCCTTGCTCGCTTTAAGCTAGCGTATCAAGGCACGCATACGCTCAAGCTAGCGTACGTATCAGGTCTGTGTACGCTCGAGCTAGCGTACCAAAGGGTCCATACACTTCCAATGGGAAGCGTACGCAAGGGTCAGCGTACACCAGGGCACGCTCAAGCTACAGGTCAGCGTACGCTCAAGACTGCGTACGCCTGAGCTAGCGTACGAAAGGGTCTAGGGCCCGCTCACGCTAGCGTACGCATCAGACACGCTGCCAACAGGCAGCGTATCAAGGCTAGCGTACGCTCGCTAAAGAGCAGCGTACCCAAGTCAGCGTACGCTCGCTAAAGAGCAGCGTACCCAAGTCAGCGTACGCTCGCTAAAGAGCAGCGTACCCAAGTCAGTGGCGTAAGCTAAAAAAGCTAGCTCACTGTTCACTGTCTTCTCCAAATGGCAAGAACAGCAAGAACTCTAAAGTTGAATCTAAGCTTCAATTGTCCATATCTTGGTCAAAACAAGTCCGAATCCAACTTTCCAAAGGTCAAAATTGGGTAGAATGAAGTTCTCTACAACATGGAACAATCAAAACTTGAAAACAAGGAAGTTTGATAGATCAAAACCACCAAAATCCAAAAATAACTAATTTTTAGATCTACAAGAATTAAAGCCTCAAAATAGAAAATGACAAGTTCTAATGTGGTTTAGAATCATGAGGAGAAGCTAATGAAACCATCAAAAGGAGTTCTCTTGTGGAAGCAAGTTGCACTTGCCTATGGTGTTCTTGGTTGGTGGAGAAGAGTAATGGTGGGGAAAGGAGAAGTAAATGAGAATTATGGAGGAGAGAGAAGGTTGGTGGGGATAATAAAGGGGGGGTTGTGGTGGAAATGAAGGAGAAGCATAGGCTAAGGTGCTCCACCCTTGGCCCATAATGAACCAAGCATTGGGCCAGCCGAACCAAGCCAACCCAAATCGAGAGCTAAACAAAGAATCATGCAATACAGAATAAAATACGTATACGTATCCCAAATACGTAATACGAATACAGGCATTACAACTCTACCCACCTTAAAAAAATTCCATCCTCGGAATTTAATCAAGAGCCTAGAGGAGCAATGACAAGCTACATTAATCACATGCAAGCTATAACTAGGCATACAATCACTCATTCAAGCAAGAAATCGAAGGCATGGGGCATAAGAAAGACTTTATACCTCACGAGTCAAACAAGTCGGGATATCGTGATCGGATATCATCCTCACGCTCCCACGTTGACTCCCCCAAAGAGTGATGACCCCAAGCAACTCGGACTAACTTGATAGTCTTGTTCTTGAGGATCTTCTCTCTCCGGTCCCATATAGACACGGACCTCTCCTCATACGAAAGGTTGGTACCAACAACCAATTCCGAATGATCCAGGATGTGGCTCGGGTCCGGGATATACCGTCGTAATTGGGATACATGGAACACGTCATGCACCTCGCTTAGCGACGGTGGAAGAGCGAGACGATAGGATACATCTCCTACTCGCTCCAGAATGTCAAACGATCCTATATACCTAGGACTAAGCTTGCCCCGTACGCCGAAACGAATGACGCCACGGTTAGGCGAAATCCTCAGGAATACATGATCGCCGACCGAAAACTCGAGAAGGCGCCGATGAGAATCGGCCCAATGGCGCTGGCGATCTTGGGCAACTCGAAGATGATCTCTGACTCGCCTGACCACTTCAACTGTCTGGGCAATCATTTCTGGACCGAGCATCTGTCTCTCTCCAACATCATCCCAGGCAAGCGGGGATCTGCACTTCCTACCATACGGTGCCTCGAACGGTGCCATCTGGATACTGGCCTGGAAACTGTTGTTGTACGAAAATAACTAATTTCTAGATCTACAAGAATTAAAGCCTCAAAATGGAAAATAACAAGTTCTAATGTGGTTTAGAATCATGAGGAGAATCTAATGAAACCATCAAAAGGAGTTCTCTTGTGGAAGCAAGTTGCACTTGCCTATGGTGTTCTTGGTTGGTGGAGAAGAGTAATGGTGGGGAAAGGAGAAGTAAATGAGAATTATGGAGGAGAGAGAAGGTTGGTGGGGATAATAAAGAGGGGGGGTTGTGGTGGAAATGAAGGAGAAGCATAGGCTAAGGTGCTCCACCCTTGGCCCATAATGAACCAAGCATTGGGCCGGCTGAACCAAGCCAACCCAAATCGAGAGCTAAACAAGGAATCATGCAATACAGAATAAAATACGTATACGTATCCCAAATACGTAATACGAATACAGGCATTACAACTCTACCCACCTTAAAAGAATTCCGTCTTCGGAATTTAATCAAGAGCCTAGAGGAGCAATGACAAGCTACATTAATCACATGCAAGCTATAACTAGGCATACAATCACTCATTCAAGCAAGAAATCGAAGGCATGGGGCATAAGAAAGACTTTATACCTCACGAGTCAAACAAGTCGGGATATCGTGATCGGATATCATCCTCACGCTCCCACGTTGACTCCCCCAAAGAGTGATGACCCCAAGCAACTCGGACTAACTTGATAGTCTTGTTCTTGAGGATCTTCTCTCTCAGGTCCCATATAGACACGGGCTTCTCCTCATACGAAAGGTTGGTACCAACAACCAATTCCGAATGATCCAGGATGTGGCTCGGGTCCGGGATATACCGTCGTAATTGGGATACATGGAACACGTCATGCACCTCGCTTAGTGACGGTGGAAGAGCGAGACGATAGGATACATCTCCTACTCGCTCCAGAATGTCAAACGATCCTATATACCTAGGACTAAGCTTGCCCCGTACGCCGAAACGAATGACGCCACGGTTAGGCGAAATCCTCAGGAATACATGATCGCCGACCGAAAACTCGAGAGGGCGCCGATGAGAATCGGCCCAATGGCGCTGGCGATCTTGGGCAACTCGAAGATGATCTCTGACTCGCCTGACCACTTCAACTGTCTGGGCAATCATTTCTGGACCGAGCATCTGTCTCTCTCCAACATCATCCCAGGCAAGCGGGGATCTGCATTTCCTACCATACAGTGCCTCGAACGGTGCCATCTGGATACTGGCCTGGAAACTGTTGTTGTACGAAAATAACTAATTTCTAGATCTACAAGAATTAAAGCCTCAAAATGGAAAATGACATGTTCTAATGTGGTTTAGAATCATGAGGAGAAGCTAATGAAACCATCAAAAGGAGTTCTCTTGTGGAAGCAAGTTGTACTTGCCTATGGTGTTCTTGGTTGGTGGAGAAGAGTAATGGTGGGGGAAGGAGAAGTAAATGAGAATTATGGAGGAGAGAGAAGGTTGGTGGGGATAATAAAGAGGGGGGGTTGTGGTGGAAATGAAGGAGAAGCATAGGCTAAGGTGCTCCACCCTTGGCCCATAATGAACCAAGCATTGGGCCGGCCGAACCAAGCCAACCCAAACCGAGAGCTAAACAAGGAATCATGCAATACAGAATAAAATACGTATACGTATCCCAAATACGTAATACGAATACAGGCATTACAAATGCTGCCATGACCTACAGTACCGATGGTCCACCGCCAGGCCTTACCAGCATTAGGTTATTCCAACAGCCGCCTCGGTTAGACTTTCCAGCACAGAGGGCACGACCTGCAGGAGCTGGAGCTATACGACCACCTGCACCCGCAGGAGTTCCAAGAGGACCACCGATTACATCACAGAGAGCTCAATTTCAGCACGCTCGTCAGCAGCCAAGAGCACCACCACCGAGTCAGACCTTTGCTATGGCTGTAGAAGAGGCAGAGATATTTAGAGAGATTATTTCAAGTACTATACTTGTAGCCTCTTTACCAGTGGTAGCTTTATTTGACACCAGAGCCAGGCACTCCTTCCTAGCAGTTAGTTTTATAGCTACCCATAGAGTCGCAATCGCACATTGTCCGAAAAATATAAGAATTCTTACGGGAGGAGGTATTGCGTCTATGAGTGATGCTTATAGATCTTGTTATGTAGTTGTTGTGGAAAAGAGATGCGTGCATGATTTATAATCTTTACCATTTCTTGCTAAATGGTGAATGTGAGATACTTTTTATTAGATCCTCCTTAGAGACAACAAAGAATTGATCGTGTCTACTAAATTCTACTTCTTACAACCAAATCTCTCTAAAAAAAACACAACAAAGTTTGATCTATTTTACTAAATTCTACTTTTTACAACCAAATATCTCATGGAAACAACGAAGTTTGATCTTTTTGCTAAATTCTACTTCTTGCAACTAAATCTCCGTAGGGATCACTATAGTTTGATATTTTCTACTAAATTCTACATCTTTACTATGCTATAAGAAATTTGTCTTCCAAACCAAAATCGGATCCTTCTTTCCCTCCAAACAGTGAACATTGTAATGCTACTATACGTAAGCTCTTAAAAGAAAGGAATAAACTTTCGATGGGAACGAATGATCTGTAGCATGAACATCAGATATTTGACCCCTTCCTCTACGTTCTTTTTCTCCTCGTAGTACCCCTCCTCGGCTTCGGCCTAACTCTTCTTACCTTGATCCAGATGCAGCCGAGCATGAGAAAGCTGTAATTGGCGGATGGGACCAGGAAAAGCACGATGCACACGTTGGTCATCTACTACAAAGGAGGTGCTAGGTACTCTGTCCGAAGGAGTGGTGGCGACCGACAGGGGTCGTCCGGATGGTGCCGACGATGGATGGGGACGGGAGGACAGTTCCTGCTAGGGACAGAGGAGGGAGAGGATCTGCTTCTACGACAGTGCCAACGGCGGATGGTTCCATCACCAATTGCCATCGAGGAAGAGAGGAGATGAAAAGTGCAAACGGAACTAGATCTCTAGGGCTTGGGGGCTTGGGGGAGGGAAATGAATATTTAGGAACTCTTTAGGGCTCAGGGAGAGTCTAGGGAGGGAAATAAATATTTGGGAAATTATTGCCTCTATAACACTTATTTATTAACAGTATAGATTGAATCATTCGCAACCAACTAAGATTAATGTAAAAATTAAAATATAAAATAAAGAATAGATGGGATGGGACCAAAATTTGGACGGCCAATTGTTTTTCTTTCCCACTAAGTTTTATTGGTACGGTCCAAAAGTTTGTTTGGGACTGAAATAATTCATAGTCTTAAAAAAGATACATTATTATGATCCACTTAGGAGTCTGTCCTAAATAATATTATTTTTATTACAAAATTGATAACATCCCAAATATTAAGTTTTGGGGACTTTTTTTGGTAGCGTATCTAATGGTGTCGTCTTAAAAGCTCTCTTGTTTGTAGTATGTTTTGTCCTCCTTCTCTAGCTTTACTTAGAGATACATAAAATCACAACAATCTTGTTGAAGTTGTTTATATGGTTTCAAATTCCTTCATGCTTAAACTGTAGAATTACTTCTTGATGTAAAACTTGTTACCCAACAAATTTGTCATATACAAGCCCTCTAGCTTGAACCATAAACAAGTAGCAAATGTTTTTTTTACATGATATTGTACATCACCTAATTCATCAGACAAAGCTCTAACGCGCGTGTATTACGTCATCTGATTCATACTGTTCCTTGTGTCCTCTGTCATACTAGCCAACTTCTTGTCCTTTTCGACGCCGACGACTTTACACAATCCTTCTTTCACAAGAATTGAATTGACCTTTCTCTGTCACAAAAAAAAACTTTACCCTCGAATTTTTTCCTACCTCAAACTTGATGACACTAACCTTGTCATGCATCATCCCCAAATCCTTGAATAGAAAAAAAAACCTCCTACCTTATTAAGCGGATTTCAAGAATCTTGGTCTAGGAAGATAGGGAAATGACCAATGTTGTTACCTATCTTTGATCTAGATCCAATAGTTTGAAATCCCTATGGTCCCTTAGCTCTAATACCAAATTTATTGGGCGCCAGGCAGAAACTCATACACAAATTACCTTACGGCGATGTGAATATCAAGACACAAATTAAGTGAACAATAACATCCTAGAACACAACAAACATACTCGCAATATATTGTGGTTTGACCTAGTGGCCCATGTCTACCAGAAAAGACAAGGGAGAACTTTATTGAATTAAATGAGAGAAATTCTTAAAAGGATTATACACACAATACAGTAATTTGAAACCCTCCCTTATAAGATCTCCAAGGAGCCCTGCTTCTTCTCTCTAAATTTTTCTCAATGCCTTTCTTAACAAATCCTAAGAAGGTTACTTCTTGTTCAAGAACTCTCAAGTAAACTTTAATCTCCAAGCCCTCCATGATAAGACATATTTGTCGCTCTCTTAACTTTTCCAAAGTCGGGAGCAATTTGGACTGTTGAAAAAGAAAATCTATAGATCTGAACCATTCCTACAATCTACCAGATCCTGACTTACTGGTGCACCGATGGTATGTCGATGGTATACCATCGGTCACTAGTGGGGTGAATTTTGGACTTCCCAAACCTGCTAGAAAAAAATAATCACATCTCATGAATACACCAGTATGATACCCTTGGCTCTTTTGAGTCCTGTGTCGCTGCTTCGACCCCTCTTGAACTTTTTTGATCTCCGGACAATGCCTATTGCACTCCGTAGTAGGAAAATGAGCCATATATAACATAAGATCAACTAACAAGGAGAGTAGAAATTGGATATGGTGTTTTGGATATGGTAGATTTAGTACCTGATAGGGTTGGGTTAGTTTAGGCTTAGTTAGATAAGTATGTAGGAGGTGGAATAGTTGTAAGATCGTACAAATTGGGTTGTAAGATCGTAGGGTTGTAAGATCGTACAAATTGTTCTATTTGAACTTAACTATATTCACAAACGAAAATAATATTTTATCTGCGGTTTGTGGTCGTAGGTGTGATCGCGGGGTCAAGTGACAGCCAACCATTGCCCCCTCTGTTATTACCGAACCCCACTCCCTTAAAACATGGGCCATGAGACCAATGTGGAAGGCAGCCACGTGGTATGTGGTCATGCCAACGGTCACAAAACCGCGGACAACATAGTTGCTCCGATTTACGAAATATCAAAACCAAACCATCACATCACAATTCTAATATCCAAAGCTCCGAACATAGTCATCTCCCAAAACGGAACAAAAATAGTCTTATACTCGACTGGCTAGCTTCAGTTTGATGAGGCCTACTCTATGCCCATTTGAAGGAGAGGAAGCGAAAATAAAAATAATCACAAGTGGAATTATTGCTTCATTCTTAACAAAATTGACTTTATAAATTATAGCTATAGGTAAGTGTCCCTTTTGCATGTTGCTAATGAGAACATATTGCACAGGAAGTATGAGGCCCTCATGATGGACCTCGTGCATGCCATGTCACATTTGAATGCAGTTATACTCTGCCAACTTGGGCAGACAGATGATGACACACAGCACCATCCGCCATGATTCGGAACTCGATCGTGTTGATATGTGACGCGCAACCGAAGTGGGACAGATGACGATACAGGCATTTGGATCCTCGATCTTCTTCCGGTAGGTACTCAGCAATGGAGAGGAATTCTTAGACTGTGGGTCTAAGAATAAGTTAGGAAATTTATATTTAGATTTTTATAATAAAGGAAATTAGTGTTTAGATCTCAAAAAATTAGGATATTTGTGTTTGGATTTACATAATAAACATATTTAGTGTTGAATTTTGGACTAACGATTGGCTCTTCAAACAGAACAAAAAAAAAAACTAATAAAAAGAAAAATAAATAAAAATCGAAAAATGGGAAACACTAGAAAAAAATGACGAAATTGAAAAAAAAAGGGAAAAAGGATAAAAAAAAACTAAAAATATTGAAACAAAAAAAATCTAAAAAAATAGAAAAGGATAAAAAATAATAATTTATTTTTGTCCGAGCAAAATAGATATATTCACATATTCTTAAGGGATATAATTCCCGTAAGTAATTTATTTATCTGGGTAATAGTAATTTTCGAAAATATTTTTTTTAATCTTAACCAATCATGGGAATATGTTTCCATAACAAATTTGTTCGAAATATTTATATTTCAGGTCTCGATATTTTTGGACAAATTTGTTTTCGAAAATTACAAATATGCGAAAATTTTATTCCCATAATAAATTTATTCATGTCAATTTTTTCGTTTTTTTTTTCGTTTTCCATTTTTTAGATTTTTTTTTCTTTCTCTTTTTTAGTTTTCCCTCCTTTTTTCTCTCCTGTTTTTTTACTTGAATTTTAAATTATGTATATTATGAAGATTCAAACACAAATATTCTAACTTATAGGAGAGCTAAATACTAATTATGTCTATTATGAAGATCCAACACAAATATCATAATCTATTGAAGACCCAAAAGTCTATTATGGAGACTCAAACACAAATATTCTAATTTATTCGTGAACCAAAGTCTAAATATTCCGAATTTGATAGTAATTCCAACGGTTGAGATTGATGCAGAACATATTGAGATTGTCTTGGCATGGCTAATGATACGTGTGAATAGGCTCCAAATGTTTCATTCTTTTTTTTTTTTTTTTTTTTTACGCTGATGTCGACTCTACAAGACGGGGAAGATCCTCGTGCTGTTCATGTACCTATACTATCATATTTGCATATATTATGACTATTAGTGTGACTATGTCTCTATTAATGTACCTGTAACTCCAAAGCCAAGTTGATATGCATACTATTACTAACCAAACCTTTTCGTTTGTACTAGAACCACCATCCTCGTCGCTCAGATTCCTAGATACCTTTGTTAAACGCAAATTTGATTATATTAAAAGAAACTTTATTATAACACCAAATTAATGATCAATGTAGTTGGTATTATAATACTCGTCTTTGGGCACTCTCCGACAGTTTTTCGAATATTTTATTTTATCTAATAAATAATAAATAAAATGTCAAAATACATGCATAGTAAATACATTACATCTATAAATAATAATAAGTAAAAAAAATTCAATATAATAAAATATATTTACGATTTAATTATAATTTTATAGGTTTCGACATCATTTAAAGAATTAACGTTATATTACAAACTTTAAAAAAAAATAGAGAACCAATCAATCAATCAACTTAAGAACAAATTTATCTACAAAATTTTGAGACTAAATATTAATTAATGTTGTAAAGTGGAGAAGAATAATATAGGAATTGGAAGAAAAATGTGTTTCTTTTCTTATATTCATTCAACTAAAGAATGACTCTTTTATAGGCTTATAAGTAATACCAAGGGAGTCCGAGCTCTCTAGCCTAGTGGTATTAGAGCGGACATCCGGAGGGGCCGGCAAGGTTCGAGCCCCCCAATTGTGTGTGTGCGTGTGATTTCAAAAAAAAAAAAAAAGTAATACCAAGGGACATAGGTTAGGAAACCGAAACCCAAAGACCATATATTATGGAAACTAAGGGTCATGAGTTACATGAGTTATAGAATACAAATGGAAAACCACCATATTTACAACACTCCTCCTTGGATGTCTAATATTTATAGAATATGTCTCGTTAAAACCTTGCCAAGAAAAATCCAATGGGATAAAAACTTGGCCGAAGGAAAAAGAGTACATATTATACAAAATGGTAAGCGTGATAAACTGCCTCGTTAAAACCTTGCAAAAAAAAATCCAGTGGGATAAAAACTTGGACGAAGGAAAAAGAGTACAATTTGAAATATTAGTGATCACGCTCCCCCTGATACTTGCAAGAGTTCCTTTAGCTGACGCATCCCAATATTCTAAATCATCTTTCTGAATGTTGTGGTTGGCAAATTTAATGAATAAATCCGCAAAATTATTACTCGATTGTATCTGCCGAACATCAATACCACCATTCTTCTGTAGCTCGTGAGTGTAGAAATTTTTTGGTGATATATGCTTCGTTCTTTCATCTTTGATGTAGCCATTTCTAATTTGTGTAATACAAGCAGCATTATCTTCATATAATACCGTCGGAGTATTTTTTGCTGAAGGTAACCCACATGATTATCGGATATGATGAACCATTGTTCTCAACCATATGCACTCTCGACTTGCTTCATGTAATGCCAAAATTTCTGATTGATTAAAAGAAGTAGCTACTAATGTTTGCTTCATCGAACGCCATGATATTGCAGCACCGCCACAAGTAAATACATATCTACTCTGAGATCTTCCTTTATGTGGGTCAGATAGATAACCGACATCAGCATAACCCACAACTTGTGATTCTAAATTTTTTTGAGTAAAACAAGCCCATGTCGGTTGTTCCACAAAGATAACGTAATATATGTTTAATATCATTCCAATGTCGTTTTGTTGGTGCCGAGCTATATCTTACCAATAACTTTACTGAAAATACTATATCAGGTCTTGTACAATTTACAAGATACATCAAAGCTCCAATAGCACTAGATATGGTACTTCTAAACCTAATAATTCTTCATTATCCTCTCGAGGACGGAGTGGAACTTTCTTTACATCTAACGATCTAACAACCATGGGGCTACTCAGTGGATGAGCTTTATCCATATAAAATCTTTTTAGAATCTTTTTTGTATAGGTAGATTGATGAATAAAAGTTTTATTTGATAAATTCTTGATCTACAGGCCGAGACAAAATTTTGTCTTCCCAAGATTTTTTATCTCAAATTCTTTTATCAGATAATTAGCGATTTCTGTGAGCTCTTCGGGAGTTCCTACAAGATTTAAGTCATCAACATATAACACAATAATTGAAAATCCATTTTTAAATCTTTTGATAAAAACACATGGACAAATTAGATTATTTATATATCCTTCTCTAACAAGGTATTCGCTAAGACAGTTATACCACATTCTTCCAGATTATTTTAATCCGTATAGGGATCGTTGTAATTTGATTGAGTATAACCCATTATACCTTTTGTTATTTGATTCAGGCAATTTGAATCCTTTTGGAATTTTCATATAAATGTCATTATCCAATGACTCATATAAATATGCGGTAACAACATCCATAAGCCGTATATCAAGTTTTTCTGTGACTGTTAAACTGATCAAGTATCGTAATGTGATCGTGTCGATCACAGGGAAATATGTTTAATCATAATCGATTCCAGGTCTCTGTGAAAAATTTTGTGCAACAAGTCGTTCCTTGTATCTCACAATTTCGTTTTTCTCGTTGCGCTTTCGTACAAACATCCATTTGTATCCAATAGGTTTCATACCATCAGGAGTTTGAACTACTGGTCCAAATACTTTGCGATTTTCTAAGGATTTTAATTCAGCTTGTATCGCATCTTTTTATTTTGGCCAATCATTTCTATGTCGACATTGTTAAATGGATTTTGGTTCAGGATCCTCATTTACTATATCAAGTGCGACACTATAAGCAAAAATATTGTCTGTAGTAATTTTTTTCTATCCCAGCTTTCCATTGTACTTATATAATTTAAAGAGATTTCTTCTTAAATTTGTTCATTGTCATGTATCTCTTCAGAAGCTAGTTTAGACTGATCAGTCAAATTTTCTATAGAGTTTTTATGTTTCTCTTCTGGAATAATTACTTGTACCCTTTTCTTTCGAGAGTTCTTATATTTAGCGCTAACAGGGCGTCCATTTTTCATGTACGGTTTTAGTGTGCCATCATGTTGTCCTTCAAGGATATCAATTCGTGCTGGTACATTTATAGTCGGTACATGAGATTTTGTCACTTTCTTAATATCAGTGAATGTATCTGGCAACCTTCTCAAGCTTGCACAGTGTTACCACAAATATCGTTCTCTTGCTTTTCTAGACGATCGACGAGCAAATTAACAGAACAAAGGTCTCTGAAGAATATACTGGCCTCTGTCAATAGATCCCAAATGACCTGGGATAAGAATTCTCGAAATGCAATCGAAATTAACCTCTCCTTGAATACGTGACAATCGTGGCTCTTCAACCCTGTTAGTTTGTTCTCCTCGAGGTCGACGCACCGATCTTCTCAAGTTCAAAACGTACCCGTCTAGAAATCTTAGGCCCTGAATCCACCTACGATGTCTCTCTTTATCTTCCTTCTCCAGTGAGAAAATTGTCTTAAGCTGCTTCTACTTTCCATTTCTTTCCTCTTTCAAATGTTATGCATGACCTCTATATATTTCTTCCAAGTCCAACCTGGCCTTTGGAAGGTCTTTTGTCTTCCCCTGTACGTCCATTACAGTATTAATTATTTTGTCAAACATATTCTTCTCGATATTAATGACATCAAGGTTATGTCTGATCAGATTGGTGCTCCAATGTGACAGATCCCAAAATATACTTCTCTTCGTCCAGTTATGAGTGCAACCAAATCTGTCACACTTGTAGCCCTTAGCAGTGGATTAGCCTTCTCCCTGACGTTTGCACGAAAATCATTCATGTTCCTCCAATACGGATGATCCTTCGGCAGGAATTGTCAATGACAATCGAATAAGCACGGTTTGCCTCCGTGTTTTAAACGAAAAGTCTTTGTGTGGTCCATGCAACACGGATATGAAAGATGGCCATGATTGCTCCATCCCGATAATATTCTATAGGCCAAAAAGTCGTTGATGGTCCACATAAGTGTTGTTCGTATCTAAAATTTTTGCTTACTAGAAACATCGTAGGTGTTGGCACCTACTTCCCACAGCTGATTTAACTCATCTATCAATGGCTGTCAATACACATTGATGTTCCTCTTCAGATTGTTCGGACCCGAGATAATAACGGAGAGGAACATAAACAGAGTCTTCATACACATCCTAGGCAGTAGATTGTATGGAGTGACGATTACAGGCCAACATGGATATTGGGAGCCCGAAAGTCTGAATGGGGAAAAACCATTGCAGGAGAGCCCCAATCTGACATTACACAAATCCAAAGTAAAATTCAGATACTCTCTATCAAAGTGCTTCTATGCTTCTCTATTAGATGGCTGATCCAACACTCCTTCGATCTATTCTCGCATGTTCTAACTCATATTTTCTGCAGTTTTCACCATAAACAATCTTTGCAACCGCAGCATCAACGGCAAGTAGTGCATTAAATCGGTAGGCTTTCGTGCACCGACAAACCTTCCTCTACCAGTGCCCTTGTATCAGTTAGTACCATAAAATATGTACGCGTCTTCATCCTTGTCATCTTTATAGTACAACAAGCACCCATTGCGACATGCATCGATTTTCTATTATTCTATCCAGAGCGATCTCACCATCTTCTTAGACCGATATAAGTCTTTAGGTAACTTAGCACCCTCCTGCAAGATCTCTATAATCAACTCTACCAGTCAGTTGTAGCATTCTTATGATATGTAAAAATCAGGCTTGATACTCAACAATCTTGTAACCACCTACAACGGTGAATGATTCTCACAACCAGGATATAATGGAGTCCTTGCATTCTTCAGCAACTCCATGAACTTTGCAGCATCGGCATTCGGTGCCTCCTCGTCTGTATCGTGATTGTTTGGATCGAAACTAGGCTCCCCTGCATCAAAAACTATGTTCATCCACCCATCGTCGTAAGAAGCGCGGTTGTGGACATCAACATAAGGCTCCGGCTCTGATGCTAAAGACACAACTTCTCCGTACGTGGTCTACTAATAGTATTTCGGCGTGAAATCCTTCGAGTACAAATGATATGTGACTTCCACTTCTGGATGATATTTCAAGTTGCGATATCTCACACATGGACACTTAATTTTGGTACCATCCATGTACCGAAGGAACGCCTTGGCGGACTGCAGGAACTACTGTACATCCTCTATGAATTCATATCACACACCGTACATGTCATCAGGATGACGGTTGTACATCCACGAACGATGCCGTAGGTTGTAATTCATATCCATTTTTAGATACTTCTGTAAGATAGATACATATCGTTCAAAGGCTTGCAAAATTAATAGAATCGTTCAAACGTCGCTATTTCTATTATATATGTATCTATCTATCTATATAGATTAGTAACCCTCACTAGCTCACTCATCCCTCACTCAAATATATACACATACACACCTTCCGTTCGATAATCTACCACTCGACACTTATATACACTACTAAATTTTATAAATTTAGGGTCCGTCAATACATATAACAATTTTACGATACCGTGTCAATACCAACTCATGTTAACGTGTATGTATCATATCTTAACAATGTGTCTGTGTTATACGTTTGTAACATATATACAAATTTTATAAATTTATACTCACAAATAAAATAGTTATAATACTTGTAATAGACAAAATTGAACCAATTATTGTCACGCCCCAGAACCAGAATACTGGAGAGCGGGGGCAGACATAGCCAGCTACGTATAATAAAATGGAATCCATCTCACCATACGGTCACGGCTGTCTAGATATGTGAGGGTTTCACTACAATCCATCAGTCTCTTAAGGTCATAAAATAGCCTATTGTCTCAATCTCAACTAACTAATAATAATCACAAGATATCATATCACCAAATATACAATTGTAAGGCATCCCAAACATTACATATCCAGATGATCATGAAGCTAGTCGTACAAAATATAAGGACTAGCAAGAGTTTAAGTCATACATGATCAACCTCGAGTTGCCAATCATGCTTACAGCCCGTAGGCAGACAGTAAATAAAGTTGTAAACGAGCTAACACTTGCTCGGCGGCTAAACGCCTCAAAAGAATAATTTTACAATAGAGTGGGAGAGCAAAAATAAACTCACTCGTTGCCCTGGTTACGCCTGGTGACCACCATCGGGCTGGAAAGCAGGGAGATCCTTTGGTGCTGCTCCGGTATCTGGCCATACAAAACCAGCTGGGTCAGACCCCAGAAAGAGCAAGTGCCACAAAGGAGGCTTCACTTAAGAACTAAAACCAGCAATTAGTACAAGAGTATAATTACATAATAAAAGGCAGTTGTTTAAGAAAAAGCATGATGGGTAATTATAAAAGACAATCTTGTATAGAATCACTAAAAGACAGGACATATGGAAAGAAAGCATGACATGATGATATACGATGAGATAACCATGGGACTATTCAGATAGCCAGGTTACAACCCGTAAACCAAACAAGGACCGGGGTTGTAACCCTTCGTCTGAACGGAACTTGGTTTCTCTCACCATTTATCGGCAAGATAAATATAAGAAATCAGGTCAAGTAACAATCTGGAGTGACAATCATTATAGTGACAATCTGGAGTGACAATCATTCAATAATTCTGGTACAATCTTACAATTAATCGATTCTAGACAATACTATACTGGACTAGACTCCATCCAAGCAATCACGGCCAATCATTGCCTACGGCTTTCTACATTAACTAACTAGGGTTATCACAATCCTAGTTACTAGCAAGATGCAATGAGATGCTCCAAGTAGTCACAGGCCCTGCAGCTATCCAGGTTATCCAGGCAATCATTATAGTGACAATCTAGAGAGTACAAGGCATTAGAGTGACAATAAAGTTCAATCATTAAAATGACAATCAAGAGTGCCCCACATGACAGTGGACTGGAAATGTGCCCTACTCGTCGGCAGGCTACAAGTCCAAACATTTGCAGCCGGGATAACGGGATCGCCTGTAACTGGGAAACATCTTTTCATGTCTAGTGAATTATACTAGTCATTAACCTTAGTCCATTTCAGTAGGAACTCCTTACCGTGGTACTCAGGAGTCCCCTCCTAGACATGATGTAAGACAGGACTGAATTATTTGTACAAGCACAATCGCCCACGGTGTCAGAATCAATTATACAGATCATGTCATGTCAGGTAGCCATCGCAACAGCTTATCAGATAATTTGTCAGGTTTATCATATCAAGTGTACTAGTCAGGAGTGCGCCACGACGGGCCACTATCCGGTCATGTCAGGTTATTATATCAGGAGTGCACCACTACTGTAGGCCTCAAAAATGACAGTCACGCTGAGTTGATCAGAACAAGTCCAACAGTCACGCTGAGTTGATCAGGACAGAGTCAAAAGTCACGCTCAGTTGATCAGGACAATATTTCCAAATCACGCTGAGGAGACAGCTCATCATTTGTCAGAGTGTAATTATGACTGACAGCACGACAGTCGAAGAACGTCTTATCGTATGCCACGTATGCACAGAACTCGAGAGATCACAGCCGACTATTGCGTGACTTTCGAAATCTTCTTCAGCAAGACTCAACCTTCGTCAAGTTGGCGTACCAAAAGAGTTTCTTGTCATTTAATGCGACTGACAAAAGCAATCACTGTCAGAGATTTTGTGTCAGTCGAGGCACGCCAAATCAAGACAGCTGGCAGTTCTATCTCAAGTCTGCGTGTATTTTAAGCTTTCCCTCAAGTCTGCGTGGATTCTGAAGTTTTCTTCCTCAAGTCTGCGTGGATTCTGAAGTTTTCTTCACCAAATCTGCGTGGATTCTGAAGCTTCCTGCCCCAAGTTTGCGTGAATTTTGAAGCTTTCTACCCCGAGTCTGCATGGATTTCGTCTTTAACAAGTCTGCATGGATTTCATCAAATTGGAGTACGTGGCAGCCATGCCACTGATCTCTCGCCTGCGTGTCCTGTAACTTGCACACGACTCATGCATGATCGCCATGTGTCCAACAGTTACAGGCCACGTCCAGTAACTGCTCACAACCTTGCGTATGTTAAATCCTGCATGATTTTCAACTAAGCACAGGCTGTGAAGACAGTTATCCTTTCAGTTATTTTTGACTCTATAAATAGAGTTCTTTTTCTCATTCATGGTACAGATACATAGTTATCTACTGTCAAAATTTTGAGAGCTTTTCTTCTTCGCATAGTCCAAGGGATAAAGTGATCGTCTTCTAGATCAGATTCCTACAGTTGTAATTTTTCCAGATACACAATAAATAAAGTGAATTTATTTATGGAAAACAAATTGGCGACTCTGCTGGGGAAAACTATCTCATCTTCTGAGATGGCAACAACTCAATGCGACACATCAGTCGGCTCGACGAAGAAGGTGATGACGATCCAATTCGATCAACTCGCCTATGAAGAAATACAGCGGGCTAAGAGTGGCAAGCCCACTTCAGCCTCCATCATCACTGCCAAGTCGAAGGGACACTCTGTCTATGTCCCTAAGAATCAGTTGGCAGTCAATGGTGAGGTCTCTGCCACAGTGTCTACTCCTAACACTGGCAAAGACTCTACTGCAAGCACGCACACTCTTGTGCGCTCGAAGATGACAGCAATCAAAAGTCACGCTGACAGTACTGGCTCTTTAGCCAAATCTGTTCCAACGTGCAATCTCTCACTCAAAAATCACGCTGACAGCACTGGCTCCTTAGCCAAATCTGTTCCAGCATGTATTTCCAAAATCAAAAATCACGCTAACAGTACTGGCTCCTTAGCCAAATCTGTTCCAGCGTGTAATCTCAATCCTAAAAATCATGCTGACAGTACTGGTTCCTTAGCCAAATCTGTTTCAGCGTGTATTTCATCTAAGAAGAATAGCTCTTTAGCTATCTCTTCTTCTGTGCCAAGTTCTACTATAACTGGGGATAGTCTTCCACACAAAGTCCCTTCGAAAAGAGATGACTCTTTAGTTGTTTCTTCTGTTCCTGTAGTTTTTACTTTAGGAACAGCTTTGACTGACAATTTTGTTAGTCAAAGAAAAGGAGATGGTCTCGACTACTCTTCCTTCTGGACATTCTATGTCTCAAAACTTGAATAAGTCTAAGAAGAAACATTCTTTAATGTCTTCTTCTACGACTTCTTCGAATTGGGCACAGAATTTGTCCATAAAAGAGGGTCTGTTACCAACTCCTAATCAAGGGGATGGTACTATTCTTCCTTCTCTGCAAATATCCAGATCAATGGAAGGAAAACTCCAAGTTTCCAAAACCAATGTGTCACCTCCAACAGATCTAAGAGCAAAACTTAATCAAATCCGTTTAGGAAACACTTATGGTGTTAAGAAACCACATCAATCGAAAACAAGGTTAAGAGATCCAGATGCAGAGTATGCAAGAAACTATGTGGCTCATATTAATCACTCTTTATATAATCAAGAGCCATCAAGATCCAAGAACAGGAAATATACTCCTCAATCTTCACAAACAGATTTACGAGAACATCTTTAACAGAAAAGAAGGAGTAATTCTGTGACAATGGACCATGCTGAATGTGACTTCCAGCCAAGAGTCATAATTCAATGCAGATGTCAATTAATGGCTCATGACCATGTTGATCATGAATGTGACTTCCAGCCAAGAGTTACAATGCAATGCAGATGTCAAACTAAACGACAATCTGTCGGATTCAGTGTGAACTTATGCCTGATGAAGATGAGCCTTTGTTTGCTTCTGTCAATATGACCTCTCGGGATACTGGGGGTAGAGTTGATAGTCCAGATGGAGTATATAGAAATACCAGAGCAAGAGTCTTAGGTTCTAGTCAAAGAAATTTGATCTCTGAAGATGATTCTGAATTTCTGGAAGAATCTAATTTTCCACCTCTTCCTACTGGGGGTAGTTCTCCTATAAATGACTTTGATGCACGAAGCAGTGATTCAGAGCATACAACATCCACTAATTCATCAATAATCCTTCGTAGAGTCACGACTTATATGGTGGATGGAAATAATGAATTGAACAATGAACCTTCCTCTTCAGTGACTCCTCAAGATCAAAGGATTGCTTCTTTGGAACAGCAAATGAAGTCTATGGCTGATACTATGAAATCAATGTATGAACTCATGACAGCTCAGTTGTAAAATCGACAGACTGTACCAGATGCCATACCAACTGACGCTGATATGAGTCCAGTACAAGTTCCTCCAGCAGTACAATCCAATACTCCTAGACCAGCTTAACCAAACCCTAGTCTCTCTGGAGCTGGGGGTAGTGCTTATAACGCTGTTCCTCCTCCCAACTATTCTCTACAAGCTACAACTCCACAATCCTCCGGAGTTGTTAATGAAGAATTGAGGAATCTCAAAACTCAATTCGAGACATTCAAACAGAAGGATGGTACAAAGGTTAGGCATCAAGCAACCTTATCCGAAAGAATAGAAGCAAGTATCGTATCCTCCTAAATACAAGCCTCCTACTATCTCATTCTATGATGTAACCACTTCTCCAAGTCAGTTTATTAATCACTTTGAAGTGATGACTGATCAATTGCAACCAAGCGACGCCCTCCTTACTCGAGTGTTTGTTGGATGTCTCAAGGGAACAGCTTATGAATGGTATAGAAGTCTCCCAGATGGGTGCATTACCTCATTTGCCGATTTCAAACAGATGTTTCTTGAAAGGTTCTATGAAGGGCTCAATGACATGACTATGTCTGCTCTTATTAGAATCAAGCAGAAAAATAATAAAACTACAGAAGAGTACATTGAACGGTTTCGAAGAGAAGCTCTGAAGATGCCTCTTGGAACTCCTGATGCTGTCAACATCGACACATGCAAATCAAACTTGTTGCCAATCATCAGCATGTGGACAGGATCCACCCAATTTCAGGACTGGCCTTCTTTCATAGTTAGTGCCAAGGCCGCAGAAATTAGTGCTGAAACCTTCAAAGGTTTAGGAGTGCAGATGACTCCCAAAGAAACAGGTCAATGTGCTAACAATAATGCTAAAAATAATGCTCGCAAGGGAAAAGAAACCCTTGAGGTTAATCTTCAGAGCAAAGACGTATCAACTGTTCAAACTCCTACAACTCAACAACCAAGAACACCTCGCCCTAAAGAAGAATACTCTTTCGATGATGATGATGTCCTTGGTATCTTTGAATGTCTGCTGAAAGGTAATAAGATACAATTACCTGAGATCAAGAAACCTGATGAAGCTGGTAAGACAGATCATCCCAAATACTGCCCATACCACCGAATGTTGGGTCACACAATTCGTACATGTTATGTACTGAAAGGAAAGATCCAAGAAATGATTAAATCTGGAGCTATCTCTCTTACTCCAAAAGAGAAGACCGTCACTTCCAACGTCGTCTCTATGCAATTCGGAGATTTCCCTCCTCAACTCCTTGAAAGTGGGATCGTTCCTATTCCCAAGGCAACTCTTGACATAGTGAATCTTCCTCCTCCACAGTCTGAAGGATTAGTGCCAATCACATTGGAAACAGGAGAAATCATGTGGATACATCCTGATCTAGTGGCAGATTTTGAATCGCCTTCTCCTCAAAAGACTACTTCTCGAAAGTCCAAGAAGGCTGGAAAGATTAAGTCATGTCATATGACTTCTCTTGGATCTATCTCTGACACAGAGCCAAAAGACAAAGAAGAAGCACTTGCTGGTGCTACTCGAACGGGGAAACCTTATCTAAAGGATTATTCTAAGAATCCTGAGGATACTCCTGATATCCCTCCAGCTGATAAAGATACTCCTAATGTTCCTCCTGAAGAAGAATCATCCAACGTACATGTTCCTTCCACTGCACCAGTTGAACCTGCTCCTTCCAAGCCTACAGCTCTTGAGAAAGGCAAACAACAGGTTCGATTTGATAAGCCAATCAAGAAGTCCTCTCCTCTTTGACTTCAGAAGCCTTATAACTTTGACATTCTAGCTCAACTTGCTAATACTCCAGCTAGAATGTCCTTCTTTGAACTTTTACGTCTTTCTAAAGAGACTCGGGAGACGTTAAGTGAAGCACTTCTACAGGCTGACTCTTGTCTTGCACAATTGAAGAAGCCAGATGCGGAACCTGCTACTTGCTTACATTGCAACAGTGTACTGGAGATTATCCCAAATATCACCTTTACACAAGACGACATGCTACTGGAGGATAATCGACATGATCGGCCTCTCTACTACACCGGTTATATCGATACAATGAAGATAGATCGTATCCTCATTGATCCAGGGTCTGCTATAAGCATAATGCCAAAGAGTCTGTTGGATGAACTAAAAATCCCTCTTCACAAGCTTTCCAAGACGGTTACTACTATCCTGGGATTTAATCAAAGCCGAAGCGAGCCTTTGGGAAAGATTCATCTGAAGCTTCAAATAGGTGATTTCAGATCCAAAGTCACTTTCTATGTGATCGAGATTGTGGGATCCTATAATCTTCTTCTTGGGAGGCCCTTTCTTCATGAAAATAATGTGGTGCCTTCTACTCTTCATCAGTGTTTTAAATACATTGATAGCAATGGAAGAGTACAAAAAAAAGTTGCTGACATAAATCCCTTTCATGGGGTTAAAGCTTATTTCAATGATTCCCGAATATACAAAGAAGAGTATACAAGGGTAATACAAGCTATGGAGAAAGAGGATTCACAAAGTGAGACATTAATAATTCCTGTTAAAGGTCGAATTACTCAGCAACAATCTCCCAAACTCTCTGGAGAAGGTTCTTTCATCATTCCGGTGAGTGGACGGATTTCTCCGTTACCTCAGTCGTTTGCTCAAGACACAATGATCATTCCTGTCAGTGGGCATACTGCAATTCCTGCATCTTCACATGTGAAACATGATACTCTGCTAATTCCAGTTGGAAGGCGGATTACTCTTCCATCTCAAGTTTCAAGGGAGCTCACCTCTTCTGAGCCATTTGTTATCGATCTTAATCGAAACAACGCTTCTTCTCGTTCATCTTCTCCTCCTTTAGTCATTGACTTGGCTAAGATCTCTAAGGCTCAGCCTTCTCCCAATGTAAATACTGCTACTTTTACATTTAATAAAAAGTCTCCATCTTTGTAGTATGTTGATGTGTGTAATTATGTTCATAGTTATTTACATTTGTTAGATGACTTGAGCACAATAACCATAGGAGTTGTACAGACTGTTCATACAGATGTATCCCTAGAACCTGTACAATCTTCATACTTTCTAGTTCCCAGCAGAAAGCCAGGAGACATCCCAATATTCTTCTACAAAGGGCCCCAAAATCCTTCTGATTTAGAAGACGAGGACAAGAATGATGATATTGGAAGATTACAAAAACGTCGTTATAGTCAGCAATCTAAAGACATCATTAAAAATATGGGCTATGACTTCAGAACTGGCCTCAACAGTGGAAAAGGAAGAAAAATGCCTGTCCGGATCCCTCCTCTGAAATATGGAAGGACGAAATGCGGATTGGGCTATACTGCTCCTACTCCTTTTATCAATATTGTTCATGAAGATCCCGAATCTGACGAAGATAAGAGATCTGATTCTTCTAGTACTACATCTTGGGATTCCGATACGAGTATCGGTGATTTCTACTGCAACATTCTGTCTTCCAACATGGTCTCCATTGACCATTCTGAAGAAAGTGATGAAGACGAAGAAGAATTTGAAATCTCACCTGAACCAGAACAATGGGCCCAAAGGTTAGATAATCAATGGGAGTTCCATTTTGAGCAAAAAGAACCTCCGACTGAAGACAAACTTGTTCAAATAGATGTTGGTGAAGAGGGATCTCCCAAACCAATATTCATCAGTGAAAGTCTTTCAGAAACTGATAAGCAAGACATGATCAAACTCATTCGTGACTACATCGATGTCTTCGCTTGGAGTTATGAAGATATGCCAGGACTTGATCCACAAATTGCAACTCGCAAGCTTAACATCTTGCCGAATGCTAAACCGGTCAAACAACAACAGCGACGATTTCGTCCAGATATTATGGATGCAATTGAAACTGAAGTCAATAAACTCATGACCTTCGGGTTTATTAGAGAGGAACAACATCCCGATTGGATGGCTAACATAGTTCCTGTTCTTAAAAAGACTGGCAAGATCAGAGTTTGCATAGACTTCCGTGATCTCAATGCGACATGTCCTAAAGACGAATTCCCTCTACCAATCAGTGATGTCATGATCGATAATACCTATGGGTTTGAACGGATGTCATTCATGGATGGGTATTCTGGGTACAATCAGATTAAAATGTTTCCAGATGACGAGAAGCACACTTCTTTCAGAACGCCGATCGGTACATACTGTTATACAGTTATGCCGTTTGGTCTCAAGAATGCAGAAGCAACTTATCAACGAGCTATGAGCACTATATTCCGTAAACATTTGCGGAAAACAGTCGAATGCTACGTTGATGATATTGCAGTCAAAAGTCGACAAAAGGAGGATCATATCCAAGATTTGAAGACTATATTTGATCTAATGCGTAAGCATCAATTAAAGATGAACCCTACTAAGTCCTTCTTAGGCGTCTCTAGTGGTAAATTTCTCGGCTTCGTCATTACCTCTAAAGGTATACACGTGGATCCCGAGAAGATCAAAGCCATCCAAGAGATGCGTCCTCCACGCACCTTAAAAGAGCTACGAGGATTTCAAGGAAGGATCGCTTATATCAGGAGATTCATCTCTATCTTTCAGGACGCTGCAGACCATTCAATAAACTCATGAAGAAAGGTGTTTCTTTTGTCTGGAATGATGAATGTCAGAAAGCATTCGATGATATAAAACAATATCTGATGAGCCCTCCAGTATTGGTACCTCCCGTCTCAGGAATTCCATTTCTCCTATATACCCGAGCAATGAGTCATTCATTGGGTGCATAGCTTGCTCAAAAGAATAAAAATGGTCATGAACAAGCCATTTACTATCTCAGTCGTACTATGACCGGAGCTGAACCTCGATATTCACCGGTCGAAAAAGAATGTCTAGCCTTGATGTTCGCTGTTCAAAAGACACGTCATTATATCATTGGTCAGACTATTCA
The DNA here is from genome assembly GCA_029216955.1 of Iris pallida. NCBI lineage: Eukaryota > Viridiplantae > Streptophyta > Magnoliopsida > Asparagales > Iridaceae > Iris > Iris pallida. The sequence goes on along the minus strand of JANAVB010029218.1, from coordinate 1,288,474 downwards.
TGTCATCTCCAGAATCAATCCTATACGAGCCATGATGAAGAAACCCAGTGTTTTGAATTCTAGATTGGCTAACTGGGGAATCCTACTTGCTCAGTATGATATGCATTATATTCCTCAGAAATCAGTCAAAGGACAAGCTTTAGCTGATTTTCTGGCTGTTCATTCAATTCCAGAAGATTCAAAACTCTATGATGAAATCCCAGATGAAGTCCTAGATTCAAACCAAATTGCTGAAGAAGATCCTACTTGGCGTCTATTCTTTGATGGAGCTTCAAGGATAGGTCCTAATGGTGATATTGTCGCTGGAGTTGGAATCGTTCTTGTATCGCCAGAAGGTCTTGCTATCCAAAGAGCTTATTCTCTTGATCAGCCGTATTCAAACAACGTAGCTGAGTACAATGCGTTACTCATTGGTCTTCAACTCGCTAAACATCTGAATATTCGACATTTGGAGGCGTACGGAGACTCTAAACTCATTGTCAATCAGATAAGGGGTACTTATGAAGTTCGCCATCAAGATCTGGTTCCTTATCATAGATCAGCTATATCAATGGCTTCTTCGTTTGAAGAATTCTTCATTGAACATGTTAGGCGAGCATGTAACATAGAAGCTGATGCTCTAGCTAATCTTGCGGCGGTGTTGGCTATCCCGATTAGACGACAACAAATGATTGTTGTTCGCAATCAAGAACTATTCCATCTCGAAAACAATCTGACTCTAGGACTTCCAGTTGACATTGAAGAATCAACATCTCATGATATCAATGCAACAAGAGGATTTGGATTCATTCGTAAATCTTTATCATTTTCATCTGATTCAAGTTTGGAATTCATCTTCAGTAATTCAGCTGAGACTCAGAATACAGATAAAGATTGGAGACTTCCTTTCTTAGATTTTGTATTGTATGATATTCTTCCAGATAATCCGAGTGAGGCAGCATCTATCAGACGACGATCACTCAGATTCTATTACAACCATACTACAAAAACCTTATATCGTCGAGCTTATGATGGTTTACTTCTTCGATGTGTTGCCGGTGACGAGGCTCAACAAATTATTCGCGAAGCACATGATGGAATTTGTGGAACACATCAGCCTGGACCAAAACTTGAAGACCGTATTCGACGTATGGGTTATTATTGGCCCACTATGGTATCAGACGCCATCGAGTATGCAAGGAAGTGTAAAGCTTGTCAAATCCATGCAGATTTTATTTATTAACCCTCGGAATTTCTACATCCGACAGCAGCATCATGGCCCTTCGAAGCTTGGGGCATGGACATTATTGGTCCGATCAATCCGTCGTCATTAAAAGGTCATCGGTTTATTCTTGCAATAACCGATTACTTCTCCAAATGGGCCGAAGCTATTCCTTTATCTGAAGTTAAGACGTCCAATGTCATTAGCTTTATTAAACACCATGTCATCTATAGATTTGGTGTTCCTCGACGCATTATTCATGATAATGGACCATAATTCGTCAGCCAGAAATTTACTCGATTCTGTGACGATCACCGGATCAACAATGTGGCTTCTACCGCATAAAATCCGGCAGCTAACGGATTAGCAGAAGCTTTCAACAAGACCATCATTAAACTCCTAAAGAAGTTTGTCTCTACTAACAAACGTAATTGGAGTGAGAAGCTCGGTGAATGTTTGTGGACTTACCGTACTACAGTTCGTAATGCTACTAAATGTACACCCTTCTCTCTGGTGTATGGTTGCGAAGCTGTTCTTCCATTAGAGATTCAAATTCCTTCTTTAAGGATAGCAATCGCTAATGAACTCACTGCTGCAAATAATGATCGTCTTCGACTTCAGGAATTAGAAGCTCTGGATGAGAAGCGATTATCTGCTCAACAGAATATCGAATTCTATCAAGCTAGAATCTCAAGAGCTTTTAATAAGAAAGTCAGAGTTCGAGCATATCAAAAAGGAGAACTTGTTCTAACAGTCAGACGTCCTATGACTATGACTCATATGAGCAAAGGCAAATTCGACGCAAAGTGGGAAGGACCCTATATCGTGAGCAGAGTTTTCTCAAATGGAGCTTATCAACTCTCAGAACTGGATGGTCGAAAAGTTATGATGCCTATTAATGGCAAGTTCCTTAAAAAGTATTATGCATAAATGTAAATGCTTATAAATCATCAGACAAGTTCATGTTTAGAAATAAAATGTTTATTTTATTTTAAAACATGAATGATAGTACATGATTTTAAGGAAGATCACTATCATCCTTCTTTACATTTGGACGCAGGCCACTGCCGTCCTTCTCGAAAATGCAGCCAACAAAAGAGCCGAGAACCTCCTTGCTGGAACCCACGAGGAATTTGCAAGCGGCTATCCTCATGGCTTCTTCTTCTTCAGTCCTTTCCGGTTCGAACAGGAAGTCCAGAATGTTCCTTGGTGGCTTGGGTGCAGACGAACCCTCGCCTGCTTCAGCCTTCTTTGATTGAACTGGATCAACAGGGTGTTCTTCAGTGCCTTTCTGAACCTTCAGGGCGATTCCAGTTTTCTTGGATACTTCTTCAGACGACATGTTTATGTTTTGAAAGTAGAAGTGTTCGTTCTTGTCAGATTTCTGCTATATTTATAGGCAGAAGTTCTTCAAATAATGAAGCATCACATTCATCCGACGGTTCACCCGTTCATTAATGCTTGACGGTTCATCCGTTCATTTATTACATTCATCCGACGGTTCATTCGTTCCATTCATCTGACGATTCGTCCGTTCATAATCTTCTATGCCGAATCTATCTGCTCATTTGTTATTTTCTATTCTTGACCTCTGCATAGAAATCAATCTATTTTCTTTTGAGTTCCTACATATTATCACGTCCACATTACCTCTGATAATATTGAGTACTCTAAATCAGAAAAGAAGATTTCATTATCTATCATGTCCACAATTCATTCAAATACAAATCATTGAGCATAGAAGAATTATCATTTCCACTCTCATTTCATCATAAAAAGTCTATTACATTTTCTTAGACTTTCTTACAAATCATAATGGAAATCTATTACAATCTTGGATTTTCATTCTACACCACAACAAACAGAGATCTATCTTCTTTTTCGGATCTTCTCCGTCAGGTTCGTTGTTGGTGGCAGTTCCTGACTGTCTGAGTCTAGTCACGACCAGATCAGCAGGAATCAAACTCTGGTCTTCTCTCTCAGACGAGAGGTGAACCACAGAGTATGGCAGCTCGAAGGCGTCTTGCTGCCAATACAACTGGTGGATTGGGGGTAACCTCTCAAGGAAGATAGGAGTGTATTCCATATTGGGATACAATTCCTAGTTCTGCCTTGAAAGGAACTCTACTACCCGATTTCTCGGGGTAGAGCTGACTCCACCATCCAACTCTCGTGTATAAAGGCTCTTCCTACCATCTGAGGAAGACCCTTCTATCCCACGAAGAGTTCTGAGTTGTCTGATTTACGCGTCAAAAGCGTATGAGCTCCCTGATGTAGGTGTCAGAGGAATATTCTCCACAGCATCCAAATCACCAATGCCAGTTCTGAAGAAAATTTTCAGCCGAGCTTCTGCAGAAAACAGCAAGGAAAAAGATATTAAATCAACAGAAATATCATTCTAATTAAGCGTGCATTTGTCAAACAGAGACAGGCGTGTATTGTTCAGTCACAAACAAAAGCTCATCTTCAACAGTAGAAATGGTACGTGTACTTACCATCAAGTTTGGTGCTAAGGATTGGCAAACCAATGTCTGGTATAGTGCACAGGAATCGAACATTAGAAAGCATTGCTTTCCTGTTTGAGAATCAAATCTCACAAAAATTCATTCTCAGAGAAGAAGCAGAAGAATGAAGTATGTGTGAAACTCAGCTACCTATTTAAAGGACAAAGTACAAGCCTATTCTTGGAAAAGATCCACGTAAATAGCGCTCGTAAACCATGGAATGAGTGTCATGTGTGCTTTGGAAGACAGCGCAACATTGGAAACAGTCAAAGAGTGCCATTTAATATTCTTCATTAACGCACGCTGCTCAAACACAAAAGTTGTACTACATTTTTCAAGGCAGGCACTGATGGCCTTACAAAAGACAAAATAAAAAGAGTGCAACGTTTTCAAAAGAAGACAAAAGAAGCATAAAAGACACGCTCTATTTTGCAGAGCGACTGATCTTAGTGCCCAATTCTTCTACGCTCTTAACCCCCATGCGGTGTAACAGAACATTAAACATTTCACGCTGTTCTGCAAGGCTGCGTCCATTGGAAGAAGACGAGCCATCCAGGCCAAAATAGCTCAAGAAATTTTTGGCCAATTGTGCGGGGTCATCTTTGAACTCGAAGACAAAAGGCTCCGGTTCCTTACCCTCAAAAGTAGGGTCGCCATGGGAATAAAAACCCAACTTTCTTGCTTCTTCTTCAGCTTCTTCCTTCGGAGTCATGTTGACGTGAGATGATCAAAGCTGAATTCTCTCCATGTTTATATAACAGAGCTTACCGGCGGTTCATATTCCACCATTAATTGGATGCAATCAGTCTCAAAAAATAAAGAGTCATCATGATATTTAATAAAGTTCATTTGGATGTTTTCAAAGAACTTCGAAGTCTTTTTCGACTTCCGAAAAATTTGAAGTCATCTCAGCGTGACTGATTTCATTTTATCATCTCGTTTTCAAAGTATTTTGAAATAATTTATTATTTTTCAAAAACTTTGAAGGGGGGTTTTGTAGGCCTCAAAAATGACAGTCACGCTGAGTTGATCAGAACAAGTCCAACAGTCACGCTGAGTTGATCAGGACAGAGTCAAAAGTCACGCTCAGTTGATCAGGACAATATTTCCAAATCACGCTGAGGAGACAGCTCATCATTTGTCAAAGTGTAATTATGACTGACAGCACGACAGTCGAAGAACGTCTTCTCGTATGCCACGTATGCACAGAACTCGAGAGATCACAGCCGACTATTGCGTGACTTTCGAAATCTTCTTCAGCAAGACTCAACCTTCGTCAAGTTGGCGTACCAAAAGTGTTTCTTGTCATTTAATGCGACTGACAAAAGCAATCACTGTCAGAGATTTTGTGTTAGTCGAGGCACGCCAAATCAAGACAGCTGGCAGTTCTATCTCAAGTCTGCGTGTATTTTGAGCTTTCCCTCAAGTCTGCGTGGATTCTGAAGTTTTCTTCCTCAAGTCTGCGTGGATTCTGAAGTTTTCTTCACCAAATCTGCGTGGATTCTGAAGCTTCCTGCCCCAAGTTTGCGTGGATTTTGAAGCTTTCTACCCCGAGTCTGCGTGGATTTCGTCTTCAACAAGTCTGCGTAGATTTCATCAAATTGGAGTACGTGGCAGCCATGCCACTGATCTCTCGCCTGTGTGTCCTGTAACTTGCACACGACTCATGCATGATCGCCATGTGTCTAATAGTTACAGGCCACGTCCAGTAACTGCTCACAACCTTGCGTATGTTAAATCCTGCATGATTTTCAACTAAGCACAGGCTGTGAAGACAATTATCCTTTCAGTTATTTTTGACTCTATAAATAGAGTTCTTTTTCTCATTCATGGTACAGATACATAGTTATCTATTGTCAAAATTTTGAGAGCTTTTCTTCTTCGCATAGTCCAAGGGATAAAGTGATCGTCTTCTAGATCAGATTCCTACAGTTGTAATTTTCCCATGCGGCTAAGAAGGAGTTCAGGTCCATGCGGCTGGGAAGTGTAGTATCATGCGGCTGGGTCAATACAGGTTCATGCGGCCGGGACTGCACGCTCATGCGGCTCAGGGAGCCCAAGGCGCATGCGGCTGGAAAGGCGGGTTCATGCGGACGAAGGGGAGTCAGCTTATGCGGCTGCGAAGGAAGCAATCGCCATACGGCCGGGGTTCAACAGCATATGCGGCTATGATCAGACGAAGTCCTATGCGGCTGAGCAAGGGCGAACATATGCGGCTGGAGGATAGATGGGCTTTATGCGGCCCAAGCAGTAGCGCATATGCGGCTGGGTGCGAAGGAACTCATGCGGCTGAAAAGCTAGCCGCAAGAAGTCCATGCGACTCAAGATACTCATGCGGCTGAGTCTGAACAAGGATATGCGGCTCAATTACTTGCCGCATGAAGATTCATGCGGTCAAGTACTCAAGCAAGTCTTATGCGGCTAGGAAGGACTGGGCCTCATACGGCCAGGATTAAATCTTCACGCAGCTGGGAGAATAGAGTTCCTGCGGCATAGGCCATGCGGCCAAGTAACTCAGCAAATCTTAGGCGGTCAGGAATAAAACTTGCTGCATAAAGCTATGCGGCTAAGTCTAGTCGGCTATGAACTGTTCTTCTTCTCCATCCTTCCGAGAAGAAGAACCCTTCAAGCCATGGTTCCCAAGCTCCATGAATCTTTCATCCAGAGTCCAAATCCAAACTTTTATAGGTCAAAATGGGGCAGAATGAAATTCTCAACAACATGGAACCATCAAAACTTAAAAATAACAAGATTAAGTAGATCAAAACCCAAGAAATTCGAAAAATGATGTAAACTTAGATCTACATAAATCTAGCCATGAAAATTAAAAATGTCAAGTACTAAAGTGCTTTAGAATGTAGTAAGGAAGAGAATGAAGTAATAAAATTAGAGTTCCTCCATGAAGCAAGTTGTACTTGCCTAGCTCTCTCTCCCTCTCTCTGGTAGGTAAGAAGTAAATGAGGAAGAAGAAGATGAGTAATGAAGAGAGAGAAAGAAGAAAGGGCAATAAATATGAGTGGTGGTGGTAGGTAGGGGGTTCACCCCTTGGTTCATGATGAACCAAGAGCAATCCCAAACCGAACCAAGCCAACCCAAACCAAGAATAAACCAAGCCCATGGAGGAAATCAAGCAAGGAAATCATGCAATACAAGAATAAATACGTACACGTATTCCAGAAATACGTACTACGAACCACAGGCATTACAACTCTACCCACCTTAAAAGAATTCCGTCCTCAGAATTTAATCAAGAGGCTAGAGAAGCAATGACAAGCTACATTAATCACATGCAAGCTATAACTAGGCAGACAATTACTCATTCAAGCAAGGAATCGAAGGCATGAGGCATAAGAAGACATTATACCTCACGAGTCAAACAAGTCGGGATAACGTGATCGGATATCATCCTTACACTCCCACGTTTGACTCTCCCAAAGAGGGATGACTCTAAGCAACATGAACTAAACTGATAGTCTTGCGCTTGGGGTCTCTCTCTTAGGTCAAACAGGGATACGGGCCTTTCCTCATACGAAAAGGTTGGTACCAATAACCGTTTTGAATGACCTAGGATACGGCTTGGGTCCAGGATGTACCGTTGTAATTAGGATACATTAAATACGACATGCACCCCGCATAATGACGGTAGAAAAGTAAGATGAGAGGACACATATACCTCTCGGTCGATTCTGAACCTGAGCCTGGGCTAGGGCAAACTGCCGCGGGTTCTGTTGCTGGAAAGTCTGGGCCTGAGTCGACAATGGCCTCGGGAATGGGAACTGCTGTTGCTGGTGAACTGGAGCTGGTACTGGTGCTGGTGTTGGTCCCCTAACCGAGGGACTAGATACTGTCGATGCTGAATCAACTCTGAAAGGGCAGGACCCTACCCTATGATCCGGTGCTCCACACAATAAACACAATCCCAATGCCTTGTGACACTCTGCTACCACGTGTCCAGGCTTCCCACAATAAGAACAACCTGCGGTGGAAGACTGTGCTTGCTTCTGTTTCTGCTGAGGGTACGTCGGGGTTGAGTGCTGAACCGACGTAACTGAGGTTGCTTGTCTCAGAGTTCCAATAGTCAAAGCCCTAGCTGCCGGGGCTGGTGCTGAAGACTGATTCATCTAACTATGGGACCGCTTCCGACCTCCGGTCCTGTCCACTATTCTCTGGGAGGTATACTCGTGCCTCCTAGCTGCTCGCAACACCGCATCATAGGTCTGATGCTCGAACTGTTCTACTGCCAATATAATCTCTATGTGAAGTCCCTGCTGGAACCTCTGCGCTCTGTCAAACTCGGTTGCCACCAAGGTGGGAGCAAACCGACTGAGTCTGGAAAACTCGGCCGCATATCCGTCGACCGTCCTCCCCATCTGCTTAAGATTACTGGACCTGGTCTGCAAGTCATATCGAGCCACTGCATCATAATACTTGGTCTGAAACTTTTCACTGAACACTGCCCAGGGGACAGGTGTTTCCAATCCCACTGCTTGTGCGACCCACCAACTGCGGGCTAGATCCAATAACTGTAGGCGCACCACCGCCACCTTCTCGTCTTTTGGAGTCTTCGCGGCTTCGAGAATCACCTCTATATCCTGTAGCCAGGCATCGGCAGCAATGGCATCCTCGCTGCCATCGAAGAAGGGAGGGTTCAGGCGCTTGAAACTGTTGACCGCACTGTTCCCTCGAGGACCACTTCTATTCAAAGCATCTTGTACTACTTGGTGCAGGGCATCTCCCTGACGATCTTGGGCGCGAGTAACTCGCGGATGAGTCCCACCAATCCTCCATCCTCTGATCCTGCTGGCTGGACGGGCTGAACTGGCGCTACTGGTTCTCCAGGAGGTACGGCTCGGGAGGCTGCTGCTGAGTGCTGGGCCTGATCTTCTGGTTGCTGCTGGTCCACGGGAGGTGATCCGCCTTGCTGATCGGCAGGTCCAGGTTCAATGCCGCTGAAGAAGATGACATGGGAACAATAAGGAAGGACCAGGACAGATCAACGATTACAAGCATGTGATCAGGACAAGAATTTCAGGAATCAAGGGGATACGAGCAGAGATCAAGGGCGAGTACTGAATGAGACATCTATTCGGTAAACCCTCACACATCTTGATTTAACAAGACCTGCATGGGCCCCCACTTAAACCATGTCACGCCCCAGAACCAGAATACTGGAGAGCGGGGGCAGACATAGCCAGCTACGTATAATGAAATAGAATCCATCTCACCATACGACCACGGCTGTCTAGATATGTGAGGGTTTCACTACAATCTATCAGTCTCTTAAGGTCATAAAATAGCCTATTGTCTCAATCTCAACCAACTAATAATAATCACAAGATATCAGATCACCAAATATACAATTGTAAGGCGTCCCAAACATTACATATCCAGATGATCATGAAGCTAGTCGTACAAAATGTAAGGACTAGCAAGAGTTTAAGTCATACATGATCAACCTCGAGTTGCTAATCATGCTTACAGCCCGTAGACAGACAGTAAATAAAGTTGCAAACGAGCTAACACTTGCTCGGCGGCTAAACGCCTCAAAAGAATAATTTTACAATAGAGTGGGAGAGCAAAAATAAACCCACTCGTTGCCCTGGTTGCGCCTGGTGACCACCATCGGGCTGGAAAACAGGGAGATCCTTTGGTGCTGCTCCGGTATCTGGCCATACAAAACCAGCTGGGTCAGACCCCAGAAAGAGCAAGTGCCACAAAGGAGGCTTCACTTAAGAACTAAAACCAGCAATTAGCACAAGAGTATAATTACATAATAAAAGGCAGTTGTTTAAGAAAAAGTATGATGGGTAATTATAAAAGACAATCTTGTATAGAATCACTAAAAGACAGGACATATGGAAAGAAAGCATGACATGATGATATACGATGAGATAACCATGGGACTATTCAGATAGCCAGGTTACAACCCGTAAACCAAACAAGGACCGGGGTTGTAACCCTTCGTCTGAACGAAACTTGGTTTCTCTCACCATTTATCGGCAAGATAAATATAAGAAATCAGGTCAAGTAACAATCTGGAGTGACAATCATTATAGTGACAATCTGGAGTGACAATTATTCAATCATTCTGGTACAATCTTACAATTAATCGATTCTAGACAATACTATACTGGACTAGACTCCATCCAAGCAATCACGGCCAATCATTGCCTACGGCTTTCTACATTAACTAACTAGGGTTATCACAATCCTAGTTACTAGCAAGATGCAATGAGATGCTCCAAGTAGTCACAGGCCCTGCAGCTATCCAGGTTATCCAGGCAATCATTATAGTGACAATCTAGAGAGTACAAGGCATTAGAGTGACAATAAAGTTCAATCATTAAAGTGACAATCAAGAGTGCCCCACATGACAGTGGGCTGGAAATGTGCCCTACTCGTCGGCAGGCTACAAGTCCAAACATTTGCGGCCGAGATAACGGGATCGCCTGTAACTGGGGAACATCTCTTCATGTCTAGTGAATTATACTAGTCATTAACCTTAGTCCATTTCAGTAGGTACTCCTGACCGTGGTACTCAGGAGTCCCCTCCTAGACATGATGCAAGACATGACTGAATTATTTGTACAAGCACAATCGCCCACGGTGTCAGGATCAATTATACAGGTCATGTCATATCAGGTAGCCGTCGTAACAGCTTATCAGATATATTTGTCAGGTTTATCATATCAAGTGTACTAGTCAGGAGTGCGCCACGACGGGCCACTATCCGGTCATGTCAGGTTATTATATCAGGAGTGCACCACTACGGGTCACTAACATATTAAATAAATTCATGATTTTCAAGTTCAGGACAAAAGGCGTAAGGATATAAAATAGACGTTAAATATCTAATAAAATATCAATATTCAGGGCTATAGAAGAGCCATGCGGCTATGAAGGAGTTCAGGTCCATGCGGCTAGGACGTGTAGTATCATGCGGCTGGGTCAATACAGGTTCATGCGGCCGGGACTGCACGCTCAAGCGGCTCAGGAAGCCCAAGGCGCATGCGGTTGGAAAGGCGGGTTCATGCGGACGAAGGGGAGTCAGCTTATGAGGCTGCGAAGGGAGCAATCGCCATGCGGCCGGGGTTCAACAGCATATGCGGCTATGATCAGACGAAGTCCTATGCGGCTGAACAAGGGCGAGACATATACGGCTGGAGGATAGATTGGCTTTATGTGGCCCAAGCAGTAGCGCATATGCGGCTGGGTGCGAAGGAACTCATGTGGCTGAAAAGCTAGCCGCAAGAAGTCCATGCGACTCAAGATGCTCATGCGGCTGAGTCTGAACAAGGCTATGCGGCTCAATTACTTGCCGCATGAAGATTCATGCGGTCAAGTACTCAAGAAAGTCTTATGCGGCTAGGAAGGACTAGGCCTCATGCGGCCAGGATTAAATCTTCATGCAGCTGGGAGAATAGAGTTCCTGCGGCATAGGCCATGCGGCCAAGTAACTCAGCAAAGCTTAGGCGGTCCGGAATAAAACTTGCTGCATAAAGCTATGCGGCTAAGTCCAGTCGGCTATGAACTGTTCTTCTTCTCCATCCTTCCGAGAAGAAGAACCCTTCAAGCCATGGCTCCCAAGCTCTATGAATCTTTCATCCAGAGTCCAAATCCAAACTTCCATAGGTCAAAATGGGGCAGAATGAAATTCTCAACAACATGGAACCATCAAAACTTAGAAATAACAAGATTAAGTAGATCAAAACCCAAGAAATTCGAAAAATGATGTAAACTTAGATCTACAAGAATCTAGCCATGAAAATTAAAAATGTCAAGTACTAAAGTGCTTTAGAATGTAGTAAGGAAGAGAATAAAGTAATAAAATTGGAGTTCCTCCATGAAACAAGTTGCACTTGCCTAGCTCTCTCTCTCCCTCTCTCTGGTAGGTAAGAAGTAAATGAGGAAGAAGAAGATGAGTAATGAAGAGAGAGAAAGAAGAAAGGGCAATAAATATGAGTGGTGGTGGTAGGTAGGGGGTTTACCCCTTGGTTCATGATGAACCAAGAGCAATCCCAAACCGAACCAAGCCAACCCAAACCAAGAATAAACCAAGCCCATGGAGGAAATCAAGCAAGGAAATCATGAAATACAAGAATAAATACGTACACGTATTCCAGAAATACGTACTACGAACCACAGGCATTACAATTATGGAGGGCTAATCTTGGAGAATTTTAGGGCATCGACATTTAGGGGGTAGGACTTTGGATCCTATTCTTCATGTGAGGGCTGCTATGGGTAGAGAAGTTCGTGTGTGTAGGTGTCGTGTTCGTGTGTGTGTATGTGTGTGTCTTATTCGTTTTCGTGCATCGTGTGTGTGTACATGTGTATGTGTGTCTGGTTAGGGTTATGGTTTACCTGATCAAGGAGGGGGGTGGCCGGAGAGGAGGGGCATTGACCAACGAAGGGTGTCCTGAGAGGAGGTTATTGCCAGGTGGAGAGGGAGCCTCGTAGGGGAGGGATCGACCGATCGAGCGGCTGTCAGAGAGGGAGTAGCGGGGGCCAAAGGGGAGCAGCGGTGGCAAGGGGTGACGAAGATGGAGCAGTGGCCGGGGGGAGTAGAGGGGGATGGAGGAAAAAAATTTGGGCAATTTTTTTGATTTTGGAGAAAAGCTGCTATCCCATGTATATTGAACTGTTAGCGACGTCTGCTTTAGACGTCGCTAAACGACGCTAGTATTAAAGAAATTGGCGACTCAAGAAGTAAGACGTCGCTAAATGTCACTATTTAGCGAAGTTTAGCGACGTCCAGCGGTTCATTTTTTTAATAATACTAATCTGCGTCGCTATTCGTTGTTATATGTCGCAAACAACGACGTTCTGTGACCTTTTTTTGCGTAGTCGCCAAATACATATTATTTAGTGACGTTTACTTGCGGAGTCACTAATAACGTCGCTAATATGTATTATTTTGGTAGTGGGTAATGTGTGCGAAACTACTGCTAGTTTCCAACACACATTACGGGTGGCAAGGTCAGAAAGGGATCCTTACGGGGGCGAATAGAACAACAAAAATTACATGGCGAGTGTTTCGATGGCCTTTCTAGCTCAGTATTTTCCTTCGACTGAGCAGTGAGTAAAGGAATTAGAGTTCCAAAAGCTTGAACAGGAAAACTTGACGGTTTAACAGTATGAAGTAGAGTTTTCAAGACTATCTCAGTATGCTACTACGAAGTTTATCGGTGAAGCATCCAAGGCTTGTCGGTTTGAGCAAGGCATGGGGCCTGCTCTAAAAGCTCAAGTTGTGGTCCAAAATATAAGACTTTTTAGGAGTCTTATGAATACGCAAAGGAGTTAGACCCAACTATCCTGCGACGGTGCCAGTGCAAGCGTCGGTGCAGAATATGCATAGCAAGAGACCGAACAATGGTGGTGGATATCTGGTGCCGAAGTGCCAGAATTACGGTGGCTATTAGCGACCCAACCAGGATGGACCATTCTGCTTTAGGTGTCGCAACAAAGGTCACACTACTAATGACTGCCATGTCTGAGAGGGAGGATTCTACAAGTGCGGTCAATTTGGCTATGTGTCTTGGGACTGTCGAAGAGGGAGAAACCATCAGAACCATCAGAACCATCAGCTGGCACAGAACCAGAGGCCCGGTGCCTAGGGCCGAGTCTTCGTATTGACTCAAGAGAAGGCTCTTGCATCAGATACTGTCGTGACAAGTATATTATTATTTAATAACATTCCTGCACGTACCTTTTTTGATTCTAGTGCCATGTATAGTTTCATATCTAAAGACTATGCAGAAGAACATGGAATGGAAATGTCAATGCTGAATGTATATCTTAGTGTTAGTACTCCATCAGGAGTAGAGATGCTTACTAACATAATATGTAGGGATGGCAACATATGTATCGGAGACAAGAAGCTATCATTGAATGTAATCGTACTTGATATCAAAGAATATGATATCATTCTAGGAATGGACTGATTAAGTGCATGTTGTGCGACGATCGACTGTGCGGAGAAGCGAGTTGTGTTTCCTGGAGAAACAAAATTCTCTTACTCGGCTGGTTCGTCGATGAAGGCATCGATGATGATTTTGGCTAATATGGCCCGACGAATGTTGCCTTCTGGCTGCAAAGGGTACCTTGCTTCTATTCGAGACACACGCAAGAATGGTGCAGTCTCAGCTAATACTGAAGTCGTGGTCAACTTTTTTGATGTGTTTCCCGATGAGATATCCGAAATGCCTCCAGACCGAGAGATTGAATTCATTATCGATGTATTTCCAGATACTCGTCCAATCTCAAGGGACCCGTACAGAATGACTCTTGTGGAATTAAATAAACTCAAAATATAATTACAAGAATTGTTGGACACGGGATATATCAGACCCAGTATTTCTCTGTGGGGTGCTCCGAAGCTATTTATAAAGATGAAGGATGGATCGATGCGGCTGGGCATCGACTATCGTGAGCTAAACAAAGTTACAATTTGAAATAAGTACCCATTGCCTCAAATAGATGACCTCTTCGATTAACTGCAAGGGGCGTCTGTATTTTCAAAGATTGATCTTCGCTCATGCTATCATCAATTGAAGATCAAACCAGATGATGTCCCGAAGTATGCGTTCTGAACTAGATATGGACACTATAAATTTTTGGTCATGCCCTTCATATTGACCAATGCCCCTACTACCTTCATGGATATAATGAACAGAGTCTTCTGACCCTTCTTGGATAAATTTGTGGTCATGTTCACCGATGATATCTTAATCTACTCGAAAAGTAGAGAAGACTATGTAAAGCATTTTTTAACAGTATTACAGACCCTACGGGAAAATTAGCTCTATACCAAGTTGAGTAAGTATGAATTTTGGATGAGTAGCGTATCGTTCCTAGGGCACATTATCTCGACAGAAGGTGTGTCCGTTGATCCAAAGAAAATTAAAACCGTAGTGGATTGGAAGCAACCTACGTCGGCGAGCGAGATCCAAAGTTTTCTCGACTTGGCAGGCTACTACAGGAAGTTTGTCAAGGATTTTTCGAAAGTGGCATCGCCTTTAACTCAGCTAACCTAGAAAGGAATAGCATTTGGTTGGACTAATGAGTGCGAGACTAGCTTGCAAAATTTGAAGCAACGTCTCATGTCAGCTCCAATCCTTACACTTCTATATGGCATCGAAGGATTTCAGATATACAGTATTGCATTCGGATTGGGTTTGGGATGTGTATTGACTTAGAAAGGAAAGTGATATCATATGCCTCGAGACAGCTTAAGCCGTATGTGAAAAATTATCCAACGTACGATTTGGAATTGGCAGCGATAGTATTTGCATTAAAGTTACGGTAGCATTATTTGTAAGGAGTGGCTTACGAGATATTCACCAATCATAAAAGGCTGAAGTACATTTTCACTCAAAAGGATCTGAATTTGCGACAGAGACGTTGGTTGGAACTTACAAAAGATTACGACTTGGCAATCGCGTACACCCTAGGAAAAGGCAATGTGGTGGAGGATGCGTTGAGTCGAACCTGTGGCCTATTGGCAATGGTCGATCCTAATTTTAATAATTGATCTAACCTTGTCTCGTTATAAGGGCTACTTGGACGATTGTTGAGAACATCTACCATTCTGTTCAAGTCTGAAGCTGTTTTGCCACATGAGTCTGTATTTCATATTCAATATAATTTTCATATTTATTGAGTCTAGGAATATGATGTACACCGAGTCGTACTAGCAAATAGGCTATACCAAAATATTTTCAAAATATCTTATGTTTCAAAAATATTCTATTTAAAAAAAGCTCCTAACTGCTAAAACGTTTCGAAAAGCCAAAACCCCAAATCAGACTTACAAAAATTTCCAAAAATCATTCATTAGACCCCAGGGTAATTCGGCCCGAGTTTGGTCCGAATTTTGCCTGAATTCGTTTAGTGTCGTTGATTTTTGAATTTGGTCATCCTGCAATTACGGATGCAACGACTATTTGTCGAGATTCTCTCAAAGAGTTCTGTCCGAATTTTGTCTGAATTCTGCCAGAATTCTCTCTTTGAAAAACTATAAATGGAGAAAAATTCTCTTCATTTCAACACACCTTTTTTCTTCCTTCTCTCTAAGCTTCATACGTTCTTCCAAAGTGTTCTAAGCTTTCATTTTCAAATTCTAAGCCAGTTACAATCCTCTAGTCGATTTGCCAGTGCGGTACGGTCTAGAAGTTTTAGAGAGATTATAATCAGAGGCTTGTAGAAGAAAGACACTTCACAATTGAAGTTGGTCGAGTACTTCGGATCAAAGCTCGCGTTGTAGAAGTTGCAAGGACTTCGTATGAAAATATACGGTATTTTTCCATTGTGGATTCAACTGGAAGCTAGAGTTTTTCCGACTGGAATAGTTCTCACAAGAGGAAAACCAGTATGCATCGCCGTGTTTGCGTCTGCTTTCTGATCTCTACTTTTTATTTACTTACTTGTGATATATTATTTATGATCTTGTTGCTAACATTTTTAATTAGCTAATTTTTTCTGCCTACTCTATTCACTCCCTCTCTAGAGTATTGCTCTTTACAATTCTTTCCTACAATTGGTATCAGAGCGGGTTATACAGGTAAAATGAGGTAACTATGCTATTATATTCTTATTTATTATAATTGTTGCGTAGATCGTAATATCACATATGGCAACTGTGAAATTCACATGTGAAGGACAAGCCACAAACAAATCCCTAATGTTTGATGGTACAAATTATATGTACTAGAAAACACGGATGAGCTTCTACCTGAAGTCTATAGATCTTGACCCCTGGTCAATGGTTATCAGTGGCTACAAAAATTCCACTATCAGCTCTATTATTACTTCCTCTATTATTAACAAGCCTCATTATAGTTACATGGAGGAATATAAGAAGTTAGTTAGCCTTGATGTAAAAGTAATACATGCTTTCTATTGTATTGTAGACATAAATATATTTAATCGTAATTCTATTGCACTATATCTCATGAAATCTGGAAACTGCTTGAAGCTACTCGTGAGAACAGGTATGAAAGTGAAGCTAGCAACTCCAAAGAAGAAGAAAATCCTTGCATGATGGCATCAAAATTTGAGGTGGAATAAACCCATTATTTTAAGAGGAGATTGTATGCTACAACTTCAGAAGATCAGGTCGCATAACGAAATATTTTCCTACTACTACTAAAGAGGAGAATCACTATGATCGACCGAATAATGGAAGATCGTTGTCTCATAAGTACGCTACCACGAGCATATGGTGTGGAAGTGAAGCAAGCGATTCAGAAAAAGAAGAAAGATCTCGTCTAGCTGCAAATATATGCACAATGGCATTATCTAACAAGGTACAAAATAATTTTCTTTATGAAGAGAATGAATCCTCTTATTATGATTTATCTGATGCTTTCAGTGATCTATTGGAAGAACACATGAAAGTATTAGATGCGTATAAGCAAGCTAGAAAGGATATTCTATCTTATAAGCATGAGAATGAAAAGCTTACTTGCTTATTGAATGATAATAAAGTTACTTCTACTTCTGATAATTCTACACTTGAGTGTAGATTACATAAGGCACTTAATTGCATTGACAAAAGTACTCAAGAAAATGCTAAACTCAAGGAGAAATTAGAATCAGAAAAGAAGAAGTATTCTATTGCTTCATGTAGAATTGATGCTCTTTCTTCTAAATATGATAAGATCTGTGATAACTCTAAAAATTTAAAGATTAGACTGGAAAAATAGGTAGTACAACCTATGACTCAGTCTAATACAAGACACGTGAAACATCAGAAAGTCACACACGACAGATCATTTAGAAAGGAATCAAGCAAAGCAAAAGCTTCATATAACCATGATTTCTATTACAAGTATCCACGCATATCATATCACACCACTGTACATTCTCATACTTCTACACATAGCACTAATGTTGATACTTTTTGTCAATATTGCGGTATGAATGGACAAATTTCTAATCATTGTCAGATTAGAAAAGTTGTTGATATGAACTTATGCAAATGGGTTCCAAAAGCTAACAAATATGAATCCAAGTTTTGGATACCAAAGTCTTCGTCTCTTAGAGCATGTGAAGCTTATCATATCAAATAGAACCATGGAACATGTTGGTAATTACAAAACTATAAAGGTCACCTTTCAAGCAATTGCACAAATATAAGCGTGGTCAATAGAACCACTTTAGTTATACTGCCAAAAGCAAAGGGTACCGAGTCTTCAGCAAAAGAACCATGATTACCAAAGAGTCAATAAATATTACTTTTGATGAACTGAATCAACATACAATCGATGATAATGATGCAGACATCAGTACACCAAGTACAACACATGTAAAAACTTCAAGCATAGCACCAGCTGATCCTTTAGGCAGATCACGTACAAAACCAGAAATCGAAACCAGCTACCTTGAGAGTTTGCCAAAAAGAATAAAGTTTTTTGCTGACCATCCCAAGGACTTGGTAATAGGTAAGATTACCTGTCACGATCCGCTCCCGAATAATCGGACACGAGTCGGACACGACCAGCCTTCCTCGTTAGACACGACGAAGTAAGCTGTACCAAACTAGGGAAATCTAACCAGATAACCATAAATGTATACAATCACAGCGTCTAAAAATGTTTCCAGAACGATCACCATAATCCATAAATCCATATAACATAAATGATACTAGAATCAACACGAATGAAATATACCATGAACTCTAAAAACAATATCTAAAGGTAAAATTAAACAGGCTAAACCTGAAGTCTCTAGCTAAGTCACGGCTCCATCCTGCTCAGCTAATATCCTAGGCTCTGGCCTATAGAGTAGAACAATATCCTGCAAGTACACTTGCAACATATCCTAGTCAGGAGCAGAGCAAAGTACAGTTCTAGGTAATAAACAAGAATATAATATGAAATGAGTACAGAAGTACATAAAAATAAAATACAAAAAATAAATAGGAAAGTACAGGAAAGTAGTACAGAAAATAAAGTAGAAAAAATATAGTACAGGAAGTAAAGTACAGGAATGTAACTATGAACCAGAAGTACATGACATGACAAGTGCACCATGTTTGAAATACAACTAGTCCATGTGACCGGCTGGGGTGAGTACAGGAGCATGTACAGGAGTACATGAATATGGTACGGGTTAGGGCCCGCGTACACGATGCGAGGTCTAAACTATCAACATGAATATAGTAACCGGGGTTTGGTCACATGGCTGAGTCGATTCGTCCCGATCTTTCACTCCAGATCTAAATTTTAAAACGCATTCGAAAATTCAAGAGACACAAAAATAATTCACAGATCGGAGAAAACACGCTCGATTTAACAATCGAATCACCTGATCAGTTGCTGAAAATCGAGCAATTCCTCGCCGCCGCAAGAGCCGTGCGTCGCTGTAAATCAGTGGCTCCTCGCCGTTGCCAGAGCTGTGCACCGCCGTCAATCAGTGGCTCCTCGCCGTCGTAGTCATCGGCGTCGAAGTCATCGACGTCACCGCCGCGGTCGTCGTTGAGTCTCAGGAGAAGGAGATCGAGCTCAAGAAGGAGAGGAAAAAGGGATCGAACTCTGGCTCAAGAATTCTCTAGTGGGACTGAGAAGAAATGAGAACTCACTGTTCTCTCAACACCTATTAATAAAAGTGTAAATTTGTACTTTGCCCCCTCCGCCCAAAAATTATTTTGAATGGGTCCCTCCGGTTTAGACAAATTTTCAGAATCACCCTCCCCCTTTACACTATTTACAATATCTTGAAGAAAATCAGTTAGAAACTTTTTAAAATTGAGTGGGGACCACTAAGTTGGTTATAAAAAACTTTCAAATTTTTAAAATAATTCCTAGCCTACAATTTCCCTCCAAAAGCATAAATCAAAATATTTATCATTTAAAACTAGACTTATTATTATTAGAAAAATATTAATTCTCTAAAAATAGGAAAGCGGAGTTACAAATCTCTCTCCCTTGAAAAATTTTGTCCTCAAAATTCGAAGACCCACAAAGTAAATCTCAAAACCGCAAAGAATTTAAACACCAGTCATTTATTGAACATAGAATCTTTGAACACAAGAATACAATCAGGCAAACAAGCTAGGATAACGCTCTCGCATCTCGTCTTTGCGCTCCCACGTGGACTCTCCCGGAGAGTGGTGTTTCCATATGACACGGACAAGTAGAATAGTCTGGTTCCGCAGGCGCTTCTCCCTCCGATCAATGATCTCCACTTGCTCCTCGTATGTAAAGCTTAGACCCACCTCTAGCTCTGAATAATCCACTACATGGCTCGGATCTGGAATGTAGCGTCGAAGCTGAGACACGTGGAAAATGTCATACACTTCCTGCAAGATAGCTGGAAGCACTAGTCGGTATGCCACCTCGCCAATCCGTACCGTCACATCGAAAGGCCCGATGAATCTCGGACTGAGCTTTCCTCCTCTGCCAAAACGAATGACGCCTCTAGTCGGGGAGATCTTCAGGAACACTCTATCTCCAACTGCGAACTCCAGTGGCCGTCTGCTGCTTCCGCCCAATGCTTCTGCCGATCCTGTGCAACTCTGAGACGCTCCCTGAGCCTTGAGACCCTGTACGATAATTACACACAAGAAGTTGGACTAATACGATCTAACAATGATCAAGAACCAAATAGACACGAGATAGAATAAAGTTCCAATTACAACTTAGAGGAGCAAAATCATGAAGATACAACTATAAAGTACGATAAGAAAAATCGATATTTTAACACAAGTGGACTAGGACAAGATAGAAAAATCATGGTCAGATAGTCATAATTTAAGATCGAAGTTTAGACAAGACACAAACGAAGTATGGAATCAAAATCTGGCAATGTATAATTTTAAGGAATTCAATGATCTAACGATAAGATGCTAAAGAAAAGTTAGCAAGGGTTGATTGAGGAAACGTACGAAATACCCAGGAGGTACAGTATCAAATCAGGATAACGTGCAAGGATTTAAGATTCTCGAAAACCAATAATCATATGAAAAAAACATAGTTTCTATGGTATTCGGAAATATATAGATATTTGAAATTACTTTACTCGGAATCCCTACCCCGCCAGTATATACCTGACTGCAGTGGACTTTCGGCTCCGTGACCCAAATAACAATATGTCACCGAATATTCTGTCAACCTTATCCATTTTCCAACAATTATTGACGAAATAACCCAAGAGATCAAGATATGAAGAATATGACAAAGTCTCGATAATACTCGAAAACCTATGAATGTCTGAAATCACTTCAATTTAGAGTTCTTGCCTCGCTAGTGCGCTGCTAGCTGCAGTGAACCCTCAGTATCCATAGTCCAGATAATGACTGCAGCGCACAACTGCCATGCCCCAGTAGGTCATCGAATAGTCTCTCAACCTTATCCAAAGAAATTTCAAAAGGTTTAAAGGAATCTAAATCGATAGTCCAAGTCACGATAATGGTGAGATTATCTAACGGTTATAAAACAAGGGTTTATTAGGTACTAAGAAGCAACAAGGTGTCCAATCAAAGAGTAGTGAATTCAAAGGGCAACAGGGAGATTTAAAATTTTGAACAGGAATTCGAAGTTCAAATAGTAATCGAATTATCAAATGAAATCCGGGATGGTAACAAGATTTCGTATCTTGAATGTAATCCTGAATAGGTAACAAAATCTCAAAGGTGGCATAGAAGCAAATTATCAGATACAAGACAAAGTCTCGAACAATACATTGAAAGAAATTTCAATAGGAAACAATTCTGAGATATAAAATCAACATCAATAAAGCCGCGAATAGGAAGTAAAATCTTGAATAGAATCTCAAATATGAAGCAAGTTTATGAAGAGTGACTGGAGGAGTATCAATCGACAATTAAGAAGCAAGGTTAGGAATCGTGAAAACAAGCAAAATCTCAAATTAGATTGCAACACAGCCATGAACAGAGAATAATCCCGAATAAAATCATGAATAGGAAATAGAATTTCAAACAATGAACTGATCAAAGTCTCAAAATAGAAAACAAGATCTTCATACAATATCTCGAATATTGACTGAATCGCAACAAGCATTAATTAGAAGCGAATGTTCAAACAATGTTTGATTAGGAACAAACCTCAAATAGCGAACAAAATATCAATAAGCGAATAGAAAAAATGTCCATAAAATAAGCAACATTTTTGGATAGGAGACAAGGTCGAGACGAAGTAGTGGACAAACAACTCTCGAATAAAATCAAAGTCATGTATGAAAAACAAGTCTCATATAGAGAATGAGTCACAATCTTGAATAGTAAATGAATCTTCAAGAACCTTCAAAGGAATTCCTAAACAATGCTTCGAATGAGGAACATGGTTTCGAAATGAAATCTCGAGTAGGAATTAAATCTCGATTAACACGAAGATTGATGAGAGAACAAAATTTCCAAATAGGAGCCAATCATTAGGAAACAAAGTCATGAATGATAAATATGCAAACAGTATCAATTAATAGATTTCCAACAATTATCGAATTGTGGATATGAAATAAGTTTACTGAATTAGGAAACAATAAGTTTCAAATATCAACCAAGGTTCCAAAATAGAAAATAAGAGATTTCAAGAAATGATCTAGGTGCTAAGGAGATTTAAGGAAAGACTGGATTGCGAATCAAGATACATGGTTTTCTCCAACCATGCAAGAAAAGTCTTCGATCTTCAGTCCGTCTTCAGTATTTCTTCAGGAACTGGGATCACTTCAAATTCTTCAACTGTCCTGACGTAGGCTGGTCCATGCGGTAGTGCTCCATGTGATTGTTGAATCTGGAGAGGCGGGTCCCCCTTGTTGTAGTTCTGGTGCTCTTTGTATTCGTCCGTGGGCAGTGTGATCAGTGGCCTTCGGGAAGTCCTTGACTTGGTGGGCAGGTGATCTGCAGTGCAGGCATAGCCTCCGCCTTCTGTGGCACTCTTTGTGGTGATGTCCTGGCGACGACAGAAATTGCAAGTGGTCGTCATCTGAATCTGAGTCTGGATCTCCCGCTGGGCTGAAGCGCAGAGCCTCTGATAGGAATATACGTCTGCTGGCATGCTGGCTGTTGAGATCTGCTCCCGATGATGCAACTGGTGGTGTAACCAAAGAAAGGTCGACTGAGTGTTGCGACGCTTTGCGAGTCCAGACTAGTTGCTGTCTTTGTCATAAGTCTTCATGTCCCTTCTGGACTTCAGCTTCCGGTCTCGTTCTATTATATGTGCTATATTCTGGATCTCCTGGCTAGTGGCTCCAATCTTCAGAGGAGTCGGATCCTCCAAGACTTGGATGATCTTCAGTGGTGGCTCCAAGTTCTCGATCTGCTTCTCGGTGCAAGATATGCGCTCGGTATTGAGGAAATCCAAGTGTCTGAGAGTCTGGAAATCAGAAATCCTTTCTGGCTCGAAGAGTATATCCACAAGTCTGACTTAGAAAAGCATGGCATGCTCCCTCTGGTTGTCAAGGAACTCTTTAAACATCTTCGTCAACTGCGTACTACCCATGGGGATAGTAAGGCGATAGAAAGTAGTGGAAGCTCGAAACCCTCAAGTGTAGGTGGATCAACAATTCTGTATTGCGTGTTTTGAACTATCTAAAAAACAAAAAACTGTTAAAATAACCTAGACCTAAAAACAATAAGTGTTTATAGAATATCAATATACCCGATGTACCCGATTTCATATGCTGTGATTCAGGTTTTCCTAGTTTAAATCAAGTCCCTCAATAGTAATTTAATACCTAGGTACTATTAGGACAGACCTGTATGGGCCACCACTAAAACATGTCTCGACCCGCTCCCGAATAATCAGACACGAGTCGGACACGCCCAGCCTTCCTCGTTAGACACGATGAAGTAAGCTGTACCAAACTAGGGAAATCTAACCAAATAACCATAAATGTATACAATCACAGCGTCTAAAAACGTTCCCAGAACGATCACCATAATCCACAAATACATATAATATAAATAATACTAGAATCAACATGAATGAAATATACCATGAACTCTAAAAACAATATCTAAAGTTAAAACTAAACAGGCTAAACCTGAAGCCTCTAGCTAAGTCACTGTTCCATCCTGCTCAGCTAATATCCTGGGCTCTGGCCCTTAGAGTAGAACAATATCCTGCAAGTACACCAGCAACATATCCTAGTCAGGAGTGGAGCAAAGTACAGTTCTAGGTAATAAATAAGAACATGATATAAAATGAGTACAGGAGTACATGAAAATAAAATACAGGAAATGAACAGGAAAGTATAGGAATGTAGTACAGGAAATAAAGTACAAGAAATATAGTACAGGAAGTAAAGTACAGGAATGTAAGTATGAACCAGAAGTACAGGACATGACAAGTGCACCATGTTTGAAATACAACTAGTCCATGTGACCAGCTGGGGTAAGTACAGAAGCATGTACAGGAGTACATGAATATGGTACGGCTTAGGGCCCGTGTGCACGATGCGAGGCCTAAACTATCTACATGAATATATTAATCGGGGTTTGGTCACATGGCTAGTGTACTTCTCCACCCGATACAAGCAAGTACAAGAACAAGATAGTACATGAGTACAGGGGTACAGGATATCGTGTCATGACGTGTCACAAGAAAAAAATATAAGATATGTAAATGTATAAAACCGTAGAAAAGTACTTGCCTTGCTCCGGGAAAGTACGGGTGAACAATGGAACTGGATGCCCTCCTGATTTATTAAGTACAAACTGGTCAATATCTAAATAAGTCTAATTTACTCATTAAGTATTTTAATATATCTATAATTAAAAAATACTAGTGATTTTAACTTAAACTATTTATTTCTTATATCGATATAGTACACTAAAATTGCTCACAACTTACCCTATGAAAATCCTCACTAAGATAAGAAATTGGTACAAATTAGGATGTATGCTAATTAATATAATTGAAAGTTCCACCACTAGTACCTATTCCTATATTCAAAAAGACTTACATTAAAACAGAGTTTTCATTCAAATGCAAACAATATACTGAGATTGGATTCTCAGATTTCACTAGTTGTATTAGGGCAGTGTTCAGATTCAACAATTTGAACTAAGATCTTGGTATAAAATATTCTATAATTACCTTATAAATTTTGAATCATCCACTCAATATATACCCAGGCCACCCAATACTGTTAAGCCAAGCCAGACAATAGTCCTAACTGACAATACTTAAAGAAATACCACACTAGTTGTGTTATCAGGACACCTTCCTACTGTTAGTCTACACTCAATTCTAATTGAGTGTAGCAGAATTATCAACATGAAGAATGTAATAGGACATGTCCTGGGAACCCATTCTCAGATTCAACTCTTGAACACTAATACAAGAATTTCTAGTTTAAAAAAAATACAATCTGAAACTGGGTTCCATCTAATACTGCATGTCTGCAGAAAATAGGAAAATAGTCCCATTTCTAGGCTAAACATGGGGACTGATCTTTCAATCGAGCCCAATACCTGGCTGTAGCCAACTGAGCTAAAATGATGCTCCTGATAGTTCAGTCTCACAACCAAATCAAACATTTCAGTGTGGTTTCAGATTCCTCACTTGAAGTAAATATTACAATTAAGAAAAATCCAGGCTGAACTAAAATTCCCAGGTTGAAATAACTATTAAGATGTTATCTCAAGTTCTAAGACTTAGGTTCTCTCTTCAATTGAACCAAGTATTGCACATGAGTCCAGGTTCAACAAATTGCCAAAAGAATAGCATAAAGTCTCGATTCAAAGACAGTTTCTGATATGAATCTCAAGTTCGTAGTCAAACACTGATGTGTCTCAGGAATCAACCCTTCCAATACTGCATATGCAGTTTCAGCTTCATAAGACTGATTCAACTGTATTATGTTGAATTCAAGCTTCACTGAACTGAATCAACCATTGCATTGGTTTCAGGTTCTACCGAACCAACCATTATACATATAGTTCAGATTCATCTCTGAATAATAAGAGAATCCTCAATTTAATTAGATGAACCAATATATGTAATCTCAGGTTCAGGTAACATGCTAATATGAGTTCTCTGGTTCAACCAGTTAGATCAAGGTATTGATATAAGAATCTTAACTGATTACGACACTGATATACAATCTTAGGTTACCAAATAATCAGAACATTGATAGGGTTTCAGTTCACTAAACCAAATCAAACCTTGCATATAACAGTTCTCAATAAAATGAACCAACATTTATCTATGCAAATCTCAGATTAAGTAAAAAAGCCCAAGATTAATACAAGTAATCTCAGATTCAATTTAGTTGGGTCAAAACATTGATGTAAGGATCTCAACACATTAAACTTATTTAAGACACTGATTTGCTAAGTCTCAGTTCAGAGAACTGAAACACTCCCTTGCCCTCAGGGTTAATGAACCTCCTTCCTTGCATACTTCAGTCAAGCACTCTAGCTAAAACAAGTTCCATCATTCTAACAATTAAGTACTGTCATGCCAAGCTACATTCCCACGTCTGGTTTTTTTTCTTCGAAACCCAAAAGTTTTAGAAATTGACTCAAGGATCTACTAATCCAAATTGATCAGCATCCCAACCAAAACTCGAGAAGAATCGATCAATTTCAAAAAACTCCATAACCGAAAACGAAATTAGAATCGAACTCCCATGGAAAAACAGAGCAAGGATTCGACATCATACCTAGATCGAGTTCGTTGATCAATTGTTACTGAGTCGATTCGTCCCGATCTTTCACTCCAGATCTAAATTTTGAAACGCATTCGAAAATTCAAGAGACACGAAAATAATTTGCAGACCGAAGAAAACACGCTCGATTTAACAATCGACTCACTTGATCAGTTGCTGAAAATCGAGCAATTCCTCGCCGCCGCAAGAGCCGTGCGCTGCTGTCAATTAGTGGCTCCTCGCCGTTGCCAGAGCTGTGCGCCGCCGTCAATCAGTGGCTCCTCGCCGTCGTAGTCGTCGGCGTCGAAGTCATCGGCGTCACCGCCGTGGTCGTCATTGAGTCTCAGGAGAAGGAGATCGAGCTCAAGAAGGAGAGGAAAAAGGGATCGAGCTCTGGCTCAAGAATTCTCTAGTGGGACTGAGAAGAAATGAGAACTCACTGTTCTCTCAACACTTATTAATAAAAGTGCAAATTTGCACTTTGCCCCCTCCGCCCAAAAATTATTTTGAATGGGTCCCTCCGGTTTAGAGAACTTTTCAGAATCACCCTCCCCCTTTACACTATCTACAATATCTTGAAGAAAATCAGTTAGAAACTTTTTAAAATTGAGTGGGGACCACTAAGTTGGTTATAACAAACTTTCAAATTTTTAAAATAATTCCTGGCCTGCAATTTCCCTCCAAAAGCATAAATCAAAATATTTATCATTTAAAACTAGACTTATTATTATTAGAAAAATATTAATTCTCTAAAAATAGGAAAGCGGAGTTACATTACCAGGGGTGTAAGTACTCGTTCCTCTAGCAAAGATATAGTTTTATGTGTTGCATTTATTTCACAGCTTAAACCCAAAACTATTGAAGAAGCATGAGCAATAATTTTTGGTTAGATGCTATGCAAGAGGAATTAAACCAATTTGAACGAAATCAAGTTTAGGAACTCGTTCCCAAGCCCATTGATCATCCAGTCATTGGCACCCGCTGGGTATTCCGAAATAAACTTAATGAGAATGGTTTAGTTACTCATAATAAGGCCCAACTCGTAGCTCAATTGCGAGATTAAATTACATTCGTATGTTTTGTGCATTTGCATGTTTTATAATTTTAAACTAATTCAAATGGATGTTATAAAATAAGAAGTTTATGTAGCTCAACCTCCGGATTTTACTGATTTCAAAACCCTGATTATGTTTTCAAGTTGAAGAAAGCCTTATACGGTTTGAAACAAGCCCTCCGTGCTTGGTATGATCGCTTAAGATCTTTTTTACTTAATAACAGTTTTACAAAAGACAAGGTTGACACTACATTATTTATAAAATCTTTTAATGAAAATCTTATTTTAATTCAAATTTATGTAGATGATATTATCTTTGGGTCTACTGATGAATCTCTCTGTCAAAATTTTTATAGTATATGCAGAATGAGTTTGAGATGAGCATGATGGAAGAACTAAAATTCTTCCTCGGACTGCAAATCAAACAAACCAACAATGGAACATTCATTAATCAAGCCAAGTACACAAAAGACTTATTAAAGAAGTTCGACCTGGAAACCGTCAAACCACTTGGCACTCCGATGGCTACTTCAACCAAGCTTGATATTGATGAACAAGGCAAACCGGTCATCATATGTAAGTATCGAGGTATGATTGGTATTTTACTTTATTTAAATGTTAGTCGTCCAGATATAATGTTTAGTGTTTGCTTGTGTGCACATTTTCAAGCTAACCCTAAAGAATCACACATGTGCGCAGTTAAGCGTATCTTCCGATATCTTAAAGGCACTTCTTCTATCGGCTTGTGGTATCCTAAAATTACGTCCTTTGACCTAACCGGTTACTCGAATGCTGATTTTGCTGGATGCAAAGTGGACAAAAAAAGTACTAGAGGCACGTGTCAATTTCTAGGTAAGGCTCTAGTCTCTTAGTTTAGCAAGAAACAAAATTATGTCGCATTATCAACTACTAAGGCTGAATATTTCACCGCAGGACATTTTTGTGCACAAATTTTGTGGATAAAACAAACCTTAGAAGACTTTGGTTTACAGTATTCACACATACCCATTTTCTGTGATAACACTAGCACTATTAATCTTACTAAGAATCCTGTATGTCACTCTTGCACTAAGCATATTGAGATTCAGCACCATTTTCTTAGAGATCATCAAACATATGGAGATATATAACTTGTATATATAGATACAGGGAACCAACTGGCTGATATCTTTACAAAACCATTAGTGGAAGATCGTTTCAATTATTTACGTCGAGAATTAAGAATTTTTGATGTCAATAATATTAATTAATTTTATTTTATTGATTATTTTTTAATACTCAAAAATATTTTGATACAAGCCTACAAAGGGTCTGTCTGTCACCACAACTGTGGCTAAAAAGAAATGGTATTTAAGTGTTCCCTAGTGAACCTCCATTTGCTGGGACAATACCCCTATTGCTAATTTAAGACAGTCGCTGTGTAACGAAATTTAATTCATAAAATAATATTAATTATATTAATTAAAATTTTAAAATAACTAAACTTAGAATTAAATAACTGAAATGGATTGATGAATATCAAGTGACATTGCATTTAATTTTTGCTCAAAAATACCTCAAAAGTGCCCCAGGCGAACTCTGACTGAATTCGGCCTGAGTTCTGCCTGAGTTCTGTTGGTGTCGAGTACTAAGTCAGAAACGAGTAGCCCCTTCTATTCATCACCTCCAAACCCTCAAAACACAGCAGTAGTCGTGCCTGAGCTCCCAAAACCCTAAATTTCCTCCAACCCATTGCTTCCAATCGCTTTTGAGATTTTTATCCAAATTTTTGATTCGTGCAAAAAATTTTGTTCTCTACAACATACTCAAAGCTTAAAAGGTATAACCTCCTCCTTCCTTCTCTTTCAAATTCATAGTTTCTTATCTTTTTCTAGAAACCATGCCTAGGATTTCGAACCCCTTCAAGAGGAAGAAGACTGCGGCTAGTGAAGAGGCCTCGTCTTCGGATCCTATCCAAGGATCACATTTTTCTCCGGCCCAATCGACCGACAGAGCATATAATGAGTTTTACTTTGAAACTCATAACCAATCCCTTTTATGGTATGCAGATTTTTATGTTCGCAAAATATGCACTGGAGCACCGATTAAATGGACTATATTTTCTGAGCATCGGACTTACTTTGAAGCATTAGGGTTGCACGTTCTTCTCACCCACTCATATCATGTCGCATCTAATGTTATTCGTCTATTTTACTTTAATTTCACTCTAACACATATGTAGTTAAGAGTCGTGTCGGTGGAATTAATATTGAATTCAATGATGTCCTTTTAGCAAAAAAATTCTTGATATCTCTAATGAAGGTGCTCCGCTAGATGATATCACAGAATTTAAATTTCCCGCAGGCATAACTTTGAGCAGTTTCAAGAACAAACTTTGTTCTCCTAACCGTGTTCATTCTGGTAAGTTCAAAGATGCAAACATGAACTTATTTAACTATGAATTGCATCGTATCGTCTACTCCACTATCTTGCCTAAATCCACTTCAAAAGACGATGTGACTACCAGTGAGTTATCTGCCCTTTATCACATTCGTAAAGGGATTCCTTTTCTGTTTCTAAGACTATTATCTAGATGATGGGACATTATCGCGAAAGGCATAGAAACCTTGCTTACGTAATGATTAGCCCAATCATCTTTCAGCATTTTGAGATTGACTTATCCACTTGCGCTCTTGAGTCCAAGCCCAAGTATCTTCAGTTGTCTCACCGCAGCGCAGCCGTCCCTTCCGCTCCTTCTACTGCTTTTGCTCCACCTCCTCAGACCTACCCTATTTCTTATGAGGGTATTCACTAGAATCTCTCTGATTTGTGAGCATTTATTACTGACACATCGAGGGAACGCAAGTTCCGAGATGCCAGTCGGTTCCAGGCTCTCGTAAATTCTTTTGCGGATCTGCAATTTGCTCAGACTAGTCATTCTGCCAGTTCTCTTTATCGAGATCCAGCTGTATTGGACTACCGCTATGAGGATGAGGCAATTTGTCACTTATTTCAGCTTGGTAATGCATATGACTGGTACCGTGGTTCTGATGCTACTCTACACCCTTCTAGAGCTGGCACTTCTGGAGCTGATCCATCTGGACATGGTGGCACTATTGACGCTGATGATGATGATGATTCTAAGAATTTCTGATCTATACATGATGTATTTTGTCTAGATTTTATCATAGTTAGACTTTTTATTGTCTATGTATGCTTGGAAATCCTCCGACATTCGAAGATAGTACTCTCTTTATTTTTTTTAGCACTGAGACATTCTATTGCTGAGATTAATGTATTTGGAACATCTATTATGCTCCTATTAGCATGCTTTTCATTTCAGTTTGTAATATTCTCTATTTTCTTCATATTTTGTTTATGTGTAGCAATATCTCCTTTAGCTTATGCTTCTATATATAAACTGCCTATGAAATACATGTTATTCCTTCTGTATTTTTTATATTTTTTCAATGTGTGTTTCTTATACATGAATTGCGGGGGAACTTCTCTCTTTGTAATTATTTTGCTAAGTGACAACGGGAGAGAAAGTAGATCTAACATCTTTTGCAGGATACAGGAATAATCCTTTTGCAGATACAGTACCATACAAAGCTGAACAAGTACATTACAAAATTTTATTTAATGTTATATTGGTCAAGGTTTGTCAATTATCAAAATGGGGTGAGATTGTTGGCCCATTGTTCATGGTCGAACCTGATTTTAATTATTGTTCTAACCATATCTCGTATAAGGACTACTTGGACGATTGTTGAGAACTTCTACCATTATGTTCAAGACTGAAGTTGTTTTGCCAAATGAGTCTATATTTCATATTCAATGTAATTTTCATTTTTATTGACTCTAGGAATATGATGTACACCGAGTCGTACTGACAAATAGGCTATCCCAAAATATTTTTAAAATATTCTATGTTTTAAAAATAGCCCATTTACAAAAAGCTCCTAACTGCTAAAACGTTTCAAAAAGCCAAAACCCAAAATCAGACTTACACAAATTTCCAAAAATCATTCATTGGACCCAAGGAAATTTGGCCTGAGTTCAGTCCGAATTCTACCCGAATTCGTTTGGTGCCATTTGATGTTTGAATTTGGTCATCCTGCAGTTACAAATACAACGGCTACTTGTCGAGATTCTCTCAAAGAGTTCTGTCTAAATTCTTCCCAAATTCTTCCTTTGGAAAAACAATAAGTAGAGAAAAAATTTTCTCATTTCAACACACCACTCTTCTCTCTTCTTTCTAAGCTTAATAAATTCTTCCAAAGTGTTCTAAGCTCTTTTATTTTCAAATTTCAAGCCAGTTACAATCCTCTAGTCGACTTGCCTGTGCGGTACGGTCTAGAAGTTTCAAAGAGATTGTAATCAGAGGCATGATAGAAAAAAGACACTTCACAATTAAAGTTGGTCGAGTAATTTGGATCAAAGCTCGCGTTGTAGAAGTTGCAAGGACTTCGTATGAAAACTTGCAGTATTTTCCATAGTGGATTCAACTGGAAGCTAGAGTTCTTCCGACTGGAATAGCACTCACAAGAGAAAAACCAGTATACATCGTCGTGTTTGTGTCTGTTTTCTAATATATGCTTTTTGTTAACTTACTTGTGATATATTATCTGCGATCTTGTTGTTAACATCTTTAATTAACTAATTTCCTCTACCTACTCTATTCATCCCCCTAGAGTATTGTACTTTACAATTCGTTCCTATAGGAACTTTGTGGGATCAATCAGTATTGACAAACGAATATTGGAGGAGTTAGAGAGCATGGGAATTGAGCTCCAAATTCGTGGCCAAAATGCACAGCTGGCTCAACTTCAGATTGAGCCGAGCTTGTTGGAAATAATTAAGACTGCACAAAAGACGGATGAATTCTTGCTAAAAATCAATAAAATAATGGAAAAGGGTGAAACAGGCGACTTCACCAGGCACGAAGAGGGCTCGTTGCGACTATAGGGACGGCTGTGTCCCAAAGGATGAAGAAATTCGAAAAGAAATCTTGACGGAGGCCATTTTGCCACGCTGCACCCCGAAAGTATAAAAATGTATAAATATTTACGTATGACCTTTTAGTGGCACGGAATGAAACAAGATGTGGCCCTCTGTCTTGCGATGTATAGCTTGTCAACGAGTCTAGGGCTATAAAATGGACAGGACAGTCCGTGGTTCGTACGAGTCCGGCTCGATAAATAGTTCGACCATGGACCATTTGATCTAATTAACGAATAGAGCTTGAACATTTTTTTGGGTCCGTTTAGAATTCGGACTCGGGTTTGATCATATACTTGTCCGGTCCCTCAGGTCCGAAAATGCCCAACCATGTTGGCACCAAACCAGGTTTTTGGAACACATAAACACTTTAAATAAATTTTTTAATACATGGCATGTGCTCATGGGTTCCTCATAGGCCACTCAACACCACCACCATCACTTGGGACGCTGAGCTCATGGCAAGTGATAGCATTTTCTCTCTTATGAATACAGCTTGACTCCTTGGTTCCCCCACCCTCTCCCTTGACTCCTCGGTCTCCATCCCCTTTCTCTCTTTATCTTTCATGAGAACACCTTTTTTTAAAGTTCTTTCAGACTTCATTCCAAATAAACAAAAAAGAAAGAAAGTATGAGAACAAGAGACACAAAGAACCATCTCCTTCTCGGCTCCTCCTCCTCTTTCCTCTTTTTTGCCTGCAACTTCTCTCTGCACAGTGCCCTCTACCATACGTCGATTCTGTATTCTCTTCTGTCTTGCGGCTCCTCCATGACCTCCACCACACGCCGTCTCCGGTTTCAACCATTGGCATCAAGATCCACGATGGCAAGGTCGTCTCCGGCGCATCTTAATTATCGGGTTGGACACGAACCTAATTCAAAATTATCGGACAAATCTGAACATAAAATTTTCTATCCGAGTTTAATCGAGCCAAACTCATGTCCGTTCGATTCTATTTTCGGTCAGAGCTAAAACAATGGAATGTTTGGATCCGTCCGGTCCATTTACACCCCAAAGCGAGTCAAGACGGAACACCAGAGGCCCGACAGGGAGATGCAGAACCTTGCCATCCCATAATAGAAATAGGATCATATAACAATAGATTTTATAGTTGGCTTGCCGAACACACATCAAGGGAATGATGCGATTTTGGTCATCATTGATCGATTAACCAAGTTGACACATTTTATCGCAATTAAAATTTCTTGGTGCGTCGACCGGTTAGCCCAGCTATACTTGGATGAAATTATCTAATTACATGAGGTGCGGCATCAACAGTGTCGGATCGGGATGGAAGATTCATGTCATAGTTTTGGTGCAGCTTACACTCTGCTACGACAACACAATTGAAATCAGTTCTGTATACCATCCACAAACTGATGGCCAGGCCGAGAGGGTGAATCTGATCCTTGAGGACATGTTACTGTAGTGTACAATAGATTTAAAAACTAGTTGGGACACTCACTTGACGCTAGCAGAATTTGCTTATAATAACAGTTATCAGTCGAGCATACAGATGGCACCGTATGAAGAATTATACGGGCAAAAATATTGGTCTCCAATTTATCGGGATGAAGTCGGTGAACGACAGGTACTTGGTCCAGAAATGGTGGAGCAGACCGTCGAGAAGGTCCATATGATTCGAAAGAAGTTGGCACAAAATCGGCAGAAGAGTTATGCGGATACTCATCGACATACATTAGAATTCATGGTGGGCAACCAAATATTTTTAAAGGTGTCACCGATGTGCGGAGTTATGCGGTTCGGTACGAAAGAAAATCTAAGTCCGAGTTTGTTGGCCCGTTTGAAATCCTTAAGCAAGTTGGCCCAGTTGCATATCAGATCGCATTACCACCGGCATTATATGAAGTGCATGATATCTTCCATGTTTTCTAACTACGGAAGTATATGCATGTTCCAAGTCATGTGGTAGACTTCGGTCGGTTGGGACTGCAAGCTGACTTGTCTTATGTTGATGAGCCTATGCAGATTCTGGATAGAAAGTATAAAGATTTACGGAATCAAGTTGTTCCTTTGTTTCGAGTACTTTGGCGGAATCATTCCGTCGAAGAGTCGACTTGGGACCTTGAAGCTGATATGAAGGAAAAGCTTTCCTTTGTTATTCGATTTAGGTGGGTTTGTGTTTAAGTTTCGGGGACAACTTTTTGTTAGTGTATTAATATGTAGTGCCCTGATTCCTTTGCGGAGCGCGGATCGGGCTAGCGATCGAATGGCCGAGTCGGATGAGATTGGGAAAATTTTACTTGAAAAAACTTTACCAGGATCATGGAATAATGAAATGAGATCATTTCCTCGTTATGGATTGAACCTTTTTGAAATAATGCCCAAGATGCAGTGGTGCGCATCATGGGGAAAGAATTCTATATAAGAGTTGCTTGCCCCGAGACCGTAGCCTTGTCAGTTTTTTATGTTGCTTTTGCTGTTGGCTTTTGTGTATATTTTCGTAATTGTTTTCGATGAATATTTTCACGAATTTACTTTTACTGTTTGTGCATCTATATCGAATCACTAAAAAAAAGAGAAGAAAGTACACTGACCAGACGTTGGTGCTAATGCAGGTACTAACGTAGTGAACCGAGCTTGACGTTACGTGGAAGACCTCTTTCTCTCGACAATTCACCAACAAGTGAGTTGCTT
The DNA here is from genome assembly GCA_029216955.1 of Iris pallida. Taxonomy (NCBI): domain Eukaryota; kingdom Viridiplantae; phylum Streptophyta; class Magnoliopsida; order Asparagales; family Iridaceae; genus Iris; species Iris pallida. The sequence goes on along the minus strand of JANAVB010029218.1, from coordinate 1,253,462 downwards.
CGATCATTCGACGATTCTTAATCATCGTGTGTAAAAAAGGATGACTTGTTATTGCATTCGGTGCTTAATAAAAGATGCCTAGTATTAACTCTGAAAGATAATGAAAGATAAATTATCACATGGCTAGGCTTATATTGCAAATCAAATGATGCCTTGTATGCTGCGATGTAAATTATTGAACAGGTGATGCAAAGACCAAACACTGGACGGTAAGTATATCAGACTTCAGTTCGAAAGAATGGTAACAAAAACGAATAGTCCCTTGGTTGGATAAATAAGTATACGAGCCTACGGCTCAAAAAAAGATGGTATGATGGCAAGCTGGTAAGATGGCAAGTTGGCAAGACGAAATGAAAACTATGACTTATGAGCGGGAGATGCTATTACCATGCATGTTATTTTTCTTATTAGCTAAGTTACATTATGTGCATGATCATGGACAATTTGTGCACAAGGTAGTTCCTCGAAAGATAATTTTCGACCACAAACCTGGTTCATCCTAGGGGGAACAAGGATGGGTGTCGACGTACTGGAATCGGTATACGGGACCTTTAGTGGGGCTAGCTACCCGTACTGCAAGGGATATCCCATACCTGGAATACGGTCCAAGATGGCGTGTCGCCAGTGAACTTTATATTGACAAGTGTCATAGCTAACAATGTCTTATACAGGCAGAGTAAGTGTTATTCATAAATATATAGGGATAGCTGTCGACCATGGGTAAGATTTACCAAATTGGTGAACAATATAAATTTCTTACGTTTCTAACATCAATGTGTGCTTCTTATGTTTTCTATCAAATATGAATGATTAATGGACCCTAAGACAAAATAAAAAAGATCACAAATCAATAGTGTATATTCACATAATTTACTACTGTTGATTTATGGTGAGATTGGTTACGGCCACTCACTAGTACATATGTAGCAATGTAACTAACCCTCATCTCCACAGGTGCCGAAAACCTAGTGGATAATCTTAGATGCTGAAGGATTGTTGTCCGACTCTTTAGAAGCTTCACATTTCCTTGAAGAAGAAGGCATTTTGCTGAAGGTGGTTATTGCCACATTTTAATAAAGGGATATGATGTATGGAACAGTTGTATCTCATTTCAATATTTCTCCAAGTTGTAGCCAAGTTTGATATTTCATCTCGGCTATTTGAGAGTCTTATATTTCTATGCAAAAGTTATCAATAAAGAGCTTATTCAGTTTCATCTCTGTGTTATTCAATTTCTTTGTGAACTGGCTGCAAAATTAATTCGAAATGTCTCTTTTATAAAATGTACACGAGCACACCTTGTACAAGTACAACTCCAGACTTGTATGGCATCATGCCTTAGCAAGCACTAATTAATTGGTATGAATCAAAGCCAGAGCGAATGATTCCCCGAATCGAGGCGTGACATATACTGCTGCACAGAGCACTAATATTAATATTTTGTAATTATTGCGGTATGAAAGGACACATTTATAGTCATTATCAGATTAGAAAGATAGTTGATATGAATATGTTTACCTGGGTTCCCAAAGCTAACCAATGTGGATCCAAGCATTGGATACCAAAGTCTTTACCTAATATTTTAGGTGGAGCTACTTACGCAAAACCATCGAACTAAGAATATGTTGGTGATTGCAAAGCTACAAAGGTCATCTTCCAAGCAATTGCACCAACATAAGTGTGGTCACTAGGACCACTTTGGTAACATGCTAAACTATTCTTCCTAATTAAATGGCTAGAACTATAGAATCGTGTTTCCCTATTTCTTACAAGAAGTGCTTATTTTTTATCTCATATAAACTAGTGTGATACATGTTTCTAGCATGCTTAGAATAATGTTCTTGAAAAATAGTTGCATGGCTAGTTACTATCTCAAATTTTATGTCACACTAAGTAGCCATTTCTATTTGTCTGACATTTTTTTATCCATGCATATCTTTTGTATTTATTTATAAAGTATGCATATCATTTTTATATTCTTGTGTTTTATTTTTCTAATTTACTAGTGCAAATTTTTAGTATACATCTTTTATATATTTACCTCTATAGTGCACTATGAAAGCTTCTTGAAAAATAGTTTTAATATCTTAATCTTGATGATCATATCTTATTCATTCTTTGGGTGTTTACTTCTCTTATAGTTAGGGATTCTGAATTTCGATGATATTTGATAATATTGCATATATTCCTTTCAATCTAAGTTCTTAAAAGTAGATATTATTTTTAGGTACAAGCCTACAAAGGGTCTGTCTGTCACCACGACTACGGCTAAAGCGAAGCGGTACTTAAGCGTCCCCCGGTGGACCTCTGTTAGCTGGGATAGTACCACTACAGCTAACCCAAAGTAATCAATACTTTATAAACTTGAGATTTATGAAAGTCTACTTGCAACTATTGTCTAGTTCTAGATCCAGGACACTGACCCAGTCCCTTAGGTTCCAGAATACATCAACGTATCTAAGCGTTACATTTGATTTATAAATATTTTATAATTTATTGTTACCTAATGATTTTGTAGCACATATAAGGATGTATGTAATTGATACATCTTATGCTTATAGCTACAAATAATTTATATTTTTTGTTGTCGTCTGAGATCTTTCGATTCCAGTAAATGTACTTATATCGTCATAATATTTTGTATTCTCTAATCTTAGATTGATCTCATCTCTAAGCAAAGAGATATTAATTTCATCTTTAGTTTTGGACTTTCATTTTGATAGACAATATTATATTTTAATATTTTCACATATGTTGATCTATCTTGTCAATTGTAAGATACTATTGCAAATAGATCAATTTATGTCATCTTCTGACTTATATGATTATTCATCGTATATCGATTTATATATGCCAAATTGAAATATATTTTGATTATTTCATCTTAATTGTTCATTTATTGGATATTACTTTTACTTGCCTAAAGATGATTTTTTTAAAACTTTGGAACTTTATATGCTTTGATCAAAGGGATGAAAGATGCATATCTTGGATTTTTCTTAGATCTTGTGATTATTTTATCTACTTTATGCATATAAATGCATTTTGAACTAGATATGCTTATTAAAGGGGAAGCAAATTAATTGTTTCAATTCATATATACCCTTAATATGTGGTATGCCTAGTTCATCATGGACATATATTCTTTTATCTTATTGATTTGGTCATGGTACTTTGATTTATAGTTGTTTTATAAGAGTATATATGTTTATTATTATTTATTCTAAATAACATCTCAAACAATTTGAGTCTGTGACTGTTGCTGAGTTAATGTTTTCAAACTCCTTTTATTATGCATTTTCTATCATTTCAGTATGTATTATTTCTTTTTGGTATGCACTTCTATGTTTTATGCTTAGCACAATATATCCTAGCTGATACTATATTAATAAAATTGTCTGTAAACTTTATGTTATTTCTTTATATTATCTCTATTTTTCTTCAACGTTCGTTTCTTATGCATGAATTGTGAGGGACCTTCTCTCTTTACAATTATTTTGCTAGTGACAACGGAAGAGAAAAGAATCTAACATCTTTTTCAGGACAATGTCTACCAAGAGGAGATAGTACAGAACAATATAAGTATATACAGAACAGTACCTTACAAACTTTGATATTTTAGTCAAATCAAGATCAAGATGTTATAACGGTCAAGATTTGTCAATTATCAAAATAGATGAGGTTGTTGGCCCATTGGTCATGGTCAAACCAAATTTTAATAATTGATCTAACCCTGTCTCGATATAAGGGCTACTTGGACGATCTACTCAACCTGTTATTGCTACCATTCAAGACTTGGAGTCGTTTTGACATTGAGTCTATATTTTCATATCAATATATTTTTATAATTTATTGAGTCAAGGAATACAATGTACACCGAATCATATTGGCAAATAGGCTACCTCAAAAATATTTTCAAAATATACTTTATTTAAAATAAGCCCACTTACAAAAGCTCCTAACTACTTCACTTCTCAAAAGCCCAAAAACCTGAATTGCAAAACCCTAACCAACTAATTCTGGACTGACAAAATTCTGACCGAGTACGGCCGAATTCGACCCGAGTTTGTTAGTAGAATGTTGGCATTTGAACCCAGTCTCCCCGCTGTTACTACTGCAACGGCTATTTGTCGAGATTCTCTAAAAAAATTATGCCCGAATTCTGTCCGAATTCTCCCTTTGTAATATCTATAAATAGAGAAAAATTCCTACCATTTCAATATACCAATTCATTCTTTCTTCTCTTCTCTCTAAGCCTATTACGGTTTTTCTAAAAGCCTTCTAAGCTTTCATTTTCAAATCTCAAGCCAATTACAATCCTCTAGTCTATTTGCCAGTGCGATACGATCTAGAAGTTTCAGAGTGATTGTAATCAGAGGCTTGATTGAAGATAGATACTTCATAATTGAATTTGGTCGAGTGCTCCGGATCAAAGCTCGCGTTATAGAAGTCGCAAGATCTTTGCATGAAAACTTGCGATATTTTTCCATAGTGGATTTCAATTGGAAGCTGGAGTTCTTCCAACTGGATTAGTCCTCACTAGAGGAAAACCATTATACATCCTTGTGTTTGCATTTTCTCTCTACTCTCTACTTTATATTTACATATCCGTGATATATTTTTGTGATCTTGCTACTAACTATTTTTAATAGCTAATTTTCCACTGCCTACTCTATTCCCCCATTCTAGAGTATATTGCTTTACATCTCGTTCCTACAATGAGTTTCATGCAGGGGAACTCCACTTAAGAGCTAGTGCGATTGCCAAAGGATAAGAATGACTTGAAGAATCGATGGATATTCGGAGTGAAACAGACGTAAGATGCTACTCGCTATCGATACAAAACGATATTGCAAAGTTAAAAATTATAGTCAGCAGAAGGGTATAGATTTCGATGAGATATTCTTACTGGTCGTCAAGTTATCATCTATCTGGGTGGTGCTAGTGTTAGCAGCCAGCTTCGACTTAGAGGTAGGCAGATGGACATGGAGATGACATTCCTTTACGATAATTTCATGAAGGAGTTATACATGGAGCAGCCAGAGAGATTCTGTGAGAAGGACAAGTCACACTTAGTCTGCCGATTAAAGAAGAGTCTGTATGGTCTGAAGCAGGCTCTGAGGTAGTGGTACAAGAAGTTATGCACATACAAATTTGGATCACAGTATATTCGTGAATAATTTTGTCGATGATGATTCATTGTATTATTGCTTTTTATGGATGTTATAGTATTGGTGGGTCAAAATAACACCAGGCTAGCAAAGTTGAAGCACCAACTGGATACGGCCTTCTCTATAAAGGATTTGGGTATAACAAAGACTTTTCTTGGGACAAAGATTAGTCGAAAGAGAGTTTAAAATGTTATAATTGTTCCAAAAGAAGTACATTTACCAATAATTCAGCATTTCGAGATAGACGGATCGAAGAAAGTAAGCAACCCCCTTGCGGCTCACTTTAATTCACTACAGAATAGTGTTTATCAACTGGTGACAAAAAGAAAAATATGGAGCGGGTTCCGTATGCTTCAGCAGTAGGAGTCTCATGTATGCCATGGTGTATACAATGCCAGACATCGCTCATGAAGTTGGCATGGTTAGCAAGTATCTTTTCAATCCAAGAAAAGTAAATTGTGGTATGGTCAAGTAGATTCTACGGTACCTTCGGGGCACTACTGATTGGAGGCTTTCATTTTGTGATGACTTATCAAAGCTGGTCAGATATACTGACAGTTTTATGGCTGGAGATGTAGATACGAGAAGATTGATTTTGGGCTATATGATGATGTTTGTTGGTGGAGCGGTATCGTGGCAATCGTGGTTGCAAGAGAGTGTTGCCTTGTATATGACAGATGTAGAGTATACTACATCGATGAAGACTTACAATAGGTTGTTATGCATGAAGAAGTTTTAGGAAGTGGGGCTTACACAAGAGTAGTATATTTTGTTTTGCGATAGCTAGAGTGCAATTCAATTTTAGAAGAACTCGACGTTTTAGAGTCAGTCTAAATATTTTAAGACTCGGTATCACTAGATACGAGATATGATTGAGAAGATGGACGCGACGCTTAAAAAAGTTCATACCGAGGACAATGGAGCATATATGCTCAAAGTTCTACCAAGGGAGAAGTTTGAGTACAGCAGGAGGATCGTCAGTATGACGAACTCCTCCACCTAGATGAGAATAAGAAGATTTGTTGGTGTTGGGTGGGGTTTCCAACTTATGTAGAGAAACTCTGGAGTACGACGAGCGCCATCCATGTATAGAAAAAGCTCGACGAGTGCTGTCACTCCCGTTTTCCATTATATGTATTTTCAGTATACATGTACGAATTCTGACATTTGTCAGGTGAACCGTATTTAGACTTGTCTCGCTTAGCCTTGTCTTGGTTTAATCTTGGCTTGGTTTAGTTTTGGTTTGGTTCATCATGGCATGTTAACTTGGCTTGGCTTCGTTTGGTTTGGGTTGGTTTGAGATGAGAAGGATTGGTATATAAACCAAATTATCTCTCTCCTCTCATTTATTTCTTCATTAACTCTTATCTTCCTTCTCCATTACTCTTCCCACCAACCCAAGACAATAATGCAACTTGCTCCAAGGAGAACATTTTGGATCTCTATTTTTTATTGTTCTATTCTCTTTCTTATATGATTCTAAACATCTTTAGAACTTGGGATTTTATGTTTTGATGGATATATTTTTGTAGATCTAAGTTTTAAACTTTTTTCTTGTTTTTGATCCATAAAAACTTGGTATTTCCGAAAACCAATGGCTCCATGTTGTAGAAAATTCAATTCTGCCCAATTTTGGTTTTCAAACTACTTAATTTTGATTTTTTTTTGAGGAAGTTATGGCATTTCTTGTGTTCATGAATTTCCCACACCTTTGGTGCTGTCGGGACGATGAACAGCGCCGTAAACATGCTTCGCATACCGTGCCGTACATCCGCACGGTGCACATTTTGTTGCGCCATGCGCCTATGTAATTCGTTTGCTGTGCGCCCGCTCGTCATGCATCCGCGTCCCGTACGTCATGCATAGGTGGCCCGTGCGCCATGCATCTGTGCGCTGCACATTTCGTGTGCCACGCGCCTGCGCGATTCATTTTTCGTGCGCCCGTGCGCAGCCTCCATGATTCGTTTGCCGTGTGCCCGTGCCCAGTGCATCCACAACCTGCGCACCATGCATCCGTGCCCCGCATGCCGTGCATCACCCGCGTGCTGTGCATTTTGCACGTCGCGTGCCTGCGCGATTGGTTTTCTACGTGCCCGTGCGTCGTGCATCCACGTCCCACGTGCCGTGGCCAGTTTTGTCTGCGCGTGCGAATGACTGTTTTTGCCTGTTTAAGCTGTTTTGTAGCTAAAATTTTGTAAAACTCAAAACTTGAAAGCTGTAGATCTTCGTATTGGCTTCAAGAATCTTCCTGTCTCACCTTAACTGGAGTTCATATGCGACTGATAGTTTCAATCTCCCATGGATGTCCTTAGTCTTCCTTACATTTTTTTTGTACTTGGTCTAAATTATGGCGACCCGACTTGACCACTTAATAAACTTGAACTTGAACTTGAACATGACAACATGATCCCATCTTGATAATCTTGGCCCATCGAGGTGCACTCTTGACATGACAAGTAAACCTGACATGACATATGATATCTTGATTGTTGTTGCGACAGCCATTCTAGTCTTGCTAAGTGTAACCCTTGTCTTGACTCCGTGCTTGATTTTTTTTTTATTGTGCCTATGCAAGCTAACTATCTTGTCTTACATCTACATCATGTATAGGACATGGATTCATGGTTACTATGGTCAAGGATTCATAATGAATCTGACTAGGTTAACGACTAGATTGATCAAGTAGTTCATATAGAGAAATTTTTCAGTTACAGGCGATCCCGTTATCCCGGCCACACTTGTGGACTTATAGCCTGCCGTCGAGTAGGGTGCATTTCCCGCACACTGTCATGTGTTGCACTTATTGTAAACTAAAAGTACCCTTAAAACTTGATAAACACTTGTAACCCCCGCTTGGATAACCTGGATAATCTGCAGGGCTTGTGACAGCAAGAATATTTTAATTGCATCTTGTTAGTAACTAGGCATGTGATAACCCTAGTTAGCTAATGACAGCATGTCGTAGGACTTGAGTGACCGTGCCTGAATGATTATCTCATGATTAACATGAAAATTATATTCCACCTCTTGTTTTTCTAATGCAAGCTAGTGTGTTCTTTTAACTCTGTCTTTCATGTTATTTAATTATGTTCTTTTATCAGTTCTTCTATTCATTTTTATGCTGGTTTTAGTTCATAAGTGGAGCCTCCCTTATGGTACTTGCTCTTCTGGATTCTGACTCAGCTGGTTTTTTGTGGCCAGATTTCGGAGTAGCAACCGAGGATCTACCTGCCTTCCAGCCAGATGGTGAACACTAGACGTAACCATGGCAACGAGTGGATTTCTTATTTTTATCTCCCACTCTATTATAAATTATTCTTTTGAGGCATTTATGTCACGCCCCAGAACCAAAATACTGGAAAGCGGGGGACAGACACAGCCAGCTATGTACATTAAAGTGCAACCCACCTCGCAATACAGTCACGGTTGTCTAGATGCGTGAGGGATTATCTACTAGCCAACAGTCTCTTATGGTAAAAAAACAAGCCTAGTGTCTCAATCTCAAGCAAGCAAATAATTGTTATAAGATTTTAGATCATCAGACATACAAAGTAAGGCATCCCAAATATTACATATTCAGATGATCATGAAGCTAGTCATATAAAATGTGAGACTAGCAAAAGTTAAGTCATACATGATCAAATCTAGGATTTGTCAATCATGTTACAGCCCTTAGGCAAATAGAAATTAAGTTTCAACACGAGCTAACACTTGCTCGGCGGCTAACCGTCTAAAAATAATAATTTACGATAGAGTGGGAGAGCAAAAATAAGAAACCCACTCGTTGCCAGAATTACGTGTGGTATTCACCATCTGGCTGAAAGGCAGGTAGATCCTCGGGTGCTAATCCAAAATTTGGCCGTACAAAACCAGCTGGGTCAGACCCCAGAAAGAGAAAGTGCCACAAGGGAGACTCCACTTAGGAACTAAAACCAATATATAAAGAATAGGAAAAACTGATAAAAGACCATAGTTAAATGACATAAAAGATATGCTTTAAAGAATATACTAGCTTGCATGAAGAAATCAAGAAGTGGAATATAATACCCATGTTAATCATGAGACAATCATTTAGGCACGACCAATCAAGTCCTACGGCTTGCTATCATTAGCTAACTAGGGTTATCACAGGCCTAGTTACTAACAAGATGCAGTTGAGATATTCCTGCAGTCACAAGCCCTACAGACTATCCAGGTTATCCAGGCGAGGTTACAAAAGTTATCAAGAATTAAGAGAATTATTAAGTGACTTAGAGTGCAACGCATGACAGTGTGCTGGAAATGCGTCCTACTCGTCGGTGGGCTACAAGTCTATTGGTGTGGCCGGGATAATGGGATCGCCTGTAACTGAAAAAATCTCTATGTGAACTACTTGATCAATCTAGTTGTTAACCAAGTCAGATTCAGTACGAATCCCTGATCGTGGTAACCAGGAATCCATGTCCTAGACATGATGTAAGACAGACAGGTATCTTGTACAGGCACAATTAAGAAAATCAACCACGGTGTCAAGACAAGAGTTACATTTGCAAGACAGAAATAGCTGTCGTAATAGCAATCAAGTTTATACATAACATGTCAGGTTTACTTATCATGTCAAGAGTACTTGTCAAGAGTGCGCCTCGATGGGCCACTAGTATGTCAGGTCAGGTTTACTCGTCATGTCAAGAGTACTTGTCAAGAGTGCGCCTCGGAGGGCCACTATCACGAATATTAAGACGGGTTCATGCTATCATGTCCAAGTCAAGTCAAGTTCAATACTAGCAAGTCATAAACATGCTCAAACTCTATTGTGCTCAATATTAACAAGTTATCATGCTGGGTCACCGCAAGTTAGGTCAAGTACAAGATGTATGCATGGTCAAGACATTGCACTAAGAACTATATGAACAAGAATGGAGATATGGGACAAGGGGTATCATGGCAAGAATGGCACTGGACAAATGGCGTTGGGCCAAATGATGCTGGATGGCACTAGGCCAAACGATGCTGAGTGGCGCTGGGCCAAGAGAGCTAGGTGACGCACGGCAAGTGGCGCTAGGCCAAATGATGCTGGGTGGCGCTGGGCCATAAGAGCTAGGTGACGCAAGGCAAGTGGCGCTGGGCCAGAGGGGAGGGGCACGTAACCGAGATGGCGTGAATCTAAAGTGGTGTGCGAAACTGACACAGAACGGCGCTAAGGGGCGCGTGCAACCGAGATGGCCCGGCGCTAAGGAGCGCACGCAACTGAGATGGCAGGACGCTAAGGTACACGTGCAACCGAGATAGCACGACACTAAGGAGCACGCACGCACACTGTTCATCTTTCCCAACTAGCATAAAAATGCTTGGTTGAACCCATGAACTCTAAAGGCCATAACTCCTTCAAAATGAGTCAAAATCGAGACTTCCAAGGGTCTAAATTGTGTAGAATTGAATTTCTCACAACATAGAACCATTAGATCTCGGAAATAAGAAAGTCTAAGAGATGAAACCAAAAAAAACCAAGAAAAGTATAAACTTAGATCTATAAGAATCCATCCATCAAAAGCAAAAATATCAAGTTCTAAATAAGCTTAGAATCATGCAATGAAGAGAATAGAACAATAAAACTTGAGATCCATCATGAAGCAAGTTGCACTTGTCTAGGGCTTCTATGTAGGTGGAGAGGAGTAAATGAAGAAGAAGAAGAAGAAATAAATAAGAATGGAGGAGAGAGAGGGGAGTTAACTTTTTGTCACGCCCCAGTACCGAAATACGGAGACGGACTAGGCTAGCTACTCCATATGAGGTACGTAACGTCATACGGCGATCGTGGCTGTCGAAAGACTAGGGGGTACATACTACAATCAAGTCTCCTACGGTCCCACAGAGTTCTATGTCTCAATCAACCAAGTCACATCAGCAATTAAATGAATATTAAAGATAAAGCAGTAAGGCGTCCCCGACGCTTCATCAAAATGATCATGAGATACTAGCTTTATAATTTAGCTATCTCAGAGAGTCAGGAGTACAAAATTATACACAGCTGTAGTCTGTTTATTTACAATTCTGTACTGACACAAAATATCAAGTAATCCGGCTAACAGGTGCCGGTGGCTAAATGCCGCACAAAATATAAGCAGGAGTGGTAGAGAAGAAACCCACTCGAGTTCCCGAACCACTATGCTCCTAGTATGCACCATGGATGTCAGGAAGGAAGATCGTGTCCTCTGGCTCTACTACGAGATCTGGCCAAACAAAACCAGCGGGGTCAGCCCCGAATAGCAAGTACCGCCAAAGGGACACAAGAGTTAAGATTAAAAACCCAGTTAATAGAATGATTGATAATAGTAATACTTATGCTACTATTATAGGGTAGCGCAACATCCTCGAACCCATATGGCACCCTTACAACCAAACAAGGACAAAATGTGCCGCATGGAGTCGGGACGTGTCGTACCCTATAACTTTCACATAAGTTAAAAGGTAGAAACAATAAAATCTCCTGATCGTGACTTCGGTCGATAGCCTATCGTAGCACAATAACCAACCCAACAATCAAACAAGAACATGGGTTAGATCATGTACCATGATAGACCATGTTCCTCAGTCATTCACAGAAGTAACACTTCACAACCAGAATAAGTCTTCCAATCATAACTTCGGTCCACAACCTGTCATAGTACGATAACCAACCCAACAATCAAACAAGAACATGGGTTGGATCACGTATCATAACAGTCCGCTTCCCTCAGTTATTCGCGGAAGGTAAATAAGATACAAAAAAGTCATTTTCACGGCCAATCAAGTCTACGAGTTTCTAGTGGGACGAGGTTATCCTCGCGTCATGTTATTTCGAAATCCTTAGATCGTATCTATCCAGCAAGACTAGCCAACCCAGGGGTTCGCGTAGACAGATATTATTAAGCACAAGTCCCTCGTAAGGCCACCTTGCCAAAACATATAATATATAGCAGGAATTAATCAGATACAGTCGTTCGCTCGTTGTAGATGTCACAGTATCCGTGGAGACCAGCCGGCGCGTTAAGACAATATCTCAAGGCGGCTGGTGTAACACGATCTCGAGATTCTGCCCTCCCCATGCATCTAGTATATTTAGTTGCCTAGTTTAACCCTAGGTAAAATCTTGGACTCACATGCTGTGGCCTGCATGATTATCCTCCTAAAAGTCGTACTCAAGTACGAGTACCCCAAGAGAGGATCCATGTCAATCAGTATGTCAACATGTGCTACCCTCCTTAGTGTAATGCATCATTGCAAATATGCCACGTGAAGTTACGAGTCATTTGTCGAGCATGAACAAGAACTGGGACCTTCAGGTACATGTATCAGGTAGGAACACTTTGTTCACCGGGGTCACATTAGTGCTCATATCATGCTCAGGACAACAGGCGTAAGGATTTATAGCATACACAAACATTTACATATATATGCAATATAATATATACATATAAAAATATAAGGTATAGGGGAGTCCAGGTCAGAGCGCGCTGGGGTCAAGTGCGCGCAGGGATCAGAGCGCGCAGGAGATTAAGTGCGCAGGGATCAAGTGCGCAGGGATCAGAGCGCGCGCAGGGATCAGAGCGCGCAGGGATCAAGCGCACAGGGATCAAGCGCGCAGGGATCAAGCGCACAGGGATCAAGCGCGCAGGGATCAAGCGCCTAGCGCCAAAAGGAGTTGGGCCACGAGAGAGCTGCGCCCTTCGCTAAAAAGCGCTGGGCCACGAGAGAGCTGCGCCCTTCGCTAAAAAGCGCTGGGCCACGAGAGAGCTGTGCCCTTCGCTAAAAGCGCTGGGCCAGCACTGCGCGCGCCAACTGCTACAGGATCATCTTCTTCCTCTTGGCTGAGAGCAAGAACACCATGAGCCCTAGAACTTCTAAGGACCCTAAAATCCTCATCCTAAGCCCAAATTGGGACTTCTATAGGTCAAAATAGGGTAGAACAAAATTCTCTACAACATGGAACACTCAAAACTTGAAAATAATGAAGTTTGCTAGATCAAAACCAAGAAGATCCGAAAATGGTTAAAACTTAGATCTACAAAAATTAAAGCTTCAAAATAAAAAATTTCAAGTTTTAAACTAGTATAGAATGAGGAGAAGAACATATTTTGACAAATAATTTTGTAAGAAAACATTAACAACATTTATGGATCCATCTCTTGAGCAAGTTGGCACTTGCCTTGGTTGGTGGAGGAAATAAATGAGAGGAGAGAGAATGAGATGAGTTATTATATAGAATCTTGAACCCATGGGTTCATGATGAACCAAAGGGTTCATGATGAACCATTGGTGAACCAAGAATAGGTTACCCAAATGAGCTAAAACTGTAGGCCCAAATGCAGAAAATAAATTACGAAATAATATTTTGTCGAATATTTTTGGGAAATGCATGAAGAAATACAGCATAATAAATATCGTATAAATACAAGGTAAATACAATTTATCAGTTTATGTATTAAAATACGTATTCCAGGATCGGGGAGTGACATCTCTACCCTTCTTAGAAAAATTCCGTCCTCAGAATTCCAGCCAAGACAGGATAGTGAAATCAGGGCAAGCAAGGCACAATCATATACAAGTTAACTATCATAGCAGTTACTATCATACATCACAAAGTGCAAAACAAGCAGGTGCAGATAAGCATGGAATCGTGTCAATAAGACGTAAAAATATACCTTATTAGTCAAACAAATACGGATACCGAGATCTGATCTCGTCCTCGCGCTCCCAGGTTGACTCTCCCGAAGTGTGATGGTTCCAAGAAACACGGACAAGGCTTATCGTCCGATTCTTGAGTACCTTCTCTCGTCGGTCCAAAATAGACACGGGTTGTTCCTCGTAAGTTAGGTCGGTACCAACGACTAACTCAGAATGATCGAGGACATGACTCGAATCCGGGACATACCCACGTAATTAGGACACATGAAATACATCAAGTATGCCAGTTAACGAAGGTGGAAGGGCAAGTCGATACGCCACATCGCCTACCCGAGCGAGAATCTTCAAAGGACCAACGTATCTTGGACTAAGCTTTCCTCGGGTTCCAAATCTGATGATACCCCGAGTAGGCAAAATCTGCAGAAATACTTGGTCGCCAACTCTGAAATCTAGAGGCCTACGATGCTGATCTGACCAATGACGATGTCGGTCTTGTGCAACTCGAAGGCGCTCTCTGACCAACTTAACTATCTCCACAGTCTGCGTGATCATCTCTGGCCCAAACAACTTCCGTTCTCCGACGTCATTCCATGCCAAAGGGGACCTGCACTTCCTTCCGTACAATGCTTCGAACGTGGCCATCTGAATGCTAGCCTGATAGCTGTTGTTATAGGAGAACTCCACTAGATGAAGGTGATCCTCCCAAGATCCGCCTAAATCCAAGGTACACGCCCGTAGCATATCTTCTAACGTCTGAATGGTTCTTTCTGATTGCCCGTCAGTTTGTGGATGATAAGAAGTACTGAATCTTAACTTGGTTTCCAAACTTTGGTGTAAGCTCCGCCAAAAATGGGAAGTAAACCGCGTATCACGATCTGATACTATACTAACTGGAACACCGTGCTGCCTTACTATCTGCTTCATGTACATTTCTACTAGCTGCTCAGTAGTCTGTCCAACTCAGAAGGGAAGGAAATGAGCGACCTTCGTGAGTCGATCTTCTATTATCCAGACTGCATTCTTGCCAGTCGGGGATCTAGGTAAACCGGTCACAAAATCCATCGTGATGTGTTCCCATTTCCATTCTGGGTTAGGAAGCGGCTGTAGCAATCCTGCTGGTCTCTGCTGCTCGGCTTTCACCTGCTGACATACCAGACACTTGGATACAAATCTTGCTATCTCTCTTTTCATGCCATTCCACCAAAAGTACTGCCTGATATCTCGGTATATCTTTGTTCCTCCTGGATGAATGGAGTAAATAGAACTATGAGCTTCAGACATAACTTCTTGCCGAAGGTCTCCATTCGGTACACAGAGTCTGTTTCCAAACCTGAGTGTACCATCTTCATGAATCACTAACTCCTTCCTACGGCCTGATTCACACTCCGATCGCAATTTCTGAATCTGTGGATCTCCTGCTTGTGCTGCCCTTATCCTCTCTACTAAGGTTGACTGAATCTGTATACTGGTCATTCTTCATATATCCCTTGGCAAAACTACTTCGATTCCCATACTCTGAAGGTCTTCTAGAATATGCTTCTGCGAGGTCAAGATAAAGGCACTGTCTCTCCGACTCAGTGCATCTGTAACTATATTCGTCTTGCCTGGATGATACTGAAGATCTAAATCAAAATCCTTCAGCAGTTCTAACCATCTTCTTTGCCTCAAGTTCAAATTTTGCTGCGTGAATACGTATTTCAAACTCTTATGATCAGTGTAGATCTCTACCCGATCCCAATATAAATAATGCCTCCACAACTTGAGTGAAAACACCACAGCTGCTAACTCCAAATCGTGAGTCGGGTAATTCTTCTCATGGTCTCGAAGCTGCCGAGACGCATATGCTATCACCTTTCCGTGCTGCATCAATACACATCCAAGACCTTTTCCTGATGCGTCACAATATACTGTAAAGCCTCCCGCTCCTACTGGAAGCGTCAAGATCTGGGCTGAGATCAATCTCTTCTTCAATTCTTCAAATGATGCCTGACAGCTAGCTGACCAAACAAACTCTACGTCCTTGTGCGTCAAACGCGTTAAGGGCACAGAGATCCTGGCAATGTCTGCCACGAACCTTCTGTAGTAACCAGCTAATCCTAAGAAACTTCGTACTTCTGCAACCGTTCTCGGGACCGGCCAATGCTCTACGGCCTCAATCTTCTTCGGATCCACTGACACTCCTGTCCCAGAAATTACATGTCCCAGGAACGAAATGTGGTCTAACCAGAATTCACACTTGTCGAGCTTCGCATAAAGTTGATGCTCCCTCAATGTCTGCAAGACAGTCCTACGATATTTCTTATGCTCCTCTTCACTGCTGGAATAGACAAGGATGTCATCTATGAACACCACCACAAATTTATCCAAATACGGCAGAAAGATGCGGTTCATTAAATCCATAAATACTGCGGGGGCGTTGGTTAGTCCAAAGGACATTACTAAAAACTCATAATATCCATATCTAGATCTGAATCTGTCTTCGGTATGTCTTGCTCCCAGACTCTTACTTGATAGTATCCCGATCGAAGATCGATCTTGGAAAAGACGCTGGCCTTGCTCAACTGGTCAAACAGGTCATCAATCCTTGGTAGCGGGTACTTATTCTTCACTGTTACTGCATTCAGCTTGCGGTAGTCGATGCACATCCTCGTCGACCCATCCTTCTTGGGAACTAGAATCACTGGTACGGGCCAGGGTGATTTACTGTCTCGGATGAATCCCTTAGACTTCAACTCTTCCTCATGTTGATGCAACTTATCCTGTTCTGACGGCGACATTCTGTAAACTCTGTCTGCAATAGGCCTCGTTCCAGGGTTCAACTCAATGCTAAATTCTACCTCTCTGACTGGGGGTATCCCTGGGAGCTCATCAGGGAAGACGTCGAGAAAATCTTCGACCACTCTCGGAATCTGTTCTGGCTCTGACACTGCTGCTGAGATGACGCCTCCGGCCTGATTCTTCAAGGTTCGAGTAAAGATGAACTGTTCCATCCCAGGAATGCTGAATATGACCCTCCCTCCTCTACAATCAATTATCGCATGACTGTCTCTCAACCAGTCCATGCCAAGAACAACGTCAAAATTCCCCATAGGGAATTCAATCAATGATGCGGGCAGTAAATGCCCACACACCTCTACCGGACATGAAAAACGCACTCTGCTAACTTCTACGAACCCATTGCCGGTGAGTATATCCATCCTCTCCGGCAATGCCTTAAACTCTAATCCAATCCGTGTAGCATATTATACAGAGATGAATGAATGAGTAGCGCCTGAATCAAATAATGCTACAGCGGGAAATGAGGTGACAAAAATTTTACCTGCCACCATGTCACTAGATGCTAGAGCCTCTCCTAAGGATAATGTGAGAGCCTGGCCCTGGCCCCGCGGAGCCCCTTGTTGCGGCCTTCCTCGACCATGTTGTTGCTGCCCCTGAGGGCCTCCGGCCTCCTGTGCTTGGCGAAACATCTGAGCCTGCGTTGGTAGACGCTGGGCTAGGGGCCTGGCCCTCCACTCGGGGTTGCCACCGGAGCTGGCAAAGCTGGAAACTGCTGAGATGGCCCTCCTGGCCTCTGCATCATAGGACAAGTGGAAATATGGTGGTCTGAACTACCACACCTCAAGCATAAGCCATTCGCTGACCGACACACCTCCTTCGTGTGCCCTGCCTTCCCACAGAATGTACAACCCTGGGGTGCTCCCTGACGCTGCTGTTGGTTCCTCGGCTGCTGATGCCGAACTGGCGCTGTATTAGTTGACACGGCCGTCCTCCGCGGTGCTCCTGCATCATGAATACGTACACCGGGTGCTGGTGCCGATGTTCGCTGTATTACTCCTCCTCCAACCTGGGAATGAGATCTTTTCTGACCCCCTGTCCTCGATGCCAACCTCTGCTGGGTAAGCTCGTGCCTCCGAGCGGCCGTCAAAACAGCGTCAAACGTCTGGTAGTTGTGTCCCTCCACACGCTGTAATAGTTCCAAATGAAGTTCCTGCTGGAACCTCATAGCTTTCTCTGGCTCCGTTGCCACCATTGCTGGTGCGAAACAGCACAATCTGCAGAACTCTGCTGCATACCCATCTACGGTCTTGCCTGCTTGCTTGAGACTAATAAACTTCTGCTGGAGCTCATATCGAGCTACTACGCCAAAATACTTGGCCTTGAATCTTTCACTGAAGGTGGTCCAACGAACAGGGCGTCTTATACCAACTTCTTCTGATGCCTACCAGTCGCGGGCAAGATCCTGAAGTACTAATTTGACCTGATCAACCTTCTCATCATCTGGAACCTTAGCTGCCACAAGAATGGCTTCAATGTCTTGAATCCATGCATCCGCAGTGATGGCATCCTCCGTGCCATCAAAACACCTCGGGTTCAAGCGACGGAACCTTCCCGACGCTCCCGAGTCAGCCCCGACACTCCTCTCAAGAGCTAACTGAATCCCTTGGTTCAGCAACACGTTCTGCTCCTGCTGCTGAGCCTGTTGCTGTTGGTGAGTGACAACCCCGGATGATCTCCAGGAGTGCTACGGCATCTGGTACTACCGTCGCTGCTGGTGCTGCAGGAGTTTCAATAACCTGCGGCTCCACTGCCTCTGGTTCCACTTCTGCTCGTATCTGCCCTGGGGAAGGTTCTCTCCCCTGTTGGTGTCCAGTCGAGCCGTGCTCTGGCTGCTCTTCCTCATGGGCCTCACCCGCTACTGAGAATGAAGCACCCCTATAGAGAAAGACATAAGATTATCAAGTCCGAACAAGGAAGATTTCGAGGATGTAAGTCAGGTTAGAGATCAAGGCAAGGACAAAGAATTCAAAACAGAATTTTAAGGGGAACAAGTTTTGATTGAGACTCCTAATAATTCGCAATACCCCACAAGTCTGAAAAACAGACCTGCATGGGCCACCACTAAAACCTTGTCACGCCCCAGTACCGAAATACGGAGACGGACTAGGCCAGCTACTCCATATGAGGTACGTAACGTCATACAACGATCGTGGCTGTCGAGAGACTAGGGGGTACATGCTACAATCAAGTCTCCTACGGTCCCACAGAGTTCTATGTCTCAATCAACCAAGTCACATCAGCACTTAAATGAACATTAAAGATAAAGTAGTAAGGCGTCCCCGACGCTTCATCAAAATGATCATGAGAGACTAGCTTTATAATTTAGCTATTTCAGAGAGTCAGGAGTACAAAATTATAAACAGCTGCAGTCTGTTTATTTACAATTCTGTACTGACACAAAATATTAAGTAATCCGGCTAACAGGTGCCGGTAGCTAAACGTCGCACAAAATATAAGCAGGAGTGGTGGAGAAGAAACCCACTCGAGTCCCCGAACCGCCATACTCCTAGTATGCACCATGGATGTCAAGAAGGAAGATCGTGTCCTCCGGCTCTGCTACGAGATCTGGTCAAACAAAACCAGCGGGGTCAGCCCCGAATAGCAAGTACCGCCAAAGGGGCACAAGAGTTAAGATTAAAAACCCAGTTAATAGAATGATTGATAATAGTAATACTTATGCTACTATTATAGGGTAGCGCAACATCCTCGAACCCATATGGCATCCTTACAACCAAACAAGGACAAAAGGTGCCGCATGGAGTCGGGACGTGTCGTACCCTATAACTTTTACATAAGTTAAAAGGTAGAAACAACAAAATCTCCTTATCGTGACTTCGGTCGATAGCCTATCGTAGCACAATAACCAACCCAACAATCAAACAAGAACATGGGTTGGATCATGTACCATGATAGACCATATTCCTCAGTCATTCACAGAAGTAACACTTCACAACCAGAATAAGTCTTCCATTCATAACTTCGGTCCACAGCCTATCATAGTACGATAACCAACCCAACAATCAAATAAGAACATGGGTTGGATCACGTATCATAACAGTCCGCTTCCCTCAGTTATTCGCGGAAGGTAAATAGGATACAAGCAAGTCGTTTTTACGGCCAATTAAGTCTACGAGTTTCTAGTGGGACGAGGTTATCCTCGCGTCATGTTATTTCGAAATCCTCATATCGTATCTTTCCAGCAAGGCTAGCCAACCCAAGGGTTCGCGTAGACAAATATTATTAAGCACAGGTCCCTCGTAAGGCCACCTTGCCAAAATATATAATATATAGCAGGAATTAATCGGATACAGTCGTCCGCTCGTTGCAGATGTCACAGTATCCGTGGAGACCAACCGGCACGTCAAGACAATATCTCAAGGCGGCTGGTGTAACACGATCTCGGGATTCTGTCCTCCCCATGCATCTAGTATATTTAGTTGCCTAGTTTAACCCTAGGTGAAATCTTGGACTCACATTTTGTGGCCTGCATGATTATCCTCCTAAAAGTCGTACTCAAGTACGAATACCCCAAGAGAGGATCCATGTCAATCAGTATGTCAACATGTTCTACCCTCCTTAGTGTAATGCATCATTGCAAATATGCCACGTGGAGTTACAAGTCATTTGTCGAGCATGAACAAGAACTGGGACCTTCAGGTACATGTATCAGGTAGGAACACTTTGTTCACCGGGGTCACATTAGTGCTCATATCATGCTCAGGACAAAAGGCGTTAGGATTTATAGCATACACAAACATTTACATATATATGCAATATAATATATACATATAAAAATATAAGGTATAGGGGAGTCCAGGTCAGAGCGCACTGGGGTCAAGTGCGTGCAGGGATCAGAGCGCGCAGGGGATCAAGTGCGCAGGGATCAAGTGCGCAGGGATCAAGCGCGCAGGGATCAAGTGCGCAGGGATCAGAGCGTGCAGGGATCAAGCGCCTAGCGCCAAAAGGCGCTGGGCCACGAGAGAGCTGCGCCCTTCGCTAAAAAGCGCTGGGCCACGAGAGAGCTGCGCCCTTCGCTTCACGAGAGAGCTGCGCCCTTCACTAAAAAGCGTTGGGCCAGCGCTGCGCGCGCCAACTGCTACAGGATCATCTTCTTCCTCTTGGCTGAGAGCAAGAACATCATGAGCCCTAGAACTTCTAAGGACCCTAAAATCCTCATCCTAAGCCCAAATTGGGACTTCTATAGGTCAAAATGGGGTAGAACAAAATTCTCTACAACATGGAACACTCAAAACTTGAAAATAATGAAGTTTGCTAGATCAAAACCAAGAAGATCTGAAAATGGTTAAAACTTAGATCTACAAAAATTAAAGCTTCAAAATGGAAAATTTCAAGTTCTAAACTAGTATAGAATGAGGAGAAGAACATATTTTGACAAATAATTTTGTAAGAAAACATTAACAACATTTATGGATCCATCTCTTGAGCAAGTTGGCACTTGCCTTGGTTGGTGGAGGAAATAAATGAGAGGAAATAAATGAGAGGAGAGAGAATGAGATGAGTTATTATATAGAATCTTGAACACATGGGTTCATGATGAACCAAAGGGTTCATGATGAACCATTGGTGAACCAAGAATAGGTTACCCAAATGAGCCAAAAATGTAGGCCCAAATACAGAAAATAAATTACGAAATAATATTTTGTCGAATATTTTTGGAAAATGCATGAAGAAATACAGCATAATAAATATCGTATAAATACAAGGTAAATACAATTTATCGATTTACGTATTAAAATACGTATTCCAGGATCGAGGAGTGACACTTTTATATCAACCTCTCAATCTCAAGCCAAGCCAAGCCGAACCAAATTAAACCAAGCCAAAGCAAAGCAAGATAAGTCAAAACACGGGTCACCTGACAAATGTCAAAAATTCGTACACGTATACTGGAAATACATATAATGAAAAATGGGAGTGACAACTCTACCCTCCTTAAAAGAATTCCGTCCTCAGAATTTAATCAAGAGGCTAGAGGTGTCGGGTCAAGCTACACTAATACTAGCAATCTACGACTAGCAGTCAATCAAGCAGTCATTCATGCAAGCAAGGATTTAAAAGCATAGGGCATAATGAAGACATTATACCTTATGAGTCAAACAGGTGTGGATATCGCGATCGAATATCATCCACACGTTCCCATGTTGACTCACCCAAAAAGTGATGACCCCAAGTAATATGGACTAAACTAATAGTCTTGTTCTTGAATACCTTCTCTCTTCGGTCCAATATGGATATGGGTTTTTTCTCATTCAAAAGGTTGGTACCAACAACCAATTCTGAATGATCAATGATATGGCTCAGATCCGGGATATACCGTCGCAATTGGGATATATGGAATATATCATGTACCTTACGTAACTACGGCAGAAGAGCGAGATAATAGGACACATCACCTACTCGTTCGAAAATGTCAAACGGCCCTATATACCTAGGATTAAGCTTTTCTCGTATGCCGAATTGAATGACGCCACAGGTAGGTGAGATCCTAAGGAATACATGGTCGTCAATAGAAAACTCAAGAGGATGCCGATAAAAATCGGTCCAATGGTGCTGACGATCTTGTGCAACTCGAAGATGATCTCTGACTTGTCTGACCACCTCGATAGTGTGCGTAACCATCTCTGGACCAAGCATCTGTCTCTCGCCTACATCATCCCAGGCTAAAGGTGATCTACACTTCCTGCCGTACAGTGCCTCAAATGGTGCCATCTGTATACTGGCCTAGAAACTGTTATTGTATGAGAACTCCACTAGATGTAGGTGATCTTCCCACGAACCACTGAAGTCAAGTGTACAGGATCGTAACATATCCTAGAGAGTTTGAATTGTGTGCTCTGACTGGCCATCTGTCTGCGGATGATAAGCTGAACTAAACTTGGGACGAGTTCCCAAACTCTCTTGAAGACTCCACCAAAAGTGCGATGTAAACCTCGAATCCTTATCGGACACGATGCTGAATAGCACTCTATGCAATCTGACTATTTGTCTGAGGTACATCTCTGCAAGATGATCCGTCGACTAACCAATTCTAAAAAAAAAATGAGCTACCATCATGTGTCGGTCAATTATAACACATATAGCATCTCTTCCAGCTGGAGATTTAGGTAACCTTGTTACAAAATCTATAATAATATATTACCAAATCCATGGTAATATATTCCCATTTCTATTCTGGGATCGATAAATGTTGAAGCAATCCAGCTGGTCTCTGATGTTCAGCTTTAACTTGTTAGCAAACTAAACAACGAGAGACAAACCAAGCTATCTCCCTCTTCATGCCATTCCACTAGAAATGCTAACAGATATCATGATATATCTTCTTGCTACCAGGATAAATTGAATACTACGAATTGTGAGCTTCTGCCATAATCTCTTGTATGATATCACTACAGGGTACACAAAGATGCCTTTTATGCCGAAGTGTGCCATCTTCGTGAATGCATAACTCTGCTCTTCGTCCCGCTTCATATTCTATTCTAAGCTGCTGAAGCTTAGAATCAGTTGATTGAGCTATCTTGATTCTCTCCACTATGCTAGACTGAAATTGCATACTGGCCATCAATGCCACATTGGTAGGAAGAACTATCTCTATACCCATCTTTCGAAGATCTGCTAATAACTCAGGTTGTGCTGTTAAAAAATAAGCTCCTGCTCTTCTGCTTAATATATCTGCAACTACGTTGGCCTTCCTAGGATGATACGGCAGGTAGATTTCATAATCTACCAATAGCTCTAACCACCTTCTCTGATGCTTGTTGAGGTCCTTCTGAGTAAACACATACTTAAGACTCTTGTGGTCGGTAAAAATCTCTATCCGATCTCTATAAAAATAATACCTCCAAAGCTTACGTGCAAAAACCATCGCTTCTAACTCCAAGTCATGGGTTGAATAATTTCTTCCATGATCATGAAGATGACGTGATTTATAAGCAACTACCTTGCCATACTGCATTACGACGCATCACAATCCTCTGCCTGAAGCGTCACAATAAACAGAGAACCCTTCAGTCATCTGGAAGCATGAAAATGGGTGCCATCATCAATTCTTGTTTCAACTTCTCGAACGAACTCTGACACTCTGTCGTCCAAGCAAACTTCATATCCTTACGGTTTAACTACGTCAATGGCATTGAAATCCTAGCAAAGTCTGATACAAATCGTCGGTAACAGTCCGCCAATCCTAGAAAACTACAAACCTCTACGAAAGTGCAAGGTACTGGCTATGTCTCTATAGCTACTATCTTTTGGGGGTCCACTTCTACTCCACCTCTGGGTGATGATATGACCCAAGTACGAAATATGATTAAGCCAAAATTCGCACTTGCTGAACTTCGCGTACAACTGGTGCTCTTTGAGAATCTAAAGGACCACTCAGAGATGTTGCTCATGCTTTGCTTCACTTTTGCTATAGACCACGATATCATCTATAAACACTATCACAAATTGATCCAAATAAGGTATGAATGTACAATAAATGAGATCCATGAATACTGCTGGCGCATTGGTCACCCCGAATGGCATAACGAGAAACTCCCAATGCCTATATATATCTCAATACCGTCTTCGGAATGTCTTGCTCTCTGACTCTGATCTGATGGTACCCCGACCGCAAGTCAATTTTCAAGAATACTGCCGCTCCACTGAGTTGATCGAATAAATCATCAATACTTGGTAGGAGTATCTGTTCTTGATTGTTACAGAATTCAAGGTACAATAATCAACACATAATCTTGACGTACCATCCTTTTTGTTCACAAGAAGCACCGGAGCTCCCCTAGGTGATCCACTAGCATGAATCAATCCTTTGGTCCTAAGTTCTTCAATCATCTTGTACAGGATCTCTAATTCTGATGGTGCCATTCTGTAGACTCTCTGATACTGGTGTCGTCGCTGGAATCAAATCAACGGTGAACTCTATCTCCCTCTATGGCGACATGCCTGGAAGCTCTTCAGGAAATACGTCAGGAAATTCTTTTACTACCCTAAGAAACTGAACTGATTTTGCTACTACCATTCGCAAGACTGGCGGAGAAGGGTCTACTTCGCCTCTAGAAAATAAAAACTTCTCTTCGCCAGAAATACCAAAAATAATTTTGCCAATATGACAGTCTATTCTTGCGTATTGATCCTTCAACCAATCCATTCCTAGGACTATATCGTAGTCGGCCATCAGAAATTCTATCAATCTAGCGAGAAATTTTCTACCGCTAACCACGATTCAATACGAAGAAAAGACTTTATCTACTCCCACAAGACCATTACCAGTAAGTATATTAATTTTACTAATAATGAACCTGGCTCCAGTCCTATCCGTGTTACGAATCGTACATACATAAATGAATGTGATGCACCCGAATCAAATAATACTGATGCTGGAAAAGAGTTGACAAGAATGGTACCTGCCACCACCTCACCTGATGCCAATTCTTCAGTTACGATCAAAGCCATAGCTTGACCATGTCCTCTTGGTGCTGGTAACCTCTACTGGTTCACTTGTTGCTGGTTCTCTGGGTTGCTCTACCTGGCTGATCGGTAGGACCAGGAACAATGCCACTGAAGAAATTGACATGAGGAACAATAAGAAAGAACCAAGATAGATCAAGGATAAAGCACCTTATCAGGTTAAGATTCAGGAAGATTAGAAAGCACGAGTAGAGATCAAGGACGAATGCTGATTGAGAGATCTATTCGGTAAAACCTTCGCATATCTTGATTTACAATACCTGCATAGGCTACCACATAAATCGTGTCATGTCCCAGAAACAGAATACTGGAGAACGGGAGATAGACACGGCCAGCTACGTACATTAAAATGCAACCCACCTCGCAATATGGTCACGGCTATCTAGATGTGTGAGGTTTTATGTACAAGCCAATAGTCTCTTATGGTCAAGAATAAGCCTAGTGTCTCAATCTCAAGCAAGCAAATAATTGTTATAAGATGTTAGATCATCAGACATACAAAGTAAGGGCGTCCCAAAGATTACATATTCAAATGATCATGAAGCTAGTTATACAAAATGTGAGACTAACAAGAGTTAAGTCATACATGATCAATCCTAAAATTTGTCAATCATGTTACAGTCCTTAGGCAAACAAAAATTAAGTTTTAACACGAGGTAATACATGCTTGGCGGTCAAACGCCTCAAAAGAATAATTTGTAATAGAGTGGAAGAGCAAAAATAAGAAACCCACTCGTTGTCAGGGTTACGTCTGGTGTTCACCATCTGGCTGGAAGGCAGGTAAATCCTCGGGTGCTACTCCAAAATCTGGCCTTACAAAACCAGCTGGATTAGACCCCAAAAAAAGTAAGTGCCACAAGGGAGGCTCCACTTAGGAACTAAAATCACCATATAAAGAATAGAAAAACTGATAAAAGAGCATAGTTAAATGACATAAAAGACATGCTTTAAAGAATATACTAGCTTGCATAAACAAATTAAGAGGTGGAATATAATAACCATGTTAATCATGAGACAATCATTCAGGCATGGCCAATCAAGTCCTACAGCTTGCTATCATTAGCTAACTAGGGTTATCACAGGCCTAGTTACTAATAAGATGCAGTTGAGATATTTTCGCAGTCACAAGCCCTGCAGACTATCCAGATTATCCAGGCGAGGTTACAAGAGTTATCAAGAATTAAGAGAATTATTAAGTGACATAGAGTGTAACACATGCTGAAAATGCGTCCTACTCGTCGGTATGCTACAAGTCTACTGGTGTTGCCGGGATAACAGTATCGCCTGTAACTAAAAAAAATCTCTATATGAACTACTTGATCAATGTAGTTGTTAACGTAGTCAGATTCAGTACAAATTCCTAACCGTTGTAACCAGGAATCCATGTCCTAGACATGATACAAGACAAGACAGGGAGCTTATACATGCACAATCAAAAAAATCAACTACCGTGTCAAGACAAGAGTTACACTAGCAAGACAGGAATAGCTGTCGCAACAGCAATCAAGGTTATACATGTCATGTCAGGTTTACTTGTCATATCAAGAGTGCGCCTCGACGGGCCACTAGCATGTCAGGTCAGGTTTACTAGTTATGTCAATAGTACTTGTCAAGAGTCCACCTCGGACGGCCACTATCACGAATATCAAGACAGGTTCATACTATCATGACCAAGTCAAGTCAAGTTCAATACTTGTCACGACTCGCACCCGCTTTTTGGGAAACGTGTGCGTGTCCAAGCCCAGCCTACGCCACTGT